>RJWH01000664.1:267840-637618 GCA_004363575.1 Solenodon paradoxus
TGTGTGTGTGTGTGTGTGTGTGTGTGTGTGTAGAAACTGACTAAACAATTAAAAGGAGAAAGGAAGCATATCCTCCCCAGCCTTTGGCTTCTCTCTTCCTCACGCTCTAGTAAACACAAGCCTGTCCAAAAAGAAAGCAATTCCTACCTCTAGTAGAAGTAGTTGACCCAGCATTATTATTGTTCAGCAGAAGTTTGTTGAGTTGGGGTTTTTTGCATATCAGTTTTCCTAAGAGAAACCGCCAAAGATGTGTTTATTCTCCATACCCATAAAGGATGCTCCCTGGCCCAGCGCCTCTACCCACTCAAGACCTAGGTGAACAGCAGACATGTGTGAATGCTCCTACTCTGATGACAAGCATCCCCAAACAGTAGTACATGAACAGGGTCCATCTGGGCAAGTGGGGATCATAGACCTGAGGAAGAAACTCATCCTGTAGAGAATCAAGATGTTCCTAAAATCTGTCTTTGGCTGAAGCCACCTTTCCCTGCCAATGCCCCTTTTCTCCACATTAAAAACATTCCTCTCTAGTTGGAAACTTGTTTAGAAATAAATACTACTAATATATAAGCCTGAGTTAGGACAAGTGATTTCTAGAGCACAGTCAAAATGTGACACTGTTACAAATGACTCCAATGTCCTGTAAGTTCAATATCACAAATCAGGGCTCTATTCCTGAAAACATTTTCCTATCATTAGATATGAAAATAAAATAAAAAACAAAGTAAAATTCCTGTATGTTTTCTTCATAATATAATCCATAAAGTGCATAAGACATATGTATAGTTAAAATAACTATTATAAAATCAATAGCCATCTTTTAAACTCAAATCCCAAAAGAGATCTTCTTCTGAGAAGAATTAACAACTTTAAGAAATCGAATATAATATAGTGTTCCAGAAGTCCCCTGGACCTCCCTACTTAATCACAATCCCCGGCTTCGTTGTCAGAGGTAATCACTATTCAATCTTCAGTCAGTGATTTAAAAAATTCTTTATGTTGATCTTTACAGTGTATTTCCCAAAACAGTATAATTTGGGTTACCTGTCTATGAACTTTACATAAAAGGACTTCAACTATAGAAATTCTAACCATATCATATGTAACCTATGATCTGTCTCTTTATGTCTCTCCATCCATGATGTTGCTCAAGTAATGCTTTAAAACATTAATTTTTAGCTATTTTACAAGTGTTTACCCTCATATCTTTTTCCTCATATATTGGAATAGACTGAAGATTTCCTCTTCCTTCTGGGTAAATCTCCATTTTGTAAATGTAGCATTTTTCTTTGCTACATGCTGTCTTGAACATTTTTATTACAAATTTGACTCTGAGACTTATCTAAAAAGAAAATGTTGGTAATAATAACATTAGCTCTCTTCTCCTTTTCCTTTTTCTCCTTCATTTCCTTCTCCTGTCTGTCTTCCTTAAAGTCACTGAAGAAATCTTGGAGGCTGCCTAGTGCAACTCATATTACCCTTCCACAAACCCATGAGATTTGAAAACTATTTGATTACCAAGTCACAAATGAGGAAATCAAATCACAGGAATGTTAATGAACTTAATGTAATACAGAGAGCTAAGTTTTGAGAGATGAGAAAGAAAAATCAAGGAAACCTAGAAGATAAAATTCAAAAATCCAATTTCCAATCCATTTTAATAGAAATTTCAGAGAGAATGGAGAAAGTATAAGAAATTATAGCTGAGAATTCATTCAAAGAAATTGTAGCTGAGAATTTTCTGGATATGAAGAAGTAAATGAGACCTCAGCCTAAGGTTGTACACTAGATCCTGAGCAGTAAAAATAAAAATAAGTCTATGTCTTAGCTCGTTGTAGTAGAACTACAAACATTAAATTCAAAAAGAAAAATCCTAAAACTACAAAGGAGAAAAGAATCAATTATCTCCAAAGAAATGACAATTAGACAAGCTCCGATTTATAACAACGGGTACCAGAAGACAACAGAATAATATGTTAATAGTTATGAGAAAGCTCTTAAGAAAGAATTGTTTAACTGGCCAAACTGTGATTCAATAATGAAGATGGAATAAAGCTATCTTTAGACTAACAAAGGTTGAAGAAATTTTAATGTATAAATCTTTATAAGAAGGAACGTATACAAAGAGAAATTACAGCCAGAAGTAACAAATAAATGCATAAAGCGATGGTGAACCCAAAAGTGATAAATATGTTAGTAAATATAAATAAAAATTATTTTTAATAATACCAATTTTAGACCATTTAAATTCTAGTTAACATGAAAGATGAAGACAGAAATAGTTTAAAATGAATGGCTTTTATTCCCTACATGGATCTAAGAGGAAGCTAGAAAAAGATGTTTTCAGAATAGGTAGATTTTATAGACATTGTTTCTTATTATTCTTTTTATATGGAAAGTGTTCTTATATTTGCAATTTTAAAATAATATTTAATAGTTATTTTACAGTAAAACTCGGATGTGCAGTTTTCTCAATGCTTTAATATTTGACAAAATTTTACATTTGTAAAACTAATATTCTTAGAATATTTTATACCTGTGTAAAAATATTTAAATTATGTTCTGAAAGCTCTCTCTGTCCTCCCAAAGGAAATTGGGGAACTTAAGGGCTGTGTATTCACTATGAAAAAGGTTGTAACATTTCAGGAGTACTGAGCTGAAGTTTTAGATGTCTGTTCCTATAATCTGAAAGGGGAGTCAGAAATTCTCTTTCTGCATGATCTTAGGGAATTCACTTTATTTCTCTTTATATTTTCCTCATTTGAAAAATAAGAATTAAGTAATCTCCAAGAACCCTTCCAGTAATATGTTTCTAAAGCATTTAGATTGTTCCCAAAAGTTTGTTACAAAGGATGCTGCCAAAACCATCTTTGTGAAGATAACCTTCTCCTCTTTTGTTTAATTCAGAGTAATTCCTCAGGATAAATTTCTAGGAACAGGATTACTCAGTACAAATATTTTAAGGCTTTCAATACAACTCTAAATACATCCTCTAAATTGCTTTTCTAAAGCATTGTGCCACTCATATCAGTTGATAAATTGGCAATATTGCTAAAGAGTTTAAGTGTTCATAACCTTGTCTTTTCACTTCGAGAAATAGGAAAGTAGAAGAAGGAAAAGGGGGTGGGGGAGGGGAAGGGGAAGAGGAATAGGAGGAGGAAGAGGAAGAGGAAAAGGAGGAGGAAGAGGAAGAGGAAAAAGAAGAGGAAAATGAAGAAAAAGAAAACAACACAATGAAGACAACAACATGATAAACAGTAGTTTATCAAATTACTATTTACAATAAAGAAAATGTGAAAAAGAAGTGAATGTCAAAAAAGCAGGAGACTGGTTATTATGATACATTTAACAACAGAATATTCTTTGAACCTCAAAATTTTGTTCTATCGTGGGCTCTCTTAGTGATTTCTTTTGGTTGGGAGCTGTCCTTCACCTAAGGTAGGAAAGTGGTGGCCACAATGTCACTAGAGTTGATCAACAATAGGCTCTAAGTTATTCTGAAAAGTAGGAAGTACATGCTTGGGTACAAGTAGACTCTGAAAATTGTAGGCAAGGGGATTCAAGATCATTGTCACCAACAGCTGCTCAGCCTTGAGGAAACCTGAAATACAGTGCTATGTCATGTTGGCCACCACGATAGTGGTAATAATATTGAATTGGGCACAGCATATGGAAAGCACTAGAGTACGCACACTGACTGCCACTAACCCAGGTGATTCTGGGATCATGAGAAGCACGCCAGGGCAGACTGGTGAAAGAAAATCATGCCAAGTGCTTTTCCAATAAAAGTGGCCAGAACTTTTTTTTTATAAAAGCACAATTAAGCAGAATAATTAAATAATCAAATTAATTAAAAGCAGAAAATGTTCACAGTACATTTTTAGTGAAAAATCAGATTTATAAGACACTATGCACATTTTAATCTCATTATATTTCTATGTAGGTATATTTGTGTGTATATTATATGCAACATACAAATGTATATATACATACACAAATATACATGGGTGCTCTTATGTTAGTTAATATTTGATGAACCCCAGTTTATACAGGCAAAGTCATGGGTTTCCGAAATCCCATCCCCGATTTCAAGGGATTCCTCACTGGTCTAATCCCATCATTTTTGCCAGTGATGATTCGGAAACAGTTCACCTGTGGCCAATGTGCCATCCTGTGATATCTGAGGTGGTGGTGGGGAGTCCATGGGATCCTTTAGTTGCTTCTGAGAGACAGCAAACCCCAGTATAAGGTGGCTTCTCTTTTTATTTCTTACATGACCACATCTGGACCAGCAGCAGTCTCCCTTCCTGAGTAACAACAAAACTGCCTCTGAGAATGGAAAAGCAGAGCTGGGGCAGGAACCTGGGTGCCTGGGGACATCCTAGAGCTGCAGCCCACTCTACCACTGGACTGCGTGCCCCTTGTTACATAGATGCTCAGTTTTCTTTTTGTTTGAAACAGTGGTTCTTAACTTTCCCTCTGAATCGGAATCTCTAGGGGGATTTCCAGATTGTTCTAAGGTAAATTGGCTTCTTCAGAAGCAACACCATCTGAATCAGGGCTCTCTGTTAGTTAACCAGAGAGTGTTTGACTGATAAAGACACTTATGAGGCATCTCCACCGTTGTTTTCCTAAAACCTTCAAGGCAGAGACTAGCTTTAGAGTTTTCCTCTATAGGTTGAGAACTTTGGCATCAAAAGTGCAAAATTAGTAATGTCTGTTTCTTGGGTAACAAAACCCACCCAAAACCTGTTCCATGTGGCTCTGTATATTTGTAGCATGTTCGTGGTCAACGATGTGGATGACTCTGCTCAGTCATTTTATAAAAGTGTTTGTTTTATGTTTTCAAAAATCTTGCATCAGAGTTGGTCTTCAAAACAACAGTTTCAGGTATTTTAGTAAATGTTGAATTCACATATGACTCTCAGGAGTGGACAATATTTAAATATCTTGATTTTGCTTGTCTATGATGGAAGATACAGGGCTCTAGAGTCATCATACCTTCCATTTTTATAAATTGTCAATGAGCTTCAAAAAAGTTGGTGTATATGTGTGCAAGAGCATTTGTAAAAATCACTCTTTGTCAAGGTGGCCGCAGTAAATGTGACCTACTTGAAAAAGTTCAACAAGCTCTTGATGAATCTGCTGTGGGTCAGTTCTCAATAAGACCTTCAAGAGCACTGTGTCTGAAGAGTTAGTGAACCCAAGGGGCTGGGGATAGAGGTGGTAGACGTATCTCTTGAGGTAAATAGTAGGAGGAAAAAATCAGAGAGCCACAAATAAGAACGACAACTTTCAAATGGCCACCGGTCTCTCGAACCAAGCACTAGGAAGCAAACTGGTCTAAGAGACAACCCTGGCACTTTCAGGGACTAATCTTTCTTAACAATGGCTGCATAATTAACACAAGCTGTGGGCTGCCAATAAAACCTAGCAAGCCAGGCTGGCAAGACCACAGGATCGCTGTGGGAACCTGGTCAGGACTGCCTCACAGCTGATGGTTTTCATGCCACTAAACAGCAAGTGAGTTAATAATTGAGGTGGTTTATCTCAATGCTCCCTGCTGCTTTTAGCGCTTAATTCAAATGCAATGTTCACCGGCTTCTGTCAGTAGGCAAGAGGAAGAGCTTTATCAGAAAATGTGAAGATCGCTTTGTGATTATTGTTTCACTTTAGGGGAAAGCTAGCCTAAGTGCCCCCATGCAGCTCCTGGTGGAACGTTATCTCCTTGAGGCTCTGGATAGGAGCACCACAGTATTTAGATTTCCATCATGCCCGCCTCACTCCACCCCACATACACTTTTTAAAAATTTAATACAGGGCTGTCTTAAATCACACAAAATGGCAATTGATAAGATATGGAGTACTCTTTTTTTTTTTTTTCTTCTCAGCATGGCCTGGATGACCTGGTCACTCACAACTCTAGTTTCACCTGAGCCTTGCTGGCCACAAAGTCATTTACTTTCTTGCCCATCCTGTCTATTGCACAAACTCTGTCGTCTGAGGTGCTAACTGCTTGAGACTGACACACTGTTCCCTTGTATGAGCTCAGCACTTTACAGGGCAGGGCCCCAAAGAAGACTATGAACTTGAACCCCAGCAGGCTGTAGAGGCCGGGAGTAGACCAAGACTAACTTTGAATTAAGTACCTGGTTGGAGAACATCTAGTTACTTAAGAGAAGCCATTAATTTCTAGGACTTTCCTGTCACAAGTCAGTGGATGGAGGGGAGAAACACCCTAAAGATGACAGTTACGTCACTAAGCCTTTATGTCACCATTCGTCTCTGCAAATCAGATTCTCAACTCAGACATGCTCAGTGTTCAAATATTTCTGATTGGAAGATGTGGAGACCAGAAGAGAAAGAGAATGTCAGCTTACGCAGTGCAGTATGCCAGTGTAATCTGCCAACCATGCGCCCGTAATCACCTTATCCTGTCCTGGTACATAAATTCTTCAGAGAGCCTGCCTACCGGATGGAGTGCTCACTGCAGACTTCAAAGGAAAGACACCATCTCAAGATTTTGCTTGAAATCTCAAATGTTAACCTGAGGCAAACTCCCAGCCATCCCTCCCCAGATGTTGATTGCTGGCTTGAAAAAATCCTGCCCCATAAAAGTTGAAGACACTCAAAGATATTACAAGAGCTTTTCAGACTGCTTTGTTCCTTTGCTATCTCAAAAAGTTCCCAAACATAGTCAGCTATGACAGAAGAGTCCAAATGAATTTCTGAAAATCAGGCTAGATGAGGAAGACAAAGAGAGGGGAAATACAAGACATCTGCTAGGCACTACCAATGCATTTTAATACATTTTATTTTGGATTGATCTTGATATCAGTTGGAGTCTGAAGAATGACTATTTTCTCCACAAGGATTAAGAGAGATTGTTAATGAGTCCCAAAGTATTTGCTATGAGTAAGCTCTTGAATCAATTTCTGGGATAAACCTGGATCCACAACTGGCTAACTGTATAATCTTGTGCAAAGAAGTTAACCTGCCTACACTTCTCTTTCCTCCTCTTTAAGTTGGTGACAATATTAGTACCTGGTTCACAGGGTTATTATGAGAAATACATGAGAGAACATATATAGATACACAGATATACTTCTCGTTAATTTGCAGAACACAGTAAAATTTTTATTGAGTATTTAAAAATGCTTTTATCTTTTCACATTGCTCTCTGCTTATTAGGACACTGAATTTGTAACCTGGTCTGCGTGTATTTCATACCACACCCACCACCAGCGTCCCAGTTCCTTTACCATAACCTTCCTTCCCTTGTCCCACCCACACCCACACCCCCATAGCCACAGTTTTGCATCCTGTGAATTTTTCAGATTGGTCTGTTCATTTGTTTTATTCTTTATCATCCACATATGACTAAATCCATCCTTTACTTCTCTTTTTCTTTCTGGCTTATTTCCCTTAGCATAATCACCTCCAGTTCCATCCAGGTTGTTGCAAAAGGTATGGTTTGGTGCATCCTGGCGGAGTAATGGCTTGGTCAGCTGCCTTTGGTCACGGATCCCAAGGATCAGGGTTCACGACCCAGGATCAAGGTGGGAACCAAGATGAACAACTATATAGAATGACTAAAGTGCTTCTTCCATCTTCCTTCTTTTCCTGCCTGCCTGCCATTGTGCATCTTCATTCCTGCCTGCACCTTTCCTTTAAAAAAAAAAAGAAAAAGGTATGGTTTTATCTATTTTATTTTTGTAACTGTTTCATTAAGCTGTAATTCACATGCCATACAAAAGCATACAATAAAATAATTTAGTAGTTTTTAATATGTGTTCAGAGATGTCAACCACTAACACAATCAATTTTAGAATATTTTTATTCACCCCAAAGAACAACTCTTTAGCCCCTAAATTCCTCATCACCTCTAGCCACTAGAAGAAGTAACCACTAGTATACTGACTGTTTCTACCGATTTTCCCTTTCTGGAAATGAATCCGGTTCCTAGGGTTGCATGTGGACTATGCCTCTGAAGGCAGCTGACCCAACTGCTACTCTAACAGGGTATGTCAAATAGTACCTCTTATACTCATGTCATTAATGGGTTTTGAGTCAATTTTTCTATATTGCATGAAATAAGGATTCAGCTTCATTATTTTTAATTTGGATTTACAATGGTCCCAGAACCACTTATAGCCTTTTGAGTCATTGTGTTCTTTAAGAACCAAGATAATTTTTCTCAAACCTCCAGCCCCCATAGCTGCAGGAAGTTCAATAGTTCCAAGGATGCCTCCACGAGAAAAGTGTTCCTGTTCCATTATCTTTCCTTCTGAACTCTTACCCCAAGGTTTTTCCTATCACACATGGTATGTGGCTCAGAAAGTAGTCACTCATGAACTGCACACATTGCAAAAAAAAAAAAAAAAAAAAAAATCCAAGAAATGCTTTCCAGTTCACTTTCCTCCTGAGACATGAGACCCCCAAGCCAGTGTCTCCCACATGCACATTGGCTGGAACCATACATGTCACATAACCAACTTCATTTCATCTTTTTTAACCGCTGCATAGAATTCCATTGAGCATATCTACCACAGCTCTTTATCCAGTCATCGGTTGATGGGCATTTAGGTTGTGTTCATATCTTGGCTATTGGGAACTGTGCTACTGTGAACATAGGCGTGCAGATATTATTTTCTGATTAGAGTCTGTGTGTTCTCTGGGTCTATACCTAGAAGATTATTATTGCTGTTGTTATTATTTGTTAAATCAATGCAAGTAATATGGAAATGCCATTTCTGGCTACTTGGTCAGAAATGAGGCTTAAAGTCTCCTTCCTTTTCACAGACTTCAGCTTTTACAGTCTTGCTATGCATCCATCCAGCAGTTCTAGAGGGTTTCTGGGCCTTTACCAGTTCATTTGACAATATAACCCCACAACGACTAATCCTGACATTAGCAGAAAATAGTAAATGATCTGTCTGCCATATTGAATCTTGGTAAGATTTCTTCCAAGACGAAGAGACAATTTTTGCACCTCCCAATGTTAGGGAAATGAAAGGTCCAAGAATCTTTGTTTATTCAGGGCTGTGACTCCCCCAGATCTTTCTTCTTTTAGACCCAGTAGTTGCTAAAACCACCCTAAGTTCAGTCTCTTGATCCATCATCAGCCACCACTCTAAGGATCTGGCAGGAAAAGATACCTGCCCTGGGTTCCCCTGGGGCAAATTCCCGATAATTCATGAACCAGCAGAGTGGCCCTTCCTCACTTAATATGCTTAACAGCTAATTACATCTGTGTAGGGCTTACACTTTACATTGTCCAGCTTTATGGAAACAACCCCCTGGCTTCCTCAGATTCCCTTAAACAGCTCCTTATCTCTGAGAGGGAGATCCTTATCAGAGCCATATGTTAGAGGGCCTGTGCAGTTTCCAAATGACCCCAGGAAAATCTGGGGCCTAATCAGTCTGCAGGCCTGAGAAGGGGCCTAAGCAGGTCTCAACCTACACTGGCCTGAGAGGCCAAAGCCACAGGAGGAGATGCTTCCCTGCTTTTCATCGTCCATAAACTTGTCAAAGGTCCAGGGTCTGGACCTAGATGACCTCCTTCAGCTTCTCTCTCCTGGTGACTACTGTTTCAAGGCTGATGTTTGTGCAAAGTGGAGCTTGAGTATGCAAATCCCAGTGGGTTATGGGGCACCTTATTCAACGTCAAAGTGAAGTATTTGCTCTTTCTAGCAGTGCTATGGAAGAATTATTTTGGTAGTTAACACTTGTCTTTTTAACTCTTAGGTGAGCTAAGCCTGTGGAAACAAATAAATGCTACTGATTTCCTTATGCCAAAATAGTAAGGCAGGCCCCCGCAGGAGAGCCAATTTGCCTTATATGCAGTTTCTCAAAGTTTGGGAGATTTCCAGTCTTGGCAGGCAGTAAAAACACCTCTTCCCTTCAGTTCTAACAGCTCAGTTAAAGACCTTGTCTTCAGAAACTTTGGGGGAGGGGATCCTTGATTGTCAAAGGCAGGAAATGTCTCCCAGTGTGAGGAGCTCAGGAGCCTGAGGGACCTGGCTGGAGCTTTCCAGTCTGTGACTCACAGGGCCACTTCCCTGCTTAACCCAGCCTGGACTCCAGTCCCTCGGCCGCTGTGTCTCAGTGCCTCTTCCTGTCTCTATTCCACCCAGATCCGTGAACAAAAGCAGAAGCCCAGACTCCACCACAAAGACTGAAGTGTTGTATATATATTTAGACGTCATCTGTGGAAACAGCTATTTTGGAAACAAAAAATAACCTTCCTGTCCTAAGAAGAAACTGGTGAGCTCTTAGAAGTACCTACTTTAATAATCCGAGACTGAAACATTGGTCACCACTTCTTGAAAAAAGAGTGCATCCTGGGGGAGTAGTGGTTTGGTCCTCCAGCTCTGGCTGAGTGCAGTCCACAGACCTCCCAAGGACACAGGTTTGTGTCCCAGGCACAACTGAGATGAATAACTAAAGAAAATAAATGAATGCTTCTTCCTCCTTTCTCTTTCTGCCTGCTTGCCTATTCACCTTCATTTCTGCCTACACCTTTCTATAAAATGTTTTACAGTCATTATTTAATCCTGAAACATTATGAGGTACGTACTGTTAACTCCATTTTATGAACAAAAAAACTGAGACTCAGAGAGATTTGACAACTCGCACATGATCTCACTGCTAAGTAACAGTGGAGTCCGAATCCAGACATGCACCTGTCTCATTCAAGAGCCCAGCTTCTTGGTCTCTAATATGGTAGACTAAACAGGAATTTCGAGGTCACCAGGTCCAACTACTATTGGTTCCGTATCTCCCTATAAATCCTTACCTCCTCTCTGAGAGCCTTACAGAACAATTTCCACTTACTCCAGAGAGGGGAGAATCCATGGGCATGTGATTAGAAATCAGATATCCCAGGGTCTGCCACTCTCATGATTTCTATCCATTGATTTAACTTTGCCCTTTGGGAGGACAAAGGAAAGTTAAAGAAATTTTATGGAAGTCTCTTCATATATTGAGACCCCTCATGTAGCCCTTATATATTCTCCAGTCTATTTCCACTTTCCAGTATTCCATATGCAATTCCATCCTGATGACCTGCTTCTGGTTAAGCGGCAGCTTGTCAAGTTCCTTCCTAAACGTGGTATAAAAGAATGGAGAGTCAGAATCCAAGTGGGTCTGAACAGCTTGGAGACGGTGAAAACCTCGTGCCCTTGTTCTCCACATTTTAATCTAATTAAACAATTTAAATTTTTTCTTCACCACTTTAGAAAACCCAACATACTCTGGAAAACCCCAAGATTTTTTTATTTTTTCTGACACTAAGAGCAGGATAAAATATCAAAAATCAAATGCCAGCTTTCTGAGAGGCAATTAGCTAAACTTCTGTCTACCAAATGATCAATTTTGCTGTTGCATTCGACAGCTATTGAGTGACTACTGTTGTCACTTGCTGTCCTAAGCCCTGAAGATAATGCCGATGACAAAATAGGCACGTACTGCTTCCTTGATGCAACTTACACTTTAGTATGCTGAAATTACTCCAGGCAGTTTTGAGTTAGCATTCCTTTTAATTGTCATTTAAAATTTTTCAATACTAGGCCCTTTATTTATTTATTTGTTTATTTATTTTTAAGGAAAGATGCAGGGAGGAATGAAGGTGAACAGGTAGGGAGAGAAGGAAGAAACATTTTATTTTTATTTAGTTGTTCAGGTTGGTTGTTTCTTGCTGGCCCTAGGACACGAACCCGGGTCCTTGGGATGCATGTGAACTAGGCTCAGCCAGAGGTGGTGATGGACCTAACTGCTATTCCATCAGGGTACGCCATACTTGAGCACTTTTTACCATTCTTTCAACAGTACTTCAATTGGCATAAACCTTAAGCTTACATTTCTAGCAATCAGTAAAAGAAATTTATCATTTTTTGTTGGTATGATTAGTCTGGATCCCTCAGCAGATTTTCATATTAATGGCAAAAATATTGACTAACATAAAATAAACCTTATGCTGAAATTAATGCCTTTAAAGAAATCATTTGAAATAATTAAATATATTCCTGGGAAATTTAAATCTATGTCCCTCAACTTTTGAAAAACTGAACATTCCACAAAATTCTACAATAAAGACAGAGTGAAAATCAGTTCATTAAAACTTCACAGAAGTCTCCAGTACAAACTGCTGTAAGCTTTCTAAACAACTTGTAAAGATTTTTATGTATTGATACATTTAACTAACTCAGTTAATCATTTGACAAGCTTATTATTTGACAAGCTGATTTTAGCAAATTGGTCACCAGTGAGCAGAGTTTGACGAACTGATAAACAGATTTTAAGCTCTTGCTAATGGTGCTCTATTCCAAAACTTGTAAAGAAAATTCAAATTAATTTATTTGGATTCCAGCTTTGAATTTTGACCAGTGAGTTCTCTCTGAATCCTGTCTTTATCTACATTCTTGCCAGGCAGTTCATTCAGCAATTTGTGCCTCATGTTATGAGAGCCGTTAAGCACACATCTTTATTAACTACTAGCCCAGAGAGCGCACGAACCCTGATGGAGACCTCCGTCTAGTTTGTCAATGGTAGGTTAACTACCTTGTCATGGAATGAGTTATAAATCTACCTAATTTCATTGTCACTGACATCAAAATAAAAATATAAAAGCTAATCTTTATTTAATATTTTCCACCTATCAGGTAGTGTGGGATAGATAGTCTTTATACACATATGTCATTTAATCTTCATCCAGATGAGGAAATGAAGACTCAAAAAGCTTAAGTAACCCTACCAAGATTATACAGCTAATAAGTAAACACTTCCTCTCCTCTGACTGTTAGATGTCTACTTCATTTAGTCATTTTCAAGTGGATTTATCCACTTAGAAAGTTTCCTAAAAGATGGGAACATTGAAGCAAACACATATTCACCAGGGTACTTAAAGGCACCAGGACACCTTACCATGGACCTTTCATTCAGTTGGGAGGATGAGTCTGCCTTCTACCAGGAGAGATCCCATCGTGAGTTCTGTCTCAAATACAAACATGGGCCATATAGACTGAATTCAATCCAAGCATGATCTTTCCAATTAGGGCTTCAGAACTTAACAGTCAATTTTCAGTTGTAACACAGTGATAATAGCACCTAACATAAGGGCCCATGACATAGATTTAATGAGATCATATATGAGGAGGGTATAACTCAATGACTGACACATAATAGATGATCACTGCTAATCCCTTTTCTTCAATTAACTCAGATCTGAGTGACTGCAGAGCTACCTAAAATGTCATCTCCATGAAACAGAAGCATAATGAAATTTAAATCCACTATATGTGTATGTGTGTACAAAAAAACCCTGTCATAATTAAACCTGATTAAACTGATATATATCTATATCAATATAGATATATATCAGTACATATATTCTCTCTATATATACATATATATACACATATATGTATATATAGATAATCCAGAATAAACACTCAATAGTGCTTTTCTTTATGTGAACTTCATGAGCTAATCCTGTCAGATGACTCAGGAGTGGATTCTGGCATGTCACTTTCTTGTCCTGCTCCTCAGTCAAAGACGCAATAAGCTCTCCTGAGTACAAAAGGGCTATAGGAGCAAAGTCTGTGCAGAACACTGAAATTCACTGATAAATAATGCGATAGGAGAAGAATGAGAATCTCCCCCCACCCTCCACCCCCCACACCCCCACTTCATGACAGGTCCTCAAGGCAATTTGCCAACCATATTAGCCAGAGGGGTACGCGGAAGGCACAGCAGTATATCATGATCTATTTATAATGATTGAACTAAAAAATTTTTTTCTATGGACTTTAAGTACCAGCTGCATAAAAGATTCTCAAGGTGGTTTAGACACTGATTCGTGCAACAGATGTATTTATGAAATGTTATATGTTACCTTATAAAATTTTTAAATGCCCAAGGGGAAATCTTTATGTAAAAAACAATCCCTGCTGAAGCATTCCTAGCAAAACTAATGATCGTGATGGAATTGCTTTTTTTCTGTTCTTTGGATTTTCATCACTAGAAGAGTTAAAAAATGCAGAAAAGTGATATAAAAGACTCCACAATGTTACTTGGGAAAAAGTCGAAGATTCCTTGTGTGCTTCCCACCAACATGAAATTTCTTCAGGAGCCCTCTCAGAGTACTTTACCTGTGAAATGCAAATTGTGCAACATATGTGAGCCAGACAAAATAAGTCTAATCCCCTCAACCATCAATAAGTTGGTTTCTTACCTGATTTTTCCCATGAATATCCTGACTCTAAAGTCAGGTTAAGTTGCCCCATGATTGAATCTCTGTATTATGATACTTAAAAGGATTTTTGAACTCAGATGTTTATTCAAGAAAGATTGAACAAAGAATGACTAAACCAACCATGAGAAATATGTTCAGTTCATTAAGGTGCGGCCAAAAGGATATAGATAGAATTTTTTGGACAACTGTTAGCCAAAACAGCTAAGGAAATAGCTGGACCTACTGCCTATGGCACTTGGCACACAGTAAATGCCTAACAAACACGGTGGAAACCACCAGTGAAGATCCTTTTAAATATCTTTGACTTGACCCCTTGTCTCTACTGTGATGCCTTCATTTTGCTTTAGGGTCCCTATTAATAAAATGAGTTAATAAATGTTTTAAAAGATGATCTTGCACACTTCACAAGTACCATTAATTATGAAAACAATATGAACAAACAAATAAATGCAGTATTACTTGCTAGAAATTTAGTATTGATTCCTGTGGTACTTAGTTTTTATGGAAGGTCTTCCTTTCCTCTATATATGCTTAGGATACTGCCCACCAGTTTTCTTGTTTTAAGGATAGCTAAGAGATATTGCTGCTCATCATATATCTAGTATGAATTCTCTACTTCGGGTAGAGAATTTCCTCACATTTCCATCTGTGCTCTTGGTGACAATGAGTAGAAAGTTTTCAATGCCCTTTGTATCAATCATTTAAGCTTTTTAAGAGATTCCCCAGACATAGCACCAGGCTCCCATTAAAACTCTCCTAGTAACAATAATTCAGAAGGCTCTTAATGAGTCATTCCATTACCATATCCTGCGAACTTCACATCAGTCAGTGAGAGTAACTTTACCACTAAAGACTTCAACCCACTTTCTTAAATTTATTCTCCCAAAATGTCACTTCCTAAATAAGGGAGAGAACAAAAAGAACAAAGCATAGAACAAGCTAGAGAAAAATCTAGTTTTCTTATTTCCTGTTCTTCTATCACAATATCTCTAAAAGTTGAGAACTTTGAACAATTCAGGTATGAAGGTCCACAGTATACTGATCATAGAATCTAAAGTATTTGGAATAAACCATAGGTGAGGCTAAATTAAAAATTAAACCATATATAGTCTCTTCGGTCTTTTATTTTTAATCAATAAAATTGAATGAAACTACTGAATTTAATGTTTTAAGTGGTGGAGAATTTTTTCCTATTTTGTATTGTGAAGACAATAAGATCTAAGATCCAATTTTAAGTCTCCTTACTTGCATTCACTTGATCTCAATCACAGTTTACTGTAATCACTTGTCTTATCTGTAGTCTTCATTAGAATACTTTTTTCCTAACTCACAGACCTTATCAGACCTCTGTGAAAGGACTGGTAAATCCTACTACTTTAGCTCCTGAACTTCAGGCCAATTTGGCTGCTGATTTTCTCTCTGAGTTGCTCCTTCTAGATTCCTCTACTTCTCTCCATTCCAATCAAAATCTGAGTCAATAACTTTATCTTTGTTATCTCTGTCACAGGAGCGTTCTGTAAACTTTCCCCCCAAAATTGTACTTAAAATTGCTTTCACAAAGACTGCATAAATATTCACTTATGTCTAAGTGTTTACATGGAAGAGATTTGTGTAGAAAATGCAATTTTATAAAAATAAACTAGCACCTCTCCTATGGGCTCAGATCACTACAAACCCTAGAAAGCTTGGAGATGAGCATGCTCACTTCCCCCAAGGGAAAAGGCACGCAAGTATGGAAAGATGTGAATGAAAAGTTTCTCTCTTAGAGACTTCAGCTTCTGTGTTTGCCTACATTTTCTCATCTTGCTGATAAATACCTGAGTGTATGACAGAAAGTCATGCTAGAAGAGACTGTGGGTTTAAGATTTCTACTCTTCTTCTTTCCTTTCACTAAAGAGGACAAAGGAATGTGCATTGACAGGAAAACCCAGTGCAGAGGTAATGAGCTTCAATCTCCCCACAACTCTTCTCCAACTCCCCTATGACGCTGTGGAGGAAAAAGTCTGCTTGGCGGGGTAAGGGGATGTGCAGGGGAGAGGTAGGTCAATGGAGAGAAATGGATAGTGAGGAGGCAGGAGTTTGAGAAGAGAGAGAATGAGGAAAACCAGAAACTTAAGGAGGGGATCATGGGGCCTCCCTAAAACACACAAATACCTCCAATTAAAGCTTTGAAAGGAAGACAATGCAGGAAGCATTTGAAAAACAACAATGTTCTCTTTAATACAGGGACAAATGAGGAGAGAAAGGAGCTAAGATCAAGGAGCAGGGAAGACAGAAAAGAGGAAGGACAGAGCCAAACCTCACCTCCTAATCATTCTGCCTGAGGTGTTAAAAGCATGTCTTTATAAAGTGTGAAGTTTCAACTGAATCCAAATTCCTGGCATTGGAAACAGTGCCAGGGGCTGCTTATGAGAAACACAACCTCTTTTTCCTAAAATGAAGAAAACTGTTTTTCTAATGAGGTCTCCACCCTGAGTATCCCAGGGTCTCCTTCCATTCATTTATGGGACAACATCCGAAATAGGGAAACAGACAAGTCCAGGCCTGACCTAGAGTTAAGCCTGTCTGAAGACTAGCCCCATCCCACAATCCCGTCTGTAAATGCAGGCTCACAGCCACCCACCATCGCCACACACTCCGCATCATGCAGTAGTGTGTCAGTGAGAGAACAGCATTTGACAAATGATACACTGTCCATTTCCCCAAGCAGGTGGGAAGGTATATATTAATAAATGATGCTGCTGTAGTCACTGATTACTTGAAGAAAACAAAGCTAGATCTCTACCTCATTCCATATAATAAAATAAATCCCCAATGGATTTAAATGTAATGAAAGAAAGAAAATTGAGGATTTTCAGTTATTTTAGAATTGAGAAAAGCTTCTCAATAAAATTTAAAATCCTAGATGCCATAGAAAAAAAAAAATGATAGGCATATTTGACTATGTAAACATTTCAAAATCTTGTATTAAAAAATACCACAAACGGTAGGGCCATCATTAGTACCAATGATTTGTTAGATAATCACACTCACTACATTCAGGCAAACGTAATCATTCAAATGGCAGTTAGATCTGATATCCTGACATTATTAAAAATGAAATATATGCTCCACATGGCACTGCCTGGGTCACCTTTCTCAGGATCTCCTGCTGTCTGATTTTCATGAATTTTTATTTTTTATTGTAACAGGCATGGAGTTTCTTGGAAGACCACAAACACTGTTAGAGAATTGAACACATACCTCTCAGTCCATATTTTCAGAAACTCGAAAGTGCTTGAAATAGAATTGAGAATGCACTTGGGGATGAATTAATTGTATAATGAGGAGGAGGAGGGACAAAAGCAATGATATCTTAAGCCAGAACGATATACCTTCAAAATAGTTGTGATCATATCATACCATTGCATTTTTTATTAAGAATGTGTTTATTGGTCTATAAAGCACATAAACATTCTATGAAAATACCCTTTATAAGAAGAATAACGAACAAGTAAACATGAAAAGCATCTACATGACAATTATGTCTGATGTGTTCCTCCTCCATTTTAGAGGGACTAGAAATGATAGGAACAGTAATGCAATCTTGCAAAGGGATTCCTTGAAGTTTTTTTCATGTTTTTTTTAATACGATGGTATCAGTTGCTGAAAGCATTATGACCTTTGCTATGCTACATAATACTGATACAAAATGTGAATAGTACAAAGTTCATTATATATAATAAAAGGTTTTAATATATTACATTTGTTTCTACATAAACAGACTATAAATATATGTGCCATAGCATGTTTTATAGTCAGGATTCCCAGCATCACACACTATGGTACCAAATGAAAATAACATTTTCTTTTTTTAAAAAAAGGAAAGAATAAGGGCAGAAACCAGTAGAAATAGCTTTACATGTTAAAAGTCTAAATAATACAATAGAGGTTGTTATAAAATAATTTTGAAATCACACTAGTAATCATTCAGAGGGGGAATAAACCAAATAACTTTTACTAGAGTGTAGGCCAAATTACTAAAATACTGACTGGCTGGGAGTTGAGGAGTATGAGAAGGGGAGAAGGAACAAAGAATCAACTCCTTCCTGAAGCTTTGACACCACAGCTTGATCCTAAACTGACCGCATTCAGACCCAGACATATCACATCAGCACAGATCTGTGGGTATTCATCCAGAAGAAACCAGAAGCTGGTCTACACAGCCAGAACTCTTCAACGCGACAGGGAGCCTCTGTCTGAATGTCCTTCCTTTGTGGTGTTCTGAATAAAGGATCAGCCTGGGAGACAAGGAGCCAGAGCTGTATCATTTCCTTCCTGGGGCTTGGCCAGGAGACACGTAAGAGTCCGGAAGGAACTCTCATTAGGAGTCGGAAACAGCACAAGGAACTCTCATTTAGCCCAACTGGGAAGAGCACGCAACCTTCTAAAACCAGTAACCTCATCTGAAGTCTTTATATTTCCTAACAGACCCCATGCCCACCTCTACCAGAGCCAACACAATGCATTTGCAGGTTCCAGTAAGCTCTCAAAGCAAGCCGACATCTTCCTTTCTACCAACCCAAACTCCACTTGTAAGAGTTGGCTCAGGACCCATCTTCTACACAGAGCTTCTTAGAGGGACTCAGGCCTAAAGGTCTTTCCAACTTCAACACCTAATGCACTTACATAGCCTCATTTATCTTCTCATTCTACAGAGATGTCTGCTCCCCAGTTACTGCTACTTCTTTGAGGATGGAGCCATTTCTTGAACTTCTTTTGTTTTAACCCAAAGGGAGACCCAGACTAAGGGACATCATGAATGTTTTTTAATGAATGAAAAAGAAAATAAGGTCAACACTGGGAGAAGACACAGCACATTCTTGAGTCACACATATCTTCTCAGGAAATGCCTAGGGCCTGGCTCCCTGCTGCCTGAGGTCCTTTTTTTATGAAATGAGAATCAAATGTGGCTACTTCCTGGTGGTGGAAAGAACAACACTTGAAAATCTGAGCAGCACCTCTCTTGTGATTTCCAGGAGTGGGGGACATGGGCACCTCCTTTTAAACAGGATGAGAGCTCAGTGTGGTCCCAGGCTGGAGAATCTGAGCTGCATTGCCAGCTTGCGATCCAGTCTCCATCAGCTTTAAAAGTTCTGCCTCCTCGCCGGAGTACACAGTGGTGTCCATGTCATCGGAGTGATACCCAGACTGGTAGCCACTTGTCTGATTTGAGCCCTCAGAGGCCACAGACTCCTTGCTTTTGCTGGGCATCAGGCCACTGTGGAAGAAATGGCAACTAAATGGGGTGGCAGAAAGAAGATGGTTCTTTTGCTTCTTCTCCTAACCCCATTCCCAACCCACTGTGGGCTGCAATCTCACTGGAACCACCAGACCCCTCTCTCTTCCACTTGTTAATCAACATATCAGGTTTACTCAGATAACGTCTATTTTCAGGTACTAGCATGAATTAGTTTCAGATAAATCCTCTTATTCAGGTCCAAGTCTTTCAAGCCTGAGATGAGATGAAAGGCAGTTCTCCTGAGTTATGCAAAGGCTCCAACCAGTGGAACATTTTTATGGCCTTGCAGATTGACAAGTTTGTATACGATGACAGGAGCCAAAGGGTCTCTTTCGTGATATTAAAGACAGCTGGGGTGTTCTGAAAGTCCATTTATGCTTTCCCCACATGTTAATTAGGGAATTACAAAGCATGTGTATGGTGTCGATAAAGTTCTTGAGCAACTTTAAGCTTTAATAACTTGAAGCGTGTGTACAATCAAGTCAGACATGCCAAAAACTGCTTTTTTCTCATGAAAACCACATTCTTTGGAAGGACTGAGGACCTGGCTCATTCAGCAGCAACTAGAGAATGTTTTCAATGGTCTGGAATCAGCATGGACAGTAACCATGTCAAAGCAGGGAAATGTAGACTATGCTGATCTAAAACCTCAGGATTTACATTTTCTCAAGCCATTAAGAAGTATGGGTTTTCTTCTCTCTTCTAGATGTTTTGCCCAAATTGTTCATGGGAAAAACTATAAAAAGGATTTTTATGAACTCTGTGTTCATATCTGGCTTAAAAGTTATTTCAAATAACTAGATCTGAGATATACTTTTCAGTGGGACTACAATAAAATGAATGTAGTATCTCAGACAATGACATGGTACCTGGTGCATAGATGTTGAATAAATGTTTTGAATCGATGAATGAAACATGGGATTGGCCCTCATAATTTCATACCTTGGGACTAAGGCAAACCATAAAATCACACGATTTTCATGTTTTGTTATTATTGTTGTTTTTATATAAGCTTCTCTCAATAGCCCACGGCCATTCCCATCTTACAATTCTATTTAGATTCTAACCAGATCAAAATCTTCTCTATTCCTACCTGGTGTAAAACCACGAGCAAAAAAATCCTTTCTCTATACCTTATTCTCACAAATACAGATTTTCATTTACTCATTTGCTTAAAAGCATACACCCTTATTCAAAACAACTACAAATTCCTATGGAACTGCATGGAGAAAATTATATTCAAAACCAAATTTAATATTTTTCCATAATTAAGCACTTAATAATTCAGCCAATAATTTTTAAGTATTTAAAACAAATATTGACTTATTCAAATAATATATTTATATTTACTAAAGGCTATGTATATATGTACAGATTTGAAAATTCTTCATTGTCTGCAAAGATTTTAGTCATCTCAGGAGTTTTAGGGGTAACATTCAATAATCTTTTTGTTATTTAGCCAATACTAATCAAACCATTAACCATATGCTTAGAAACTACAGGCTATTCATACAGCTTCATAAAAATTGACGAAATCCTCTTATTGAAGATATTTTTAGACTTATCACTTAATTGTTTGACCTGCTATGGTTCTTTATTAGTAAGGTTGTTGGAAATTTGTCCAAAGAACAAAGAAATCTCTAAACCAACATCGAAATTCCTTAATTCCTTCCCAAACTTCCTGTTGAAATTTGTCTTTTCTATTTGTCTGAGCCTTACCTGAAAGATGGACCTAATTTGGCTCTGTCTTCCAATGTTTTTAGCTCTTCTGATGCAAGAACCATACCACTGTCCGTCTGGCTGTCCTTTTGAAGAGACAATGAAATGGCACAGTTGATGCATATGTGCACTGATCAACTTTTTAATTAAACTTCTCAACCCATCTATCATATAATATGTTCCAATGCAGAGGGGGGTGAATAGAGCCAGAAATTATGCATGCTGCAAGAGGGAGTAACTGCTTTCCAGAAGAAAACCCAGGCCAGAAAGAAGAGAGGAATTTAGGAAGAAACCAAGGAGGCCCGTCTTCCATCCTTTTTCTCAGACGACACTATTTACATAGTAGAATTGCGCATGAATCGAGATTGTATTGAACCTTGGATCAGGGGCTTTAATTTATGGGAAAATGAAGGGGGCTAATAAGTTCCATCTCCTTAATTATCCTATGACACAGACCCTCACAGAGAGCCTTACAATGAGACTCCAAGGTTCTAATGCTTAGGCTAATATTTATCAAGCTAATGTTTCATCCCTGTGTTATTTTATGACTGTTTTTAAAAGATGTACTTACATCTGGGATTACTTTTACTTCTGGTTCTTCCATGGGGATATCTTCAAATGTTTTTACACTCACAGGACGGCTCTTTCGCTTACTGTTTTGCAGATACTGACTGCAAATGAACAAATATTTATATTTTAGTAGCGGTATATTTGGCTGCAGATACCACAAATGATACCTAAGTTCATTATCTTTCAACCACAATTTTAATAGTGACCTTCAAAACTTTGGAAAAAGAAAAACAAAATAAAAATCTTTCTCTGCTAGCATACAATGAAAGCTTAATTTCCTGTGAATGTCCATTTAAAAGTATAATATAACTGAGATGAGCCCCATTTCCTTTCAATCGTATTTCTGAGGTCTAGGACTGGACTAAAGATAACAATAGCAAACTGAATGATCCACTACTGCCTTCTACTTGGCTTTCTGATCTCATCTGATTCCCCCATGAGCTCTTGACATATGACCAATTGTTTCACATCTTTCTGGCTACCTCCTAGGAAAAGCTGTCTAGATGATGTCCACAGAGCAACCATTCAGTGAAAGATGGGCAGAGGAGATACCTGCAGATACACTGAATCTCACCTGGATTCAGTAATGAATACTTAACCTAGCAGGATATGAGATTTACCTCCTTCTTCTACATATAGTAGAGGCTAAGACTGCAGAGGGAGAGGTGGACCAAGTCTCACTATCCCCTATTTTCAGCCCACAGAGTTGGTGGTTTCAGGAAGGGCAATGGTTCAAGCATCATGAACTATTCTGTCTCTACAAAGTCTAGGACTGACTGCACAAACCTGGGAAAGTCATGACTATTTCTTTGTCTTTGATACCCATCTTTAAAATATACTGGCAATAATCTGTCATCCCTGGCTCACAAGCATATCCAGAGGATGAATAAGATAGCATATGGTTGAATGATAGATGTTCTTAGAGAGAATGATGTTCAATCAAACAAAGCTTGTTTCCCTCCTTTGAATTCCAAAAATTGTCCATTTCCTTCAGGAATCTAAAGAATATAACTTTAGCCACCTGTTCCCTAGGGGTGCCCCTTCCCCATCATGTGGCTTTGGATGATTCTTAGTGATCCTGTTAAAACTGCCAACAGCCCAAGTGGAGATGAGGGAAGTCTTTTCAGAGAAAGAACCCACAGACACAGCAAATACACTCTTCACTCCAACCCCAATGTACTTCCCTCCAGAGGCAACTTTCCGGACATGGTACATATTCCTTGCGTTTTCTGTGACCATGTGGAGTGAAAACCCACTTGGATCAAAGGAGAAGAATGGAAACCAAGTTCTCCTCTCCTTCCCTAGGACGTCAATTCCTCCTTTTACAAAAAAGAGAATGAGGTTCAACAGTGACATCTTCACTCAAGAAATTGCACAAGAAAGAGGACATGATAGAGCAAAGATCACTTTCTCCAAAGTCCAAAGCCCAAAAGTGGCATTTGCCAAAAATTATAGGCACCAAATCCTTTATTCATTCACTCATTCAGCAGTTCCTTATTTAGAATCTACCAGATGCCAAGTACTTTGCTACATGCTCCCCAACAATTATCTTAGGGCATCTTCACAAATGGTACCTCTCTAAGAATGAATATTATCATCTCAACTTAAGATGACAAAACTGAGGCAAAGAAAGATTAAGGAACTTATTCAATCTTATATAACTGGACCATCTGGTTGCTCATAAGAGCAATGAGCACTCATTGAAAATTGTAAGCATGACATTTATAATGCTAGATGGGCCTCTCAGAGAGGCAACTCTGGGTTGCAGAGGATAAAACCAAAGGCAGTAAAACCAATTAGGGAGCTATTCCATTTATCTTAAAGATGAAACAGCCTGACTAAAGAAAAGTGAAACCTATAGAGTTTGGAGAAGCAGACAGATTCCAGAGATATTTGGAATGCAGAACCAACTAAAGCTGGTATCTTAAGTAATTATGCACTTGCCTTTGAAAGAGCAGCAACTTGACTTCTAAACCCAATTAGTTCCAAAAATTGCATGGCCCTTCATAGTTGACCAAATTTTTTCACAGTTATCAATGAGTCCACTTCTCACAAAACTACAAAATATGATGTCTTTTTTTCTTTTTTTAATTGCACATTTGGATAAGAGTAAGCTAAGCCCTCAAGAAATGGTTAGATCTGAAACGCAAACTCAGGTCTTCAGACTCTAAAGTCCATGTTAGGGTGTGTTTGTGTTTGGTTTTTGTGCTGCTGTTTTTTTGTTTGTTTGTTTGTTTTGCTTTTGCCCTATCCCATGATGATTCTCTTGGAAAAGCATCAGGGAGAAAAAAGAAGAGAGTAATGGCAATGACTGTTTAAGTCTTTATTCATTACCTGGCATGTGGATGGCACGTTTCCATTCCAGGTCTGCACTGACCAAGCAGTAGAAGAGGAGCGGGGTGGGGGTGTGACACTGACGAATGGTGGGGAAAGGACAGTTTCACTTCAAACAGTCTAATATTAGAGCCAAATTTAGGAACATCTAGCCAGCAGGCTGTCCCAGGCATCAATCAATGAGGAAACTCAAACATAGAAAGGTTAAAGAACTTATTCAAAATCATATAACTGGAATATCTGGATGATTGCTTTGAGGGCAATGAGCAGCCCTCAAAGGAACATTTAATCATCACTAGCAATTAACCAAAATGAAGACGATGGAACATGCCAGAACTTTTTTTTTTTCTGGGAGAGAATTAAAGCGAAATCTTTGATAAGCTGCTTGGAGTGGGAGGTGAAACTCCCAGGGGAAATGATGGAGCAACTGCAGATGGTCC
The DNA here is from genome assembly GCA_004363575.1 of Solenodon paradoxus. Classification (NCBI taxonomy): domain Eukaryota; kingdom Metazoa; phylum Chordata; class Mammalia; order Eulipotyphla; family Solenodontidae; genus Solenodon; species Solenodon paradoxus. Next base: position 292,439 of record RJWH01000664.1, read on the forward strand.
CCAAACTGCCCTCAAAGAAAGATGAGTCCAATTAATATGTGTTTTCTTGCAGGAAGCATGTGAACTTGGGGCCAGTACTGATCCACAGGGGAGATTAGAGACAAAGCAAAGTCTAGACAGTGGTCCTTCTCCCTCAGCCCTCCCCCCACAATACCTCACCGCCTCGTCTCTAAACAAACCAAATATTGTCTAAATAGTTTAAAAGGACAACAAATCATGAGATCGGCTCCCACAGTGATGTCTCTGTCCAGCTCTATTTTTAAATGCAAAGGAATTAAAAATCATGAAGAAGGAAGCAAGAAAATGCCTCAGATTTTCTAGTCCACTGACAGTGAGAGACTATGTCCCCGCCTCATCAAAATGAAAAGTGCCAGGAGCACATGCCTTGATTCTGCCTTTCTTTTAACCCAGATGAGTAAAATGTGACGGTGGAGTCTTATTTTTAATAAAAGGGAAAAAAAGGTGGAGGGGATGGGGAGGGGCCATAGACAAGAGATTCCAATTTCCATTTTATTTTTCAAAGTATGGCTAGATAAAAGAGAATTGGCTGGAAAGACCAATTCAAAAATCACAGACAGAAAATAGGAGCCAGGCCTGTGTTGGGAATGTGGTGTCACATTTGTCCGTGCTTCTGGGGATAAATGTTAGCAGCCCTGTTTTAGATCCAACATTGCATTTGGCGCTTCCATTACAAAAACATGACTTCATCGACTCTCAGCACCACATGCAAAGCGTCCAAGCGAGCCAGGAGGCTGCCAGCTCGGGTCCTCACTCCACCTGGTCACAGAAAACCCAAGGAATAGAGTGTATGATCAAACAGGCTGCTTTCTAATAAAGGAGAAGGCAATAGTGATGTGAGAACAATTGCTACACCAGATCACCAGCTGAACTTGAATCAGGAATTTTTAAACATAGGCATGGAACTGTAGGCTTTCTTGCCATTAGTCTTTCTCTCTAAGGACACCCTCCTTGGTGTAGAAGAAAATAGTGCTGAGTTAGATATCTGAAGACACGGATTTATCTCAGGGATATGATTCTAAGGAGCTCACTTAATAGCTATCGTTTAATGATTGGCTTCTAAATGCCAGGCACTTAGAGATAGTGATCCAGTCATTCTGAAATAATCATTTTTGAATAGCACTAGGTAGTGACTTTATCTCATTCTACAGATCAGGAAACGGAGAAAAAGGTTAGAAGATCTGCTTGAGGTCACATAACTGCTAAGAGACAGACCTGGGAGTCCAATGCTAGTCTCTCCAGTTCTAAAATCTGAATCTTTAGACAATATCATAGGCCTTCCACCCCAGGTAAGTACTCAATCTCACGCTCAACATCTTCATTAAAAAAGATAATACCTTGCCTCACTCCGAGTTATCACATAGACTAAATCTAGTAATATAAGGAAAAATTCTTTGAAAAACGTAACACGTTCTTAGCACAAATGGAATGGGGCAGCTCATTTGCTGGTTTTGAAGCACTGAGAAGAAATTCTCTCTCATCATAGTGCCCCTGCTGCCCTGAGTCACTTCATGAGGCTATCTGCCCTCCACCGCCCGCTAACCTGCAATCTGGCCACCCCACCAAGTGCTAGAAGTAAGTCGGGCAGGCTGGGCCCATGCTGCCAGGGGACCAATCACAGGAGGAATATAGTCAAAGCGGTGGGAGAAGAAACAAAGCAAAGTGAAGCAGTCCCAGGCTTAGTAAAAGGCCATGTTTACTAGCAGACTGCAGAAACCCCGACCAACTTTTTCCTTATGCACAGGTGCTAAAAGAGAGAGAGAAAAAGAAAGCTGCTTCACATTCCCTTTCCAAAGCAGGAAAGGATGGCAGTGCATGTGTTCTAAAGAAGTCCAGCAATCCCGTTACGCAAATCAAATGCTGAAAATCAGATGTGGGAGGGACTTCTGAAGCTCTGCTGTCCAGTCTAATTCAGGACACGTCCCCATGGGATATCCTAGCCAGAGAGGTATATGAGGTTATTTTCACTGATGCATAGAACTCTTTCATCTGGAATCTTTCCTAAGCCATTTAATTCTCCTTAAAAAAAGAGTACACGAGGATAATTTGAATACAGATGTCTGTGCAGAATTGGCCGCTTTTTCTGGTGGCACGCTAGCCATCTGCAGCTGCACGGCTTAGAATTCTGAAAAGAAATGCTGTCACAGCGATGTGGACTACAGATGGGAGGAAACTCACCTACCAGGCCCTCTGCAAGCAACGCTTCCCTTTATTTAAGTCTCTGGGCTAAGGTTAAATGTGGAAATGCCATGCAGCCACTTTATAAAATGTCTTCCTTCCACCCCCTCCCCAAGATAACCTTGAAGTTCCCCCCTCCCAGGGGACGTTGGCCAAATCCAGTACCTTATTCCTGCTGTGTTGTCATAATGGAATTTGGGGTCGCACACTTCCTCTTCCTCCATACAGGAAACAGGTGAGGTAGGCAGAGAGAGTCCAGAATCCTCCTCCATGCTCAAAGACTCTGACATGGGAAGAACAATGTAATCTTTGCCATCCTGAAACAATAAACACAGAATACTACTGTAATGACTTTAGGCCTTCAAGAACCTCTTCGGGAAACACAAAGGCCGTGGTGACTTCTTGGTTCTGGGATATGTTGCTTACATATCCAAACGCACTTTAAGACAATATTAAACATGGCCTGCCAAAAACAAAAGGGCACATGAAAGGGATGTGTATCTGAAAACAAATTAAAGGAATGAATGGAAAGCAAGGTGGAAAAGGGCGCCACAGAGAACTGTGGCTGCAGTGAAGTCAAAGCATCGATGTCACACAGAAGCTACAGAGCTGAGAAATCATTTCTTCCCAAAGTCCTGTCTGCACAGGCCAGGTCCTACAAAGGGCATGTCATCCAATTTTAGCCTTGATATTTCAAGGCAATGGAAAAACTGACAAGACGCTAGAGAAAAGCAATACATGGGCAGGAAAACAGGACTTTTGAGAAAAGGTTGCACACATTAGCATTAGTCCATCAAGAGAGAGAAATAAAAGGCAATTTGATACCTTTGAGAGTTTCAAAGTTTTATTGATAAAAACAGATTTGACCCATTGTGCCCTGGTGGCTCGAATAAAGCAGGAGGAAACTGACTTGCATTTACTGTGGTAACAAGTGTTGACTAGAGACAAGATAACATTTTAATGATAAAGCTACACCTCTAAAATCCTCCAATGGAAGTTACGTGGGCCTGGAATTTTATCAAGGAAAAGGTCATCTCTTCTGCCTGTTTTGAATGTAGTTTTGCTTGTACAACATCTGAAAACTTCCTTGAGGTTCTGTCTGTTGATATTCAGTGAATCAACTAGTTTTGGTTTTGTGAACTTTAGAGAAACATCTATAAACTTTCAAAAAAGGTAGGAATAAGAGTGGTCTACTCCCAAATAATGAATTAGAATTTCATCTGTCTGAATGGGCAATTACAGTTTTTAAGAAAGCATTACCGCTTAGATCTAGAAGAATTATGGCTCCCATCCAGTGGCTGAGAACATAGCACAGTGGCCATGAAAAAGGCTCTTGACACCTAATTTAAGGTGTCACCTAGTCTTTGTAAACACTTTTTGGATAATCACAAACCTGCTGCGCATTAGCTTGTAACAGATTTCCCAAATGTTCCACCAGTTCTGAAAATGTGGGCCTCTGACCGGGCTCCCCATGCCAGCAGTCAAGCATGGTCTGGTACCTAGAGAAGCAAAATACTGAGGTCATGAACCATCTTCATGCTGAGGCTGAAAATAAGCTCTTGAATGAATAAGCATTTACAAAACGGTCTACTGTGAGCCAAGATGCTCAATAGGGATACAAAACTAAAGTACAGAACCCTACACTTGCGGGCCAGGTATAGAGAGAAAATAAGGCATTACAAATCGACATCTAATAAAAATTAATGGTTGAATAGATAATAAAGTGTCTTTTCACAATGAAATGACTCTTCTAATAGGTCACAGATGACTCTGTGACCTGCGAGATTATCAAGGAAGGCTTCAAGGGGAGAGAAGAATGCAAACTGGGTCACAAAAGATGTGTGTGAGTATATGTGTGCGTGTGTGTGTATGTACGTATATATGTGTGCATATATACATCTATATACTTACAGATATAACATATATATGTATATACTGGGAAGTCTTCTAAAAAGGGAAAAGTTTTGTGTGCTAAGAAAGAGGACAGAAGGATACATTGTCTCACATTTCTGGTGTGGTATAGTCGGGGGCCCTCATTCTAGTTCCTTCTTTCAATCGTCTACAGAACTCCTCATCAATCTTTACTCCAGGATATGGAGAGGCACCTAGAATAAAACAGGAAGGGAAGGAAATTTGATCTTCTCTTATAAGAAATGCAGAGCCTGATTATTTTTTAATGAAAGGTACAGGCAGGAATAAAGGTAAGTAGGCAAATAGGCAGGAAGAGAGAGGAGGAAGAAGCATTTATGCTTATTTAACGATTCATCTTGATTGCACCCCCCCCCCCCCCACACACACACCCATGGGTTGCGAACCTGGGTCCCTGAGATACATGTGAACTGTGTTTGGTCAGAGGCTGCAGAGATAAATCCTACCTCCCCCAGGGTGTGCCTGAGTCTGATTCCTGAACAGCCTCATCATCCATACATCTTTTTTTTTTATTAAATTATACAGTCCAAAACTTCCAAGTAAATTGCATTTACTTTTTTTTACTTTGTTTTTTCATTTATTCTATTCCATTTTGAGCCTGAATGGAGGGACAAGAAGTAACTTACCTAAGGAAAATATTTCCCAGAGCAAGACACCAAAAGACCAGACATCACTCTGAATCGTGTACACTCTGTCAAAAATGGTTTCTGGCGCCATCCATTTCAAAGGGAGGCGAGCCTGAGTGGGTAGAAAACAAGATATCAGACCCAAATTAGCAGAGTTGAAAAAAACCCCAAAAACCTTCCTTTGTTCCTGAACATGGATTCCGAAGCTTGCTAAGAATTTGAATTCTACAACTTAATTGCCCACTGGGTTCATCTTGGAAACTTACATCTCCTTTTCTGACATAATCTGGGTCTTTATAAATATCCCGGGCCAAGCCAAAGTCACAGATTTTAACCACGTTCTTCTCCGACAAGAGGATGTTTCGTGCCGCCAGGTCCCTGTGGATACACTGCAAAAAGAATTGTATGTGCATTAGCTGATCTCTTCTACATCTGTTGTGACTTCATGCTAAAAAAAAAAAATTCTACATCAGAAAACTAACCTATGAACAAGGGCCGGGTTAATCTTCTATCAACACTTCAGGAAGAAAGCCTGGGAGTTTGCAGAGACACACATCTGCTTGCTACATAAACAGCCCCAGACTTCTGAATTAAATAATTAAGTTAGAGTGTTATGATGGAATCATAAATAGACTTCTCTTGGACACAGTTAAGAATGTGTTTCTGGTCACATCCACACATCCCTTCAGCCTGGTACCATATACGGTTAAAGCATGTTATTCTAAGGAGGCCCCAGAATGGGATTATTTTGAATGAATGCTTGGAAATCAGAACCAAGGCACTCGGATCGGTCAGGGCCCTTTGTTGGTTTCCCTGTTCCATATGGAACTAAAAGCAGGACCAGCTCTGCTAAACAGTTTCTAGTGAGGCTCATCCTATTTTCAAAATGTTGGGTTATCATAAAGATCCTTTAAAACTATTTCAGTCTCTCACTAGTCAAGCTGACTTTCAGGTGCCCTGAAAAGAAAAACCAAAATTCTTGATTTTTTTCTTTCTCTTCTTTCCCCCTCCTCCATGTCTCCTTTCTCTATATCCTTTAACTTCTTCTAACTTCCAGCTATTAGGCAGCTTTGGCCCTACCTGACAGACTTATGAGAGAATTCAAGTCCTAGGGAGCACTGGGACACAGATGAAAGCCTTAGAAGACCAGGGTGCCCCACACACGACCACCCACACTTACATCTGTATAGCACCTTCCTCTGAATGAGGCGTATTTTAAAAGCACATTGTCTAGTATAATTGAACAGGACAGGAGATTAAAAAAACAAAAACAAAAAAACAGACAGTCCTTCCCACTTTTCCCCCTAAACCAAAAGAGCTTCCTATTTTTAATCCAACATTCAAGAAATGACTTCAAAAAGCACCTGGTAGATAACAAAGGATGTTCAAGGCTCGCCCTTCTTTCCCTACCTAGTCACAGAGGAGAACTCTACTAAATAGCAGCCTCTGGACTTAAAAAACAACAAAAGAAAATCAGAATCTTCTGACTAGAAAACACTCATGCAACCTGTTTTCTCTCTTCTCCTTGTGAGCGAGAAGACGAGAGCTCTCTGATAAAAACATTCTGAGATCTTTTGGCTCTGGCTGCTGTGAGAAGCTTTAAACTTCAGGGAGGGAAAAAACCCACCTGGGTTAGCATTTCACTCTGATTGGGAAAAAAGAACTTGAAGCCTTTCTTCCCCCCCAGTAGTCTGCAGCAAATACATTTTATCAACTGATTTTCCTAAAACTTAATTTGAATGTTTCTTGATTTATGTAAAATCATCCATTTTACCCTTTCCAGAGAGGTGACTTCAGCCAAGCTCCCTCCATGGTGTTACCACCTTGGGAATATTTGTAACTTGTCACGTCCTACCTCAGCCTTTGTTAGGCCTATTTTTCTAATTTTAGAACTTTCATCGGTCACATCTGAAGCCTGTCCTTCCTGCTTTCTAATTATACCACTAACAAATACTTTTTGAAGGATGGTGCTGAATGTAAAATAAATTAAAAATAGAGTCTTCTCTTACCAAGATATCTACAAGGTTCAGTCCCTCACCTCTTCCAGGTCATTCGTTCAAAGGTCACATTTCCTATAAAATCTTCCTTGTCCACTTTGTTTAAAAGTGATGTACACAAACACAAAAGCATATGCACACATAAACAAACCACTCCAGTATATTTTATAACCCTTTGTTGCTCACTGTTTCCCATAGCCCTTCATCTCATCTAACCTATTTGAGCTCTTTCACTTGTTTGTATTGTTTATTGTTCCCTCATCTGCTAGAATGTAAACTCCTGAAGGTGGAGTTTTAACTGTTTGTTCACAGTATTCTTGGTACTTAGAAAATTGTTTGCACTTGGGAGATGCTCAATAAGCATTTATCACATGAATTAATTATATTAAATCCTTACCCACCCTTAATTAGCAGGATCAGGGTCTTCCTAAGAGAGCTCTTTCCATCATCCAAGGAGCAATGAATGACTTACAGTTCCAAATAACCCTGAATATTGTTTTTTATTTTTTTCAGAGTTCTTGATATGAAACTACAGTTTATCCAGCTTGAGTACCTTGTAGCTGGCATTGACAACTTAAATCCATGCTCTGAAGAGATACTTTATTTCCCTTTGAGCAGTCTTACCTTCCTGGATGCTAAAAACTCCATGCCCTTCGCCACTTGGAAGCTGTAACAGATGAGATGCTCCAAGGTCAGAAAGTTCTTGTACAGATCTTCAGAAACTATCAAAAAACACAGGAGACTAGAGTTTAGTGTTTCCACCCATCAGGACTTTTTGTTTCCAAGTTTGTTAAAGCAATGATCACTGTAAGACTTGAGAAATCATTTTCAGGACACAGAAGCAGAGAGAAAATGCTTCTCTATCTTTTGAAAATCTACTGAATCCCAGGATTATTGGTGCTCTTCATACCCCTTAACAAAAATACTAGAATTTTCCATTTAAGCAAAATGGAACCAGCAAATTCAGGAGACAAAACGTAGGTAAAATTAGCACAGATAATGGGAAATTCAAGAGGACATTTTAAAATTTGCTGTTTTAAACTTTGGGTTGGGGGAGGGGGGTGGTTTGGGTGTTGGTTTTTTTTTGTTTTTTTTTTTCATGTACGCAGCAGTATAAACAATAGTTTCATATCAAGAAGTCTAAAAATAAAACAACAATATTCAGGGTCATCGAATCTTTTTCTCTCCAGGTTTTGTCCTGGGACAAAGACCAAAGGTCAAGTTATAATCTACAACGGATAACTAAAAATACCAGAAATATCTTTATTTCTCACACTTGCAAGCTGAGAAACTGTTGTAAACATATAAAACCTGGCCTGTAAGAATGCCTCTTTCCTTCAAGGATATAAATGTGATGACAGGAACATCACAAAAAAGATGAACTTATGAAAATTGGAGGTATTTACTTCTGTGCAATTGGTACAAATAAACACTAAGACATTAATGGATATTTCGACATAATCTCTTAATTTTAGTCAGATAAGAGAAGACATGCCATGAAGACAAATCCCGGAGTAAATGAAAACTCAGTTGTAATAATAACCCTGTTTAACTATTTAAAAGGTTGTGAGCATTTTTTTCCCAATGACTTTTTACGCTTAGGGCTAAGGCTCTCAGTGAACAACTAGTGAAATCCCTTTATTTTCAAAATGGGGGCCAACCCCATTTCTATTTCAGTTTAGTACCCCAACCCCTTGAGTTTCCAGCTCACTGGCCACCATTTTGTGAGCAATGAGGAGGAGGCAGAAACAGCTCCACTCACAATGGGCCCAGTTATGTGAGGTCTAGACAAGCCCCCATGCTCTTCTAGACCAAGTTCCAACCTCACTCAACTTGCTCAGCTTCTAAAGGACAGAAGTTAGCTTTAAATTCTATCTGGGGTCCATGTCAATGGCAATAGAAGCCAGTTTCTTCTGCTATTCATGATTGGATTCTTCTAAGCACATCCCACAAGAGGAGCCAGATGTCAGGAGGCCCTCTCTCTACCTCCATGGAGCTCACTCAGCATCTTCTGAGGGAAGCAGAAAGACGGTAAATCATGGAGATGAAAGTTAGGCTCGGAACAGAGCCTCACTCAGAAAGAGCACCAAAATCGCATTGGAAGCATAACTGGATAAAGAAAAGTATATTTACCAAGACTCCTCTGAGGCAGTTTAGTTGGAAGGAAGACTTGATAACCTATGTGGGGGAGGGGGTGGTTAGAAACAACAGGCTGCTTGGAGAAGTGGGCTATGATTAACTGAAAGACTTCGGGTGTGCTGATGAAGTGAGCAATGTGGTGTCAAGTACTCAGGGCAGGGGGAAGCTACTCAACCACCAGAGCACTGCTTTGCCCTTCTAGAACAGAGTGCTGAACCTCTCCTGCTAATAAATGCTGAACCAATATCTTAAGAGTATCAGTGTGATTGCCGCCAACTGCTTAGCCCTCCTGGGGTTCTGCTGTTTCTCAGGCCAGCCATGCTTTCTCTCACAAGCTAGCCAGCTGTATACTAGAGCTTTCATACTTCACTTTTGAGGAGACCAAATGGTAGAAGTCTAAAAACCCAGGTCTCCCTCAAAAATCAGGTAGTATTAGACTTTTCCCATGACAAAGACCCTCACTACACCCTGCCACCTTCTGTGTTCCTGAAGAGCCTGTGTCAAACGTGAAGGAAGCAACGGCAAGTACCTTCCTCTTCTTCCACATCACTGAGAGATTTCTCCTCAACAAATCCGGAACTGGCTGAGCTCTGGCTGCTGGTAATACTGTCCAAACGGCGTTTAAGATCCATAGTGATTTCCCCTACGTATTCTTTCCCTTGACGGAATCGTGCCCCTTTGGTCTAGAAAAAAAGCAAATAACAAATTGCTTGAATATAAAACTGATCTCTAAAATTTAGTAACTCAAAAGCGATTTCAGCTATTAAAAAACAGAACTCAATCTCAGGATCATGCAATCTGTGGGCTGAGATTTTAGATAAGTGTTCCACATAATGCATTTTCTTCCATAAAGCCTAGCTTCTTCTTCAGCTTAAAGAGCTAAATGCCTTGTTTCAAGTTTCATCCATACATCAACATTAGGATGCTCTTGACGGAGGGATCTGCAGAAGCATATAGTTAGAGGGAGAGAGTAATCCAGAGCAAGATCTCCTTCCCTTTGACTGACTCTTTCCTTAGTCATGCCCATCTTCTCCCTCTTCCTGGCACCATCTATACTGAGTCAGTAGGTTAAAGTCACAAAAAATCTAACATGAGAAATATAAGTCCCCAGAAGATAAAAGAAGAAAGTTTCCAAAAGATACAAGATAAAAGAGCCAAAAGATAATGTGAAGATTCCTCATAAGTTCTCACAAATTTCAACTACAAAATTAAGCTAAAGTCCTTTGCTTTCCTCCATTTTACAATGGGGACAGAATTAAGTTAGGAAATGACATACTTTGTAGGGGACAAATTCATTTCTCTTGCTTCTTAAGTAAGTTGAGAGGTTTCCAAATTTGCAGAATTCCACAATCACCATGAGCGGCCCTGCAGAGAACATAAGCACATCAAGGAAGGAAAAGAGGTTTTTCACTTGCATTTCTCGCTAAGTGTTTAATATATCGATGAACCAGAAAATATCGAAGAAGGGGCACACTCTTTTCTTGGAGGCAAGACTTTAAAAGTCTGCAGACCTCATATAGTGTAGTTTTTCTTTTTCCAAAAGGCAATTCCATAAGAAGGTTAATCAAAATTTCAGAGGAATCTTCACCCACTTGCTTTTCAATACAATCACCTAAAATGACTCCATTTTAGGGGAAACTACTCTTAAGGTCCTTTGCTTTCAACTTTTGGGGAAAATTTACTTTTCTCACCTAAATACCTACAATAGGTAACATTTTTATATCACAGGAAGTTCTAGAATAATAATTCATAGTTCCCGTTCTAGCTCTCTGAAATATATTTGTATCTAGGAATCTGGCAAAGAATCCTAAGTTAAGGAAATCAAGACCATGAGAGCTGCATGGTTTCCCTCAAATATTACAGAGAAGCGAGTGGCAAAACCAAGGAAAAAGAACCATCCAGAGATGCTCACCTCCTGGTTTAGTACAGGCACCCAGAAGATTGACCACGTTGAGGTGGTGGCCAATATGAATGAGGATCTTGAGTTCAGACATGAGGGCTCGGTGCTCACTATGCGTTGCTCCTTCTACAGATACAGGACAAAGAGAAGAATCAGAGATTTGGATGCAATCCTAGGAGGACCAACACTCCACCACACACACTCTGCAGCTTGCTCTCCCTGCATCCCAATACACAGACGAGGGGCACTTCCCTAAAAGTCACATATACATTTTTTTTCTAATTACAAATCAAATTCTTATTTAAAGTGCACCCAGAATGTTTAATATTTAAAAGAGTCTTTTGCAGAATGGAAAATACATATGTAAATGGAATAATGCCCAGATTTCCTTCTTGAACAAAATTGTTTTTTCATATATCAGACTTATGATGCTTCTTGGAGTCTAATTATTTCAGGGCTTCCTTGTCAGGAAGCAACATTATAGATTAAATATCCTCATGGGAAACTTAACAACGGCCAATTGGCACATGAGACTAAAACTTTGATCCTGTATGAGGTTACACTTCTCCAGGAAGGGTCCACACCTCAGGCCCTGAAGAGACCCAGTTGATCATACAGGATAAAAGGTCCCCATTGATGAAAACACATCACAGTTAGAGCAAAGAGCCTGCTCAAGGTAAAACGGCAAGACCAGAAAGCCACTGCCATGAGCATTCACAATTGTTCACGAAACTTTCAATTTTAAAATTTTCACTCATCATCTTTTCTAGGAAATCATTCATTATTATTTTGCATATTATCTTTTACATGCAGAAACTTTTACACATTCCAATTCTAAAGAACATGCTGCTTTAACACTTGATTTTTACTTATTACATCAGATTTCTTTCCATGTTTCTACATGACCTGTAATTGTCTCAGAAGGGCAACATAATATATTAAGAAATACTTTTTATGTAATGAAGGCATTTTCCCCCTCTCTAGCCTGGTCAACAGTTAATTATAGTTGTGGAAGCTGTGCCTTGCACCAGGGTTCACAGGCAAAGTGGGGAAGTTGGGGCCTGAAATCCATTTCCAACTTTGCAAGTCAAGCCATGCATTCTAGTATGAGGCTATAAAAAGGAACTTTTGCCCAGTTTACTCAAAGGCATCATGTAGCATGGCATGATGCTTGACTAGTGGCCCCCTCTAGCCATAAAGCCGTTGACATGGGCCTTGCAGCGTGCGCAAAGACTGGATGCAACATATAGAGAAATACATCACCATGTGATTATGCTTTTACCTTTCAACATTTTGACTGCCACTGTCTTACAAGCTGCTGTCTTATCGATTCCAAAGGCATCTGCTTCAATCACTTGACCAAAGGCACCACGGCCAAGAGGCTTACCTACAGTCAGCAGTGACAGCAATAATAAAACAGACTTGAGTCATTATACTACCAAAAGATAGGGTGACCCAAACAGATAGGGTGACAAGACATCCCAGTTCAACATGAGCAGTCCTGTTTACCCCTTTGTCCTGGCTTAATTATTAAATACCACCCCCTCCCTTTCACTCTCCAAATGTCCTGCTTTATTTGGATGACTACACAGGAACCCTATTTATAAGTGACTCAGTGGATGATTACTCAAATTCAAGAAAGGGACTGATAATTTCTGAGCCAGCAGCAAATACCCAATAAGCTAGATTTGGCATCCTCCTAAAGGAGAAGAGATGGCCTGGCAAACTCAATCATCAAATATCAAATTAATGGTACTTGAAAACACACCGAGCTTCAGCCGGTCCCTGGGGAATTCCCATCTGTTGGCATCATAAGGCAGGCGTTCACAGTGCTCATCCAAGGGGATTTCATCCGGGTCCATGACGATGGACAAGTAGCCAGTCTTCATTTCCCCTCCATTGGCCTGGAAAGCATTATTACTCCTTCCAGTCATACACAGCAAGTTGTGTGGCTTTTGTTTTCTGTGCTTGTTATTGTTATTTATGGAGGCCCCATTCCTGATGTCTCATTTTCTAATAAATCCCATGGAGTTTGAGAGTAGTCCTATTAAAATCCTGCTTCCAGTATCCCTTTAGCCCCACAATAGCTCAGAATTAAGTTCTTAAATGTTAATTACACCAGACAACCCGAGCCCTTTTCTCCTCTAGCGGCTTCTATCAATTAAAGTCCAGTGGTCCAGCCAAAACAAAGTGGGCAAGAATGTCATTGTATTGAAATAAAAGTGTGCCCGTTGAGTCAATGACAATGGGAAAAAACAACACAAAGAGCCTCAGTCAGCTTCCATTCATCATGAAAACCCATGTGCATGGGACAAAAGGTAAATTATCCTGTTACCCGCTTAACGGTCCGAAGAACGATGACAAGAAGTAGCCAGAAGAACATAGCAATCACTGCAGTGCCCACAAGAATGATGACTTCCAAGTTTGTCTTTTCCTGAGCACCTAGAGGACACAATTGAATGAGCATCAAGAGTTGGAAACTCAAACGTTTTGATACAAGATGACAAAGTTCAACTCTGAAAACAATCTCAATTTTACCAACTCAGAAAAAATTTATATAATAGTCACAAACCTCTTAGATAGAGCCTATAACTTAGATCATTTAAAGTTTGCAAAACACTGCTCATGAAAACTTTCAGCAATCACATTCTAAAATAATTAGGCATAGAAATAGCAATGTCTTAAAAGACAAACACAGAAAATGTTTGCAGGAAGAACAGTCTTTAAGGGAAATTTAAAGGGAAAGAAAACATTGTGTTCTGCAGAAAATAAATATCTGGTTTTAAGTCAATGGTCTAAATTTTGATCTGCATAGAGTTTGAGAAAAGGTCATTAAGACCAAGTAGGAATATAAATGTAGTCTTTTGGTCAGAGAGACTGGTGTCCATGCACTGACTAAACATCACTGTACGCATGACATCCTACCTAGTCTTCCCAACAATCCTCAGCTTTCAAATGAGAAACAAGGTCAGAAAGGTCAAGTAACTTTATCCAGGGCACACAAGTAAGTCAGTCAAATGATCAAGAGGTACACAAGTCTGTCCAACACCAGGTAACCATGACACTACCCAGTCTTGTGTGGCAGGAAGGTGCCTGAGTGAAGAAAGGAGAGTAGAGTGGACTGGCAAAGTGAGTTAAAGCCACTCACGAAAGGAAAAAGAATAGAAAAATCCAGAGGTTGGTAAGGAAACCTGCAGATGCTCAGGGCTCCAGAGGACACTGAGTGGGAGAAATGAAATGACAGAGGAGGCTTTCAACTCAAGAGTGATGAAGAAAGAGGTGATAAAGAAGCATTTATTACTTGATTCTCACAATGGCTGACAGTCTGAAGCAAACTGAGACAAACTGTGAATGTGGGCCACAGCAGCCTCAAGAAGGCAGGACAAGTAAATATTTAGCAAAGTAAGAGTTAAAAGTTGAGAGACAAGCACCAGGAAGGCTTGGAAGTAGATGCTGTTTCTCTAGCAGCACCACTGAAGTTCATTCAGACTTAGCAAAAAGTTTTAAAATGCAATTATTTATGTAAGTCTGTGTATTCATATTCCCATATTAACATTTGGGAATCTAGCAAGAGGATTAAAGACCTACTTCTCTCTTTCTTAGTATTCTCTTCAGGTGAGAATTAAATATAACCTCTGTGCCATCGTTACTCAGCTAGACACATAATGGAAGCAAGGCAGAACACAGAAGAGAATTGAAGCTTCCCTAGGATTTGACTTCAGAAGTGACAAAATTACCAAGTTTTTGAAATCTTTATTTCATGTCCTTGAAATCTGTATTTGCAAGTGTGACTTATAAAATGATAATAATCCAACTGATTTGAAAACATGTCAAGATATAAAAATGCAATACTTGACAAAACAGATCTGACAGATGAAAGAGACTCAAATCTACACTCTGAGAGACAAGTTAGGATGAGTTCAGAGAAGTCCATCAATTCCTCCATCTATCACCATCCCTTGCATACCATTCCTTAGCCCATATAATACAGTTTCATTGTTCGTCTGACAGATTATTATTAAAAAAAAAAGATAAAGGAACACACTTCTGAAGAGAAAATATTCTGTCACAAATTACTTTTCCTATCTGAGAAAATATCAGATTCACATCATTCCTGCACATATATACAAGTTTCCTTTTCATATTTAGGGAATAATGCAAAATTTTCCATGCCAAGGAAGCAAAGGTCTATTGTTCACAAATGAACTGTAATTACCTTTAGTCTATGAAAACTATGAATCTTTGTTACTCTCTAGAGAGCACTGATTTTCATGACTAGACAGTAATTCTAATGTTTTTCTAAACAAATATAAAGGTATAATTTCCACAAGTTAACTGAGTCATTCAAATGATTACAGAATGGGAGAGGAGATACTCAGTCCACCTGGCAAGGAATTTTTCAATAATGACTGCAGGGATAGGGAATATGATGCAAGCAGAAGTCCAATCACAATTAAGTATGTTTTCTGTTTAAATTGATATATATGTAGAGTAGAAAATTTACAAAGAATGTCAAAAACTACACATAGTCCTTCCACCCGATGTGTACATATGTAAGATGTAAGCTAATTTTTAAAAACCTCCTGATGGTATGGTAAAAACCCCACTGACCTTCTATTATGAAAAATGCCTCCACTTTTGCACACCCAAGAATACTGCATGCCTGGCAGGTGTAGAGACCTTCATCCTCCTTCCTGACCCTGCGAATAGTTAAGTTTCGGTTCCCGTCTTTCAACACAATGCCTAAGAGAGGAGAAAATTATTATTTTTATTGACAATGCCTCGTGGAGTTTTGTCCAGGACAATTTAAACAGATATAAATGTTGCCCCTGATCTTGAGTCATTATCTAATTTCAAAGAGATATATATAGGATCAGCTGCTGACTCATCACCCCTAACTTCCATAAAAATTCAACAAGACTCTGGATCCTCTGATTCCACATCAGTGAAATGAGCCAGATCACTAACACTCATTTTTTCTCTCTACATAAAACAAATCAAGAAATGAGTTTCAGATAGCATCTCCAGAAAAACTCTACAACCAAAAAGCCATAGACATGATCTAGTCACCTGAATCTTCCACAAGGGTCTCGTTATCTTTAAACCACATGATCTGGGGAGGAGGGTTCCCTGACGCAGTGCATGAAACTTCAATGGTTTCACCAATACTTGTCGTCTGATTCTCCACGGTTCCTGTGATCATGGGTGCCATGCGCTCTGTGCACACAAAGAGAAGATCATGGAACACTGAGTTATAACTTTGAAATGCTTTCAGTATCAGTAAACTGTTAAACGATTTACACATAGCAAACAGCAAACTGCTGATTTACTAAGCTGAAAAAAATCACAAAAGTTGAAAATAGTGTCATTGTTCAGGGAGAAAAGTTAAATGAAACAAGCAAGTCAGGAGAATTCAGACCATTAAGATTCTGTCTCTTCGAACATTCCCCAAATAAAAGCTGTCATCTTTGTGGATTTTTCCTCTAATCAGACACAGACTTTTCTCCATATAAGTAAAGACTGCCATGTTTCTCTCAAAGTGTGCAAAACGTCTGTATAATTCAACAAAGAAAACATAATATTTGGCACTTTTTACAAGCTCCATTTACACATGATCCATTATGTATGTCAGACTCACTATCATCCTGTGATGGGCAGGACAGGAGTATTAGCCTTATTTTACTAAGGAAATCACTGCAATTAAGGGTTAAACAATGTGTCCAAGTCCCCATTAATCAGCAGATAGTTGAGGGCACAGGACAATCTGATGAGTGTCAAAGAGCAGTCAAATGCTATTCCCACTAAAAAACAAAAAGAGCAACACTGCCTTACAGAAAATGCAGGATTCAAAGAAAATGAAGACCAGGAGTGTTTGTGTAAATGTACAGTAAATGTTAGATTTATCCTTTTCTTACAATGCATCAAAGTGCTGTGGAATTATCTTGTCCAAACCAACTGAACATCAAAAGGAATCAAGCTGAAAGAACCACTAGAACCATTTAGCAAAACAGAATTACCTCAGCAGTAAACTACTTTAGAGTTTAAGCAAATGAAATGGACTCCAGCCTATTTCTAGGAATAATTTTTGAAAAACAACTGAAGAGTCCTTAGGGAAGTAAACCAGCTCACTGTGAGTGCAGATTTCTGAGCATGACAAGGCTAAGAGCTTCAGTCACCTCTTTCTGAATTCTTCCACTCGCTTGAAACCAGACCAGCTACCAAGGTAAATATATATGTTTATCTCTGTGGTATGATTTGAAGGGAACAAGAGATGGCTTCACCCTAAAATAACTCTTCTTTTGACATTGGAGTCTTAAAACATGCAAACCCAATCTTAGTGTCTGTCTGAAAACCCCCTTTAAAATATGGTGAGGTTTCTAAAGAAGATAATATTGTCCCAAACATTGGTATAGATTTGTGTACTTGTGCCATTTCCTTTCCCACCAATAGAAACAAAAAAACAAAAAATTACACCACCACCACCACCAAAAAACAAACAGAACACATACATTCTAGAAATCGGAAAGGGAAACAAGAAAAGAAAACTGAGGGAAATGGCAAAGAGAAACTCCTCTGATTTGCCTGATTTTCCCAGAGCCACGGCCAGGGCTTAGAGCTTCTACACAATGCACAAGGTTAAGTCAGATGTAGACAGTGGCTCCAGGGGGCATTTCCAAAGCAATCCGCTCACTAAAATGATCATCTCATTGACCGTGACTGCACAGACCTCATGAGATGACCAAAGGCGTAGGCACTACTGACCCTCCCAAGCACTCCACAGATCTCAGCAGCCCCATCGCCACACTCTTCATGCGGCAGTATCTTACTTAGCATCCAGTATGTGTCACACTATGTTTTGTGATGGAGACTTGGCAAGGAGTCAAAGCAATTCCTGTCGTCACGCACACAGAGACTTCACTGTGTTACCACCGTCCACGGCTTGTCTGTGCTCTCATCCTGTCCACCTGTCCACTGCTGTGAGCTGGTGCACTCGAGGCTCAGAAGAAGCACTCTGCAAATACGTGTCTACTAAAATAAATGGATGCCCAAGAAGAAGGCAGAATGTCCCTGGTTCAAGCTAATCCCTTGCAGATACTAGTAAATTGGCCCATCATCTGCGTTAGAAAGAGCCCTGTTATTTTCTCTTTCTAATACATCACTTCATCACAAATAGCTTCTTTCTGCCTCCAGGATGCTCATGAATAAGATAAGTGTGCACAGTCTGCTTCCTAAACGACTGGAAAACAGTCATCTTTATACAGCACCCGACGGCACCGCATTTAAGGCATTCCATCTACATCTGGAATGACCCAGAGTTGTCTCTTTACCTAGAATTGTGAGCTGTTTAACCACACAATGTCTTTTCTTGGTCCTTCTGTCTTGAGCAGAGCAGACGTAGTTACCCTGGTCCTGCAAGGACGCGTTCTGGAACTCTGTGATCAAAATGTCATCTGTGCCATTAGAAAACATGGTGGCACTCATTTTCCAAAGAGCATCCAGGTTCTTGCAAAGTGACGTGGGCAACAATCCCGTGTGGACTGGTAGAGCCTGCTGGCCAAGCTTGTACCACACCAAGTTCTCGAATGTAGTTCTATCTGCGGAGCACCACAAAGACACGCTCTCCTGCTCAGTGGGCTGGGTACCAGGTTGCAAAGTGATTTTGGGTCCCCCTGAAATGTAAAACTTGTGGTTAGAGGAGGCACACTAGTGTCTTCATGTTGCCTTCAGACTACTTTTATAAAGGACCAAGAGAAGTGATGTTCTAGTCAACCCAGAAAATGACATGGGACAATTCAGTACCCCAAATGCGTTCTTTTACCAGAATAGAGCATTTGGAAATGTACATGAATTCCTCAGATATTTACCAGTCTCCACTCTGAACTCTTAACGGTCAGTTTTAAAGTTAAAAATAAACAAAATATTCAAAGTGATAATTATAAGGGATTTTCAAATTAGCTCCTTATTAACATACAGCACTTCATGACAAGTAGAAGCTATGCTTATTACAGTGAATTAGACTGAAATATTGAATCCTGTCCCATCAGCTAAAACTCAGCTCTAAAATGAAGATGACCAGACAAAACTGACAGCATTGAGGAGACAGCTCTTCTGTTGTTTGAGAAAACCCATCTTTATCAACTGTCCAGCAGCAAACCCACTGATCTTGACAGAACCACCATAAACCAGGCACTGTGCTAGACTCAAATGACACAGTTCTGACCCAAGGTCTGTAGTTAAAAAGCATGTGTGAAGCCACTTACTCTGCAGTACTTACTAGTCACATGGAAGGAGATAATCCTCTCTCCATTCCCAGCTTTGTTGACAGCTTCACATTTGTACAAAGCAGATACATTTGCTGCCTGGATAACAAGGGTACTTACAGTCTGTGAAAAAAAAAAAAAAAAAGAATTCCAGACCATGAACAAAGGAGGCCACGTTTATGCCCATGCATTCAGACTGAAACTCAGCAATGCCTGCTGCAAGTTGCCTACTCCATTCATTCATGCTGCTGCAATAGCCAGTCTCAGTTTCAGGCAATTATAATTAGACTGGTATAACATACAATGGGCTTTGGAAACCACGAAATGAGGAACGTATTTTGACACATTATCAAATACATCTTCTCATTTTCATGTTTATCAAATCAGAATCATTGTTCAGCAAACGTCAAGATTTAATTTCATTTTTCTTTGATAAGCTACCAAGAAATCAGTGGTGTTTCTAAAAGTCAAAGGTTATTTCAAACAGACTTAATGTGCTAGTATTTTTTCCAATGTTTTTGATTCATAGTCTCCAATATTCCATCTATATTATTGAACCACGGTTCCATTCCATCCCTTTATAAGGAGAGATTTCAAAATTAAAGAATTTCAAACTCACTTTGTTTTTTCCTTCAATTAAGGCGAATTGATTTTTGTTGACTTCAATTTTATTTCCCCCCTGAAAATCCTCCACATTTCTCCATTCTTTGCAAGTATGTGGGTTGGTCATTAAGATAGCTTGGCTATAAGAAAGAGATAACAAATCATATTAAAGTCTACTTTTTCTTTAATTCAAATCAACAATAAGGAAATGAGGTAGACTTTGGTTATTTTATTCTTAGAAATAACTTGCAGTGCACCCTACCATGTTACAAGACGTGGCGCCAATTAAAAATAGGCCTCCGCAATGAAGGAAAAGGTTCTAGGTAGATTCATTCAGGATACAGGAGGGAAGCAGCTATTCTGGGAACAAATCTCCATTCATAAATTGGATCGACAAGACAATTCAAGTTAATTTAGTTCAAAGGAAGGCAAGGAGCCACTGGCTTCTAAGTAAGCTCTCTGGGACTGTGGCCTTTGTGTAGGAAATGGTCAGTATCTGAGGAAGAAACTAGAAGTGGCCATTTCAAAAACAACAACAGGAAGTCAACTGCTTAGGGTGGTGGTGGATGGGCTGTTGTTGTTTTTCCTAAGGATGTCTGGACTTGTGTTAGAACCTGATAAGCTGGGCCCGAGGCTCCTGGGGCCAAGGATAGGTCTATCACTGTCTTGCATCCACCAGCACTTCCTGTGAGATGGGCCTTCTCCCAGATAAGGAGATAGATGGCATTCACCAAATGATAGTTACAAGAAGAAAAAACAAGATTGACAGCACACAGGGCACAGAGCCTGCATTTGGAGAAACGGACATCAGGGCTAACCTGAGAAGAGGGTTAGTTACTCTCAAAGCATGCTATCCCAAGGAAAGACAGCATCTGAAACATAAGACAGGAAAATAGGAGATGAAGAGCACCATTTGAGGGTGTACTTTCTTCGAGATCGCCTTCTTGACTTAGAATGAAATCATAGCATGGCTTAGCCACAAGAAGTGCAAAATGGCAGGAAGAAAAGACGTGCCCCTACTCACGTGGGCCTGTAGGTGCACTCTGCCTCCAGCTGCCAGTACCAGTGGATGCGGTGTGGCGGAGGGACAGCATAGACCGTGCACGTCAGCGTCTGCATGGTGCCGTACTGGTAAGAGTCCACGGGAGATATCAGAGACTTCTCACTTATCTGGGGTGGAACTGGAGATGGAAAAAAAAACAGCTTACAAGATCTTCGTCACCTCTGAGGATTGAAAAGTGAAATCTTTCAGCAAAGAGTCCGTGTGTTTCTAAGCATTTGCTTTTGCTCCCGCTGGCTTTTCCAAAGAACATCTAGGTTTGGACAGAGGAGACCTGAGTTCTAGTGAGAGTCTTAATAATAATAATGAGATGATGATAATAATAATAAAGCAATAAGCTGAAGGACTTTGTGCAAGTCTCATCACACTGTGCCTCAGGTTTTTTGGGTTTTTTTTTTTTTTTTTGAGCTACATTAGATAAATAGATCTCCTTGTCTTCTCAAATTCATAAGATCAGGGCAAGAATAAAAGAACATTATTGTGAATAACATCGTAAATACATTTATTATGTGCCAAGTATCGTTCTTAGTGCTTTACATTGATCCAGTCACTTAAAACATAATTACTATTATTTTCCATTTTACACAGGAGAAAAAAATAAAACAGAAAAGTTAAATGATTTGTTCAAGGTTACACACTACTCCGTCCCTGTCTCCCTCTTCTATTCCCTCCCTCCCTCCCTCCCTCTTTCCTTCCCTTTCCTTTCCTTCCTTCCTTCCTATCTTTCTTATCCTCTTCACCCCTCCTCCGTCCTCCCTCTTTTCTTTATTCTTTTTGGCTTCAGAGTCATTAATCTGAAACTATTTTCTCATCACTATCAGTCTAAAGTCTTAGATTAGTCCTTCAAACTTCATTTCTATGTTTATTTTATATAACAGTGAGTGTAGGGTGAATCAAATACTTACTGATCTCATGGGTCGGTGAGATAGGGTTATTCACTATTCATTTCATTTCCATCTCCCCAAACCACCCTATGTGTTTTATTACATTTCTTTCCCTCCCCTGTTCCCTATTCTTGAGTGACTTTTAAGCAGTATTTCTGGGATCTGTTATCCCTGAAGCTGATTTCCCAGCAAAGAATGAAGTCAAACTCAGCAGACCCAAGGAGGCAGGGCCATAGGGAAGTAGCAGATGTCACCAGAGAAGATCCTGAAGTTGTAAAAGCCCTTTTAGTCTGGACAACAAAGTATTACAACAGAGAAACATTTCCCAAACTATAGTTAGGGCAAGATATTAAATACTTTATGGATTGTGGATTTGTTTAAGCTTGAACATTCTATGTCTCCTTGAAGAACAGAATATGCATTATCATATTAATGGTCCTGAGAAGTCCTGTAATAAAAACAACTATTTTATATCAACTCAGGACCTCCCACACTTACTTGCCCATGTCATCCTTTTTTCTTCCACCCACAACACTTACTTACATCTTTCCGTTTTGGGAGAAAACAAAATTCAGATCACCCTTAAATCAGAAACTTTGTATCTTCTCTTTACTACCTCATAGTCCCATCCTGTTTAAATAACTAAAAATTTTTTAAAAAGCTTCCAACCTAGTGAACAATGCTAACCTGTAAAAGCTTCGGAATCAGACTCTGTTTCTGCATCACTGCTTACCAATTACAAAACCACTCTAGAGACTTGTTACAATTGGAGAAGAGACTTATACATTTGCATACATAATTACAGAGAAAGAAACAAAGTACTACAACTAAGCTTGCAACTGTCCCAGCAGGCATTCCTAGTAACAGCATTTAGCCTTCAAGTGTACCATCTATTCTAATCTTGCATTTGACCACCAAAAACGACTCATTTACATGGCCTCTTAAGCAAACATGTCCAGAGCAAACCATCTTATACCTCATTTCAACTCCACTGATCTGGATCATTTTTTGTTTGTCTAAAGGAAAGGTGCAGGCAGGAATGAAGGCTAGTAAACAGGAAGGCAGGAAGAGAGAGGAGGAAGAAGTCTTTATTTATTTTATTTAGATTTTCATCTTGGTTTTTCCCCTGGCCTCAGGTCACAAACCCAGGTCCTTGGCATCTATGTGGACTATGCTCAGATGGAGGCAGCAGACCTAACCGCTACACCACCAAGGTGCACCAAAGTTTTATTTATTTTTACTTAGTTATTCATCTTCGTTTCCCCCCACCTCAACCCTGGGTTATGAAACCTGGGGCATTGGGATGTATGTGGACTATGCCGGGCAGACTTATCCGCTATGACACCAGGGTGAGCCTGGATTAGTTTCGTAGTACATAGGATCCTGCGTGTGATGCAGGTAGAGCAGTAGGCAATAAAGACTGGTTGTTTACAAGATGATGACTGCTCTGGGGGTGTGAGCGGTGGGGAGGGGGAGGAACAAGGGAACAGGTGATGGTAAAGGACACTGGAACTCAGGTGGCAGCGTGGTGTGTAATGCACATAGACTGAGAAACGAGTTCAATATCTTCACATGAGTATAGTTTTGTAAAGAAAAAAACAGTATAAAATTATCATATTACAAAAAAAGATATAAGACTAGCTGTTTAGAAAGACATAATCGCACTGTGCATAACAAACCTTAGGCCAACCAGGAAAACTGCGTGAACTCACCATTGACAATGAGAGACACCATGTGACTCTGTTTCTCCTTTGAAATGGGATTGGTAAGGATGACAGTGTAATTTCCTGTATCTTTTTCACTCACTTCCACAATAGTCAGTGCATGGCCCACTTTAATTGTGTGATTCGACTCCATGGGTATTCCATTTTTATACCTAGGGGGTAAAATCCCGGGAATTAGCACCGTCTAAGGATTTGTTTTCCATATGAGACAACACTTTGCATTTTTTTCCAGTAGTTACCATTTTATCTCAGGGGGAGGGTAACCCAGGTACTTCACCGGGATTCTGACCCGGTCCCCGACTCTGGCTTCCACCAAAGACTCCATGCCACTATCAAAGGCCACAAAAGGTTTTTCTGAAAGAAAATAAAAATAATTATTCTTATAAATGTCAACTTATTGTAAATGGAAGTTTGCCTTAGTTTTTCAGTTCAAGCAAAATGTGGAGGACTTTGGGGGTCTAAGTGTCTGTGGTTCGGAGATTCCTTATACTTCCTTTCTCCAGGTCCCATTCTGCTTTTGCCACACTTCCAGGCTTCGCGTAGTTTCTCTCTCCTCGGGTGCACTCTGCAAGTCTTCATTCAGACGCTCACTCCTCTGTGAGATTTTCTCTAAGTTCCTGAAGACCCTTGGCTGCTCCTCCTCTGTCAGTTTTGACACCCTATACATACCCCTCCCATGTGTCTTAGGACTCAGTTCTCAGACCACTTCTCGTTATCTTCACCTTCCTTTCACCTCCTCCTAAACGTCTGTCTCCTGCCCTGACTTCAATGGGGTCTAGGTTTATACATTAAATAACCGTGGATGGTCAATGGGAATCACCTTATCAACACTGCTTTCCCCAAACCTTCCTCCCCTCTCAGAATTTTTTAACACAGTAAATGACACCACCATCCAATCACTTCATACATGAAAAACACAATCGTCAGCAGCCAGTCTTTTTCTCTTATAATCTACAGTTAATAAATCAAACAGAAGAACATACTGGTTCTATCTTCAAATATATCTCCAGAATCAATCTGTTCTTGCTGCCTCTCCCTCTACCACCCTTGTCCACGCCACCCACCATCTCTTGTCTGGATTATTGCAATAATCTCTTAACTGGTCTCTCCACTTCTGCCTTTCTCTAAAATATTCTACATAGCAAACATCATAATCCCATATAAATATAAGCCAGAAGATGTCTCTCTCTTCCCGAAAATATTCTATGTCTCTCATATTATAAACTCCAATATCCTTACCAAGGCCTGTAAATAGGGTATAAATGTCTCATCTAAATGGTGATATTTTTTATGAAAATGAAAGAGAATAAATGGAATTTCAAGTTATTGGTTCTAAGTCTCAAAGAAAGTAATTAAATCCGTGTTTCCCCAGTTGTAAACTCTGTGCTTATTCAAGTAAGCATATCAGCCTTGCAACACAAGGAAATTTTGAAAGCTGTCTTATACATAACACTCTGATTATTATAGAAAAAACAAAAGCAATAGCAACTACGAGCTCCAATCAGTAAGCACTTGTTATGTTAACTCATCTCATTATTAAAGCTGGGATTTGCACCCAATTCTCTGACTCCAAAATAACCTTCTTTACCTCTAACTCATGTGATCTCCCTAACAAGAGCTCAAAAATATCTTCTGAATGGACAAAATAGGCATCATTGGTGAACTTAAATTACTTGACATTTTCTCATTTTCAAGGCAGAGCCTAACTCTAAAGGGGTCTACACTCACCATGAACTCTGATGAATGTGTTGTTCCTCCTGGTCATCAGCCCACTGGATGCTGCACAGGTGTAAATCCCTTGGTCACTCCGGGACACGCTGTCTATGGTCAAGGTGCTCAAAAATGCCTTCATGTCACTCCCAGACTGGACTTTTCCGTCCCGGTTTATGGGTTTCTTGTGCTGATGCTAAAAAAGAGTTTACTGACCTTCTGAAGACCATTATAACCTCACCCAGCAGTATCTAGAAACCCACAAAATCAAGTCTTGGCCCTGGGTGAACATTATTCAATGCTAATAACAGGGACTTGAAGACTTTTAACTTAAATAGACAGCCAAAATATTTGGTTTCAGGAGAAATAAAGAGTATCCACTGAATTAGGATTCTGTAAAACCTCACATAGCAAGAATGAGTTGGAAATGCGCAGCAAAAAACACACAAGCAAATATGATCACTGTTTAAGAAGCGTCTCATGACACCTCTTCAAGATAAATCCCCCTGAAAGGAAAATAGATCAAGGACTTAGGAGAACAGAGAAATAAAGCTGTTTGGAAAGATGTAATCACTTAGAGAAAACTAATCTGCACAGACTGATTGTAGCAGAGTAGAACAGAGTTCATGGCGTGGCATCTCTTTTTCATGGGTGTTAGATGCTCTGCAGTTCTCTTAAAAATGTGTCTTGTATATATAGTTCCTTACATTTTATCTGGCCAGAGAGGCCCCTATCTCTCCTAAGCAATCTCCATCAGGTCTATTATCAAAGTATTTAGAGGTCTGGATTTGAATTGTTAGTGTTACCTTCAAAGAAGGGTATTCCCAGTGGAAGTCAATTGCCACGTTCAGTTCAGTCCTTGCTGTGCAATTTAAGACAAGTTTCTCTCCAACAGACAGCTCAACTCCATGAGGGGGGCTCAGAACCACATCATAAATCCTGTAACCTGGAGCAAGTAATTGAAAAACCAGAATGTGAGGGAGAAAACACACCGAAAACATGGCACCATTTTTTTCTTTTTGGAAAAGGACACAACTTTAAAAGGTGCCACATCGTTTTCTCCTGAGGGACTCACCGATGCTTGGTAACTCCCCCCAAATTTGGCCTACAGAGAATTTACAAAGAAGACCTGCAGGGAACTCAAAGAAGTTGTGGCAGAGGATAAAAAAAAGCAGCAAAATGTGAATAGTTGACAGTTCATGGGGATGACTTTAGTAAATTGCTAAGCTTTCCGTGAAATAGGTATTATTAAAAAAACTGATACTAATATTCTGAAAATGCTCAAAAAGAATGCTCCTGCAACAGTATTCCTTTTCAACCATGGTCTTGCCAAAAAAAAAGGAGAAAACCTTAATTGGCTATAGGTAAAGAAGAACAGTTATTATAATGAGTTTCCAACACTGTATTTTTTCATCCCTATTTTTCAAATCCCTTGTTCTTTGTCCTATACCTTAATCTTCAGGATCTTAATATCACAAGCCAGTATTTATTTTCTGATATTAATGACATGAGAAGAATGTTCCTCTTACCTACAACCACAACTATGTATACTTTAGACTTGTAATTTTCATCATTAATTTTTGCTTCACAGAAGACCATGCCGGCATAACTAATCATGTAGCTGGGAATGGCAAAACCTTTCTTGCTGTCCCACGAAATTCTGTTACCATCAGGAACAAACCTCCTCTCTGGATACCTCTGGGTAGTAAACATAAATATCAAATATTTAATCAAGTGCAGTCCCAAAGTGAAAACTATGTCAGAGAACCACTAAAGAATTCACCTTGCTTTTAAAAATGCAAGTTGGATTTATTTGTTGTCATTTTGGCCCTTTCTAAAGGATTTTTAAAACTCATTGCTGATGTTATGTTTCAAACAGGCTACCCCATCTTAATATTAGAATACAATGATGAACACATCAGAGATGATTGAAGAAGTGTTAACT
Source organism: Solenodon paradoxus (assembly GCA_004363575.1). NCBI lineage: Eukaryota > Metazoa > Chordata > Mammalia > Eulipotyphla > Solenodontidae > Solenodon > Solenodon paradoxus. The sequence goes on from RJWH01000664.1 coordinate 319,413, forward strand.
TACTGCACACAGAGACACATTCAGGTTTGAAATGGACCCCAGGCATGGAATCACCACAGTTTTGTTTTTGTTTTCAGTGATGTACACAACTTCATGTTGGTCGCTAACAGAATCAATAAATGGAGATCTGTAATCTAGAAGATAATTTAATTCCATTCGTTAATAGCATTTACTACAAAATTTGGTCATCTTTTAGGTTCATAAACTCTAACCAGAGAAGTGAATGAATGGGAATGACAGGTCGTACAAGGTATGGGGATGTGCAGTTCAGTTCACTGGTTGACATATAGCTTCAGCGATATACTATAGGAGGGGTGTGTGTGTATGTGAAAATTTTGAAAGAAAACTCCCAGAATGAGATTGACTCCTTTCACAAGGATTATCAACATGTAGGATTTATGTTTTAGGCTCCACATTTAAACAGACTGGTCATTATCATTTTTTCAAAATAACGAAGGATATTTCTTCATTTTTCACATACATTTTTATATACGCATGTGCAGTTTTCATTTAGACTGTTTTTCATATGCATACATTTAAATGTAAATTCAGAGTTAAATCTGTGCACTTTACCTACTGAGTTTCATTAATGTTTAGAAAGTCATGTTCTGTCTCTTTATACAAAAAATATAAATGTCATGAAAATAAATGAATGGACCATAAAGCATCTTTTGAATAAACAGGAAAGAGTTAACAATTTCTAATTCAATTATTCAGAAAAAGTTGTGCATGGATATTCTAAGATTATAAAGACTATTCATACTATTTCTTATACATTAATGTTTAGTAGTTATTGCATCTATATTAAACTTCAGCAGTCAATATCTTCAATGACAAAAATTTGAAAAGCCATCATGCTAAGGAGCGAGAAGAAAGTAAAAGAGTTATTTTGTTCAAACATGGTTCATATAGTGCTTTTGCTTGTTGGTTGGTTTTATTTTTATAGTACATTCATCCAATGTTAATATGCTACTAGGAAATTACTCCATTCCCCAGCAATAACATAGATGTGGCATAAAGTTACACTTTCAATCTCAGTTTATATTGTTTATATTGTTATGCTTAACATATCTGGTTGAGCATATCTTTAGAATGGTTGGTTGAAGTAAAGAAACAGTTAATTAAACCAAGCAGGAGAAATTCAAGTAATTCCCTGCAATAGCATAAATCTGATCCTTCTCAGCTGGAAAGCACATAAAGGCAGTCAATCCAGCCCACCACAAACCACAGCCATTACCTTACAAGGCCAGGGCCCACTTCCTGCTCCCTCCATTGCTGGAGGGAGAGGGTCAGAAATCTACGGAAGTAAGGTGGGACCCAAGGGGACACTAAAGGACTGTCCACTGAGAACACTTCAAAGTTTTCTTTCCTATTGCTAAGCATAACCAAAATCTTGGACTGTTCAACTCCTAGAGCTTTAGACTTAGATAAGAAGCAGAATTTGATGGAATACCCCAAGACAAGTTGTGAACAAACAGAGTTAGGGAATGCTACTTCTTAATATAACCTACCTTTGTTCACAGACTATGAAATATTGCTTACAGAGCAAGACTTTGAGAGCTAAATTAACCCCTTGACATAACATTAAAGCTATTTAGTAAATCATTTCTATTGTAGTAGCCCCCCCAAAGGAAATAAACAAAAGAAACCCAAACAACCACCCATCCTCTCAAAATAAAATATTTACTGAAACTCCTGAAATGACTTTTTACATGTCTCCAGGTTTCCTGACTTGGGGAGAAGGAAATGCAAGTTATTATGGGAGAGGTTTAGCTTGTAGTATTTCCAGACTGAAAGCAGGAAATTCTTGCAATCTTCTGAGAAAGCCTGATCTCCTAAGACTGCCAGATCAAAAGGAGCCAGACATTCTCCAAGATCTGAGCTCTGTCTCTTTCAAATTCTGTAAAGAGGAGGGAAAGGGCACAAAGTTCTCTCTTGGACTGTGTTTACCCTGAGCAAAAATAATTCTCAAATTTTGTGCAATTCAGGAATTTTATACATTATTTTGATGTGGTCTTCACGCTTCCATGGTACTGACTATAAGGCACTATTGAAATGGGCATGGAGATAGGTATGTGTGTTTCTCAAAGCTGAGGAAAGTCCTTTTCTGTAAAAGACATTTCTGGAAAAAAGTCTAAGTCATTTCCACCTGCCTCAAATCCACCTGCCTGGGATGTAAAGAGATATATGCCCGTGTAAATGTACTTATATGCAAATATATACATATATGTATGTGCATTATATACATATTGCATATGAATACACATACATATGTGTTATGTGTAATTATACACACATATAAATATATATATTCACACATATATAAAAATATCATCTTCACTGAAAAGAAAAATATTTAGTATATCCAAATAAAACACTAGGCAACACTTATATTCTGCCAAATTATTTTATAGATGTCTCTTAGTTAAATCAGATTTTCCACAGGAAATTCAGCTGTTATAAGATTTTTAAAACACCAACATAAAGGATTAATTCATATTTTAAGTACTAAATACATGTAGCATTTTATTAGATCATACATGTATGCTAAGTTAGCTCTACAAATTGGAAACTCTGGAAAGATGTGGCATCTCATCCAAGAGCTCAGAATACACAAAGGAAAGAAACATCGTCCACAAATAGCCCGTAGAGGCAGTGTCTCCATTTGCACAAGAGTATGGGAATGATTTCTTTACAAAGCGCAAGTGGGAAAAGAAAGGGTCCTATGTACAAAGAAGGCCCAGAGCTCTGGACTATTTCTCTGTGCATTCTTCAGAAAATTGTCAACTCTACTGTAGATAACCTATCTCTCCACAGAAACCTCTCCATTATTCACCCCTGACTCTTCCTTTTTTAAGATTTCAGGGATTTTTCTCAAACATCAAATGGCTTTTGCTAAATCTCCATTGCAATTGTGAACACAGACTTCCCTTAGAGACAAAGAGCAGAACCAAACTAATTAGTTCAATGCAACACGGCCCAAGCTCCAGAACAAACCAATAATGCCAATTCACAGAGGAAGGCTTGGGAGAAAAGAAATTTGTATATTCCTGTTGGCAAGCAGCCCACAGAGCGAGCCTTTGTTGTCCTCCATTCTTCTTTGGGCCTATTGTGTTTTTTAACAGATAAATCAACATGGGAAATGAATTCTATTTAACCACTTACCTGGAACATAGACATAAATGGCCACTGTCGTGTCAGTGTTCCGGTAGAAGCACTTGTAGGTTCCAGTGTCGTTTCCCGTCACTTTTGGAATCGTGAGTGTCTTACAGAAAGCGTCATCACTGCACTCGGTCACCTGCACTCTTTTCTCAAAACCACTCTGATTGTTGGGCCACAGCCAGTCCAAATCCCGATTCCCACTGAAAAATAATCCCAGGGACGCCTTCATGTGAAATGCCACCCTATGAAGCTGTTTCTAAGAAAGCCAAGGGTTGGGTTCTCAAACTTACATGAATTCCCTGACAGATCCAAAACCTTCTACCAAGGTTGCATGGATAAATGAAATCAGGAATGAACTCAGGAATCCCTCGATCCTGAGTTTTCTATTAGTTAATTGAATCATTCATTCATTTAACCATATTCATGAATCCTGTACTATGTGTCCCATACTGGAGTTACAGCAGTGAAAAAATCAGACAAAAATCAATGCCTTTATGAAACCTCAGTCTCGTTGGAGGAGACAGACAATTAAAAAAAGTAAGCTAATCCCGATAAGCTGAATTTTTAATTAAGTAAATATAATGGTATAAGGCCTATGAATAAAATAGAGACTATATGAAGAAAAGAGTGAAAACCTCTGAAGGGAAGGGCTGATGAAGTGGACCACAGAAACAGCAGGAAGAACAGTATTCTAGACAGAGGGCACAGCTATGTGAAGACTCTGGGGTGGGTGCATAACTGGAGTTTTAGGGAAATGGCAAAGCCAGAGTGATCAGGTAAGAATGGGCAAGAGGGAGAATAAGAGGTGAGGTTAGGAAGGAACGTAATGTAACTGTATAAGAGCCTCAGAGAACTTTGTCAGGATCTAATTACAATAGATCACTTTTATTACAGTATTTCTTCACAAGTCCTGAAGGAAGATAAATTAACCTCAAGAGAATGCAACAGCACTGACTCTTCTTTCAAATAATTTGAAATTTCCATGAAGTTGCAACAATGTTAATGAGTTACTTTTTAACACACTCCATAGCTTTTTCAGGACCTAAGAAATATTTATGCAGAGTTCTGAAATGGAGTGTGGACTCTCTGGGGATTTTAAATAGCCTTTGAAGTTGAGGGTGGATAGGAGGAAAATTTATTGAGAAATTGTCTTGAAATAGAAAAGCTAAAGACAAATACCTGTTGCTACATTGTTCTCCCCAGGGCTGGGTATTAGTGACCTACCATTGATAAGGGTACTAAAGTATTCCTTGCATTCTGCAATCTAAAATAGATCAGTGTCATTGTGTTGAACGCTCGGTATTCATCCGGCATGAAACACTGCAATATGCTTCCCATGGGCCCCAGAGAAGAGTTTCTCAGAGGACAATTTGGCCTCCATCCATCTCTCCACCCACGGTCTCTGCCAAAAACACACTGGTCCTGAGAAGTCCCCAGGTCTGTCATGCATAATTATTACATTAAACTCCCAGGTCTTCGACTTTTCCACCCAGAGGTAAAATTAAAAGGGCTCTTCTTCTTGTAAAAGAAATCTGGTTCCCAGGTTAGCAAAAATCAATAGTGTGATTTCTTGCTTAACAAGTGAGTAGAGAAACCTTCCAGAGAAGTCCGAGAGCTGTTCTACGTATCACAAATATGGCACCAAACTTCTTCAACTCTATCCTTTAAGCATGCAATCCCAGTTTCACTTGTGTATTCAGTATTTACTGAGCATACACTACATACTCTATGCCAAATGCTACACTGATTGTTGGTGAATGTAGGCAAATGTGCACTATGTGTTGGAAGAGGGTAATCGCCAGCAACGTTGTGCAGAATTCTGCAGGGAAGACTTCTCATTTTTCCATAATTATATCATTTCTTAGGAATCTTGCTACCTATAAAGTTACAACAAGACTATTACAATTCTGCTGTAGGAAAATTACTTCTCCCTCAACAAGCCACTTAACATAGGAAATTCGAATCTAAAATGAATCCTTACCTGCAAGTAATTTGAAGTGTGGTATTAGCCATAATTGTAAGTATATCTCTTTGTATGCTGAGCCTGGGAGGATCAAGAGGAACACCAGGGAAACCTAGAAACAAACGAAATAAATGAATGTAGCTGCCACTGATTTAGACTCGATAGGAAACACCTTCTGTAAACAATGCACACTCTATACTTTAAAAGGCTTTTCAGCAGTTCATTGTGTAAAACTGTGAATTTACTTTTCACCATTCCCAGTAAAAGTTCACAAAGTGTGTCATAACAGGAAGAATGGGCAGATGGTCATAAACCAACACAACAGTTCTGCAATTCACGGAGCGAGGGTGGAGTTCCTGTTTTCCTGCATTGCCAACTTCAAGGTCTTACAAAAGGATATGGGACATTGAAACCAATGAACCTTCATCTGATGATCTCACTCCCTTGGGAAAGGACCCACTGACATTTCTTATAAAACGTAGGATGCGCACATTCGACTAAATTGCTGACTAATGAATACTGCTTAGAGAGATTTCTACATAGTTCACCTATAAACCCTGACAGGGGTGGGAGTGTCCATGACCCTGGCCCATTTTCCCTTATCAATTCTCTAGTGCATTTCCTCTGCTAACTGAGCTGCCAAGGTTAAAAAACTATACATGAAAATTAGGTGAGAGGAAATGAGAAAAAGAAAACATTTTCCCATGTCATATAATATGCATATTAAACTATTTTTTCTCAGAAACTAGGACTAAAGAAAATGTAACACGAATGAATTCCCTTGTGTTATTCACTGAAACTCTGAGCTTACATTGCTACCAAGCTTAGAACACAAGATATTCATCTACCTAAAAATATTGTGGAACAGATTCCTCACCAGAGAAAATTCAGTTCTCGGTCAATAAAAGGTAAAGAGCGACAGGTGTTGAAAAAGCACCAGAGAAAGAAAAGCTGTCCACTATGCTAGCATCTTAACTGATATCAAGATCTTCAGAGCCAACTTAGAGAGTGACTGATGTTGGGTAAGTCCAACCTAATAAGGTCCCTCGCTCATATCAATTAAGAACAAATGATGCTCTAGGCCTAAACTGGCATTTATCTGGTTGGGCAAATAAGAGAGTATAAGGAAATATGAGACAGTATGAGCAAAGCGATTTGGAGCAAATATTCAGAGCAAATATCTAATGCGTTGACTCTGGGAACTCCAATGGGGACAGTGGCAGATGAAATGAACACTGATCACACGTGGTCTTACACTCATCCAGATGTGCAAAATAAGTTGCTGACATCACCGAAGAAATGCTGATCAATAACAGTTTTTAAAAAAAAAGGTCTAGAAATTAAGTTATATCGATAAGCCTCAGAAATTTAATCGGCATTCATACTGATTTGCATTTAGGACAGTGTTTCTCAAATTTTAGAATGTGTCTGAATATCACTAAGCCTCCAATTCTTCATTTTAACGAGTATTTCAGGTGACTCCGTCATACACGTTACTCTCGGACAACTTACACAGCTATTGGTCATGTTTAGTAAATTATTGTTAACACTTTTCAATAACTTCCCCCCAACTAGAAAAAGAATAAAGAAAAAAATTAAAGTAGTAAAAAAAGCCTTCCACTATTGGAATCCCTCTCTGTCTAAGAAAAGGAAAATGAAAACAATTCATTCGGATAAGCAAAGGTTATGAAATTTTACTAGAAAACACTAGGTTTAGAAACATGTTGAAAATAATAACTGAATACAATTTACACAATGATCCAATTTGCACAAAGAATTCATTATTTAGGAACATTTATGTGAGGGGGAAATGGTGGTGACGAGGCTCAAAATAAACAATGTCTATTCCACCACCTAAACAAGATCTCTCACAAATTATTGACACAGGTTATCTCACACTCTAGATACCCTTTACTATATAAGAAAAAAAAATGTTAAGATAAGTTCTCCATTCATAAAAAGGTAAGAAACATAATGCTATTCTCCACACACAGGTACACCAAAAATCTATTCATCCAAGTTTTCAATAATGGTAACGTCAAATTTATATCTGTAAATCAATGTTCAATATTGCTTGCTTTACTTAGTTTCATTCATTTTCACTGGCAAGTTTGAATTTCACTCTTCAGAAACTTCTAAAGAATAAACTATAAGAAGTACATATGCTACTTGCCAATAAAAAGTTCTTCTATGTTCAAATCCCATAGCCAATATTAATTAATTGTGCAGTTACCCTTCCAGCTCAAAGACAGGAAGGAAAAACAACAGTGCCTCTGTTTCTAAAATTTGATGGCACCAATTACAGCCCAATCCAATTAAGCAAGTCACACACTCCAAAAGGACAACTTCATCATTATATTCAGGGTAACCAACCCGATTTCGGTTACTTCTGCTATGCTGTGAAACACTCCAGGCTTATAAACAACTCACATCTTTGTGGGATACAGAACAACCCATGTTCCAGACCTTTCTCTCTCTCCTTATAAAGGGTGGGAGCGAGGTCTTGTCAGAGACAACAATTGAATATGCCTGGTAGAGCTAGCCCTAATGAACCAAGCCATTATTTAAAAAATTCAATGCTACGGATAATCTTGTTGCTCTATATGAGTATACATGCCCCCCCACCCCTTTTTTTAAGACATGTGATTCTTTTCTTTCAATGCATGGAACATTTCCCCTGAAATTATTTGACTTTTTCACCATTAACCACTCTCTCCACTTTTCCACTTTCTCACTCTCCAGAGTGAAAATCTGATAATCAACTAATGATGGCTAAGGAAAAAGAGAGATGAGTGTGTGTGTGTGTGTGTGTATGAGAGAGGGAGAGAGAGAGAGAGAGAGAGAGAGAGAGAGAGAGAGAGAGAGAGAGAGAGAGAGAAACTGCATCAAGAATCAGTGTTCCCAATCTTGAAAAAAATCAAAATTTTAGATGCCAAGGACAGTGACAAGTGGTACCACCAAATTAGAGTAGTTTTCAGAGAGTGAACTTTTCTACCCATGCTCTTAATCCAAGGATCAAAGCGCTTGGAAAGATGAAACTGTTTTACATAAAAGGCAACTTTTACATAGGGACACTTCGGGGCCCCGAGTCCAAACCCCAAGTACTCCTCCTGTCTGCAAGGAGAAAAGAAGATTCCCTCCCTCTGAACTCCACCTCCTACAGTGGGTACTTGTGTGAATTCCAGCCAAAAGGGATGAGCACAGCGGGATCTCCTCTGGAGTCCTGCAAAGGTGCACCGTGCGATCCTGAGCTTCCGGCAAGGCTTCCTTCCCGTGCCCGCGCTAGTAGGGTGCCTCGCAACAGGACGCCTGTTCTCGCCTGGGGGTCACCTCCTGCTCTCCAGCCTTCCCTCTCCCCCCTGAGAGCCTGAGGGCGTGTCGGCTCCGCAGGACAAGCTCTAGCAGAAGCCCCTATCGGAAACCAGAATCATAAAAAAAGGACCTGGATTAAAGAGAGCTCAGGAGATCCCCAGGTAGCTGCGTGACGTTAGGCCAGTCACTGAACCTCGTGGGTAAGTGAAAGAACATCAAGTGTCAAGTCCCTTTCAACTCTCCAAATCTTTGATTCCGAGTTGGAGGCATCATGCAGTTCCTCCCGCATCCCCATCTCTCCGCCTGCATCCGACTTCTCCACCTTCCTTTCTGGGAGGGCTCCTTACCTGCAGAGACAACCCCGGTCTCCACGCAGAGCCACAAAGCGATGGCCAGCAGCGCCTGGCTCTCCATCCCGCACCTCGCGCCGGGCGCAGTGCCCAGAACTCCCAGGCGGGTTCTTTCTCTCCGCGCCTGTCCCTCAAAGAAGGCGCGGAGGTAGAATGCCCACGGTGGGGTGGGAGACTGATGCGCGCAGGGCCAGGGTGCCCCGGCTCAGCCCGCGTCTGCAGGGCCGTCCGGGGTTGAGGGTAGGAAAGCACTTCCTGCTGTAGGACGGTTTCTGGGCTTTCTGTTAGCGCGCGACGCCTGGCGCAGGCAGAGGAAACGCAACACGAGAGACCACCAGCTCTCCCAGGGTCCCGGGACTGCGCAGAGTAGGTGCCCCAGCCAAGCCTCTAGAGCGCGGGGGCGGGGCGGGGGGCGGGGCGGGGCGGGGCGGGTGTCCCCGCTAGGCCGGCCCCGCCCCTCATCCTGTGCATTGCCTGGGTCCCCAGCCCACCGGGTCCCCAGCCCACCACGTCCCTTAGCTCCGCTCCAGCTGGCACTGCTGCGCGCGATCCCAAGTAGTCCGAGGGAGAACGTTCCCGGAGCCACACTCCGTTTCTGGAGGAAAGAAAATGTAATCCATTATGGGCTGCGAGCGACTCCAGTGGATTGCTGCTACTCGCCTTTCCCCGCTCCCCGAGACATTGCGGAGCAACACAGGGGCGCCGCCAGGAGCTTTGCACCTCCCCGAGGCGCGCCAAAGTTTGCTAAGTTCTTAACGCGCCTCGCGCGCCTGGAGTGACTGAGCACCCGCTGAGCATCTGCAGCGGGTTGAAGCCAAGAAAATGAAGCGGTTACTGCGACCAGGCGAAAACAGGATCGCGAGCTGTCAATGACTCCAGTCGGTACGGCTGTTTCGCGTGGCCCGTACAGCTGTAGTTTAAAATATCTGAATCTGGACGCTTCAGGTCAGAATGTACATGTGCGCATTTCTCCAAACTGACTTTCACCAAAAACTTACCTCGGGCCTCCAGGGACAGCGAGGTGCCCAGGGCTGTAGTGTCCCCGCGGGGTGAAGTCCACTCATCCCTCAAGTGAGGTTTTCTTGAGAAAAGGCTTCATTCGTGTAACCTGACAAGGACCCCCTAGAGTGACTCTTCTGGGGCTTTTGACCAAGCCTCCTGTCACAGCAGCGCTCCAAACAAGACACCTTTAGGCAGAGCAGACGTGGCCCATCTGCAAGGGGCTTCAGTGCAAAAGCAGAGAAGAGTAAACTCCTGACCCTGGGCAGCCAGAACACTCAGAGCCAGACCTCACAGGTCTCCGCTCAGGGCGCTGTTTGGAAGAGAACTCGGATTCCTTTCTGACCACTTTTGTTCCTCTTTTTCTCTCTATTTCTCCCCACAAGTGGGGAGTGACAGCAAATGTGCCCTAACTTCATTAAACAGCGATCTTCCAGGTAACTCATTTCCCAGGTGCTTTTTAGTAACTTAAATGACCATCCTCCAGGGAGATGAAGAAGTGTTTCTACAAATAGTCCAAACCCTTCCTCTTCCATAAACAAATTATGTAAAGTGTTGTTTCCTGCTACACACACACACACACACACACACACTTGGCACGTCCTGGTGGAGCAGCGGTTGGATCAATCGCCTCCAAAGGAGCAAGCCACATACCCCCGGGTCCTGGGTTCGAGTTCCAGCCCAGGGGAAGCAACCGGTGTGAACAACTAAATAAAAATAGAATTAAAATGCTTCTTCCTCTCTCTTCCTGCCTGCCTGCCTACTCACCTTCACTCCTGCCTGCACCTTTTCCATATATACATATATATATATATATGTTTTCCATATACATATATAATTCTATTTACTCTTTTACTTTACTAGGTTGATAACTGAAATACTTTAACTCAAATATAATGAATGTATATTGTTTTTAAAATATTTAATATGAAAAGTTTAGAATGAAAAGCCTTGTCTTTGGCAGAGGCAAACATTCTTAGCTTTTTTTTTTCCAAACAAAATTCTATGCCCATACAGGTATAAGAATATCAGTCTCCTCTGTCTACAAATCGTAGAGTTGGTATAAACATTATTTGAGTGTTGATGCTTCTCACCTTAAAATACGCTTGAAGAGCATCCCACATCAACCTTGAAGGCTCCATCTTGTTCCTTTAAGAGTAGCATAGTGTTCTGCTATATAGATGTCCTAATTTAATCTAGGAAGTATTTATTTGCCACAGCAGGAACATCCTTAAAGAAACTCCTCTCTTCCTGCTAGTAAACTTAGCAAATAAAATAGGATGAGCGCTGGTGAAAGAAACTGGGTAAGGGTGAGGGAGATAGAACCTGGTTTGGAGAAGGCAATTTTTCTCCATTTCTATTTCCAAACAATTCTTCCCTCTCAGCCTTATTTACAATTCATGACACTTCCTCTTCCACATCTCACTTAAGAAGATAGTGTCTCCTCCAAATGCAAATCAGAACCTGCAGGCCCATGGTAATAGCCCCCTTTAGAAGTCTTGGAGGAAATGATGCGTCTTTGATGGCCACAAGACCAGCATTTGGCAGGGTCTCAATGAAATCAGTCTACCACATTCCCTCCCACAGGGCACTTAGAAATGTCTGTGTTCATGAACAATGACAAAGTGTTTGTTGCTTTTTTTCTTAAATGTCTGTTCCATGTGCAACACCCTCCCATTACAGGGCACCACTGCAAAAGAATGATTTTGTGAGTCAGTCGGCATTTCAGGTATGACCACCTCTTCACCACTTATCAAAACGCCCAAGTGTCTTTCGTCTTCTTAGACAGTAGTCACACAAGCTCAGGGATAAAGCAGCGAAGAGTGAGCCTGAGTGCAGAGACCCAGGAGCCACACTGCCGGGACTTGACTCCAGACCTACCCCATATTGTCCACGTGCTTTTGACCAACTCGCTGGTTTCTTATTTATGAAACACAGAAGGTCACTAGAGCACCTTCTTCATAGGGTTTTATTCAAGAAGTGAGTTATGTATACAAATCACTTAGACTAGAACCTAGTCTGATAAGCACAGGCTTTTAGCACATAACCACCAATATGCACGCAGAAACATTCTGCAAAGTTAGTAATACTACAATGTCCAGTCTCTTTCATGTTGCTCAGATCTAAAATGCAAATAAGGCTCATTCATTCAACAGTGGGTTTTAAGCGCCCACTGTGCGTAGGCACTGTACTAGAAAACAGGCTGACAATGGTGAACATAAAGTCAAAATGGGCAGTCATGACAACAGCAGCACCTGGGACAAATTTAACCTAGTCACAGAGTACTTTGACTTCTTTGAGATGTGTGCGCACAGAATGTACATTGTTCATGTCACCGAATCCTACTACCTAAATTACTCTCTTTGACATCACATGTGTTTTTTTTGCCACCAGTATTTTGGAACTCATATCTTAAAAGGTAAGTAGGAAGCCAAAGGTTAAAACTGTGGAAGTTGAGTAATGACTATACAGGGGTCATGGAACAAATCTCTCTACTTTTACATATTTGAATTGTCCATGATATTTTTAAAAAGCGTCCATGGTTTTCAGCAACTATAATCAAACTGACAGTCTGTCTAGTATAATACTGTACTGACTTCCACTGTCGATATCTTGACATTATTCCTCTGGGAAGTGGTTGAGGCAGAGAGTCAGATGTATGAGAACTTGCACTATTCACTTCATATACTTATATAACTTTCTGTCAAAATAAAGTGTTGTTTATAAAATAAAAAATACAAATCAAGATCAACTTTCTTTCTAATGGCTCCTAATTTTCAAATATTGTTGATTACATATTTGCATGACATGTTCTCTTGTTTACTCTGCTTAATTTGTTCCCAACATTTGTGCATAACTCAACCAGACCTGACATTTTTTTTGCCAGATGTTGACTCTGTCATAGTTTATCTGTACTCACATCTGTCGTGCTTTTAGAGATTATGGTCATCCCCTTTATCTCTTAGGAACCACATTCCCTATACACACAGAATTATTTCCCTCTCTGTGTAATGTATATCTTCAACTTAGACTTAAATATATTTCTATGTTCAAGGAAAAGAAGGCTATGTTACCACAAGTTAGACATGCCTTGGATGTTTCGATTGGTGCTTGGATTTATTCATAAAGTCTTATATTCTAATAAATAGAAAAGAAACTCCCATCATTTTATGAACCAGAACTTCATTACTAGCCATCTACAAAGGAAAAATATCAGTTGTTATAAACATGTACACCCAGGCACCCTCCTAAAATTCTCCCATGTAGTTTCTCATTGTACCTCACATACAGATAAATATAACAATCTTTAAATGTGGAAAACATGCCAAGAATTTAAATAATCAACTGGAAATTCACATCATACCAGAGAAAAATATTAGAAAATAATGAGAAATGATAAAACACCACTGAGCACATCCTCTGAGCAGACACTGCCCTGAATGCTTCATTTCAACCCTCATTCCACCCTTATAGCAAATACCCCATGGGAGCAGCAGTTACTATCAATAAATCTTAGTAAATAAAAAGAGCGAAGACAAGAAATCATTTGGTCTTCATTTAAGTAATTGCCCCTTTGCCTTCCTAAAGGTATTGCAAAAAAATAAGTTGTTTTATTTTGCAAACCTAAAATGCATAGTTTTCTTGTCACTAATAAACAATGATAATCGTCAAGACACTATTGTTAAATAAGAAGTAGGTTTTTTGAGTACTTCTGTACCAAGTATTTTCCCTGAGTTACCTTACTTTCTTGTTCATAGCAACTCAGTGGAGAAGGTATTATAATTATTCTTACATAAGGAGGGGGAGTGAGATTTGGAAGGTTTAAATTAAGATTTTAAAGCAGAGAGGTATTGAATATCCAAGACAGACCCCTCCAAGCACATACAGTTTCTTGCTGAGGACTCATCTCTTCCAAGGAATGAGACTAAATCACCTGATGTCGTCTCCAAAGTGATCATTTCCAGTTTCCCCCTCCAGAATCGCATGTATCCCTCAAGTATCCACAGCTCTGTAAAGAGAGCGATTTGCTGAAATAAATAGAACACTCCAGTGCCAACATGGACACAGAGTGAAAACATTTTTAATTCATTAAGCAGTGGGAATTAGAGTTTGTTTTTGAATTTGAGTAATGAAGAAAAAGAAAGAGAACACTTAAAAGATCTGTATGTGCCACACAAAAATGTGTGACTTAAATTTCACGTCTGTGCCTTATGCAGACTACCATTTTCCAGGGAATTAATACCATCTCCCTTCTTATATGATTATCAAGTTTTGAATCAAATGAATATTGAAAAAAAAAGTTTATTTCCTAGAGAATTTCACAAGTCACTCATCACTTAGAAGGAGAGACACACTTCCAACTTACTTATATCAGTTTGCAATACTCTTCACATTTTTGCAAAATATAGCCTTTCCCTGTAATGTTGCTTCACAGCATTGAGACCTAGTGAATGACAGCAGAAGAGTTTTATGTTCTTTGTATATAAATTTAGTCTCTAGAGTTTCCAAAACATTGGCAATTAGTCCCTTGGGGCAAAAAATAAAAATTTTCCCTCTGAGTAGTGTTTCTGAACATTCATTTCTAATATATTACTGCCTTGGTGCACATAATAAGACCAAATGAAACAACTCATGCAGGAACACCAACACAGAGAGAAATTTTTAAATAAAATGAAAAATATAACTTCATATCTAACTGATAATCAACCAAAAATTGCTCAGGCTGGTTATAAGCAGATGAAAGGCCATACGGGAGTCATTTCATACATCTGACCACATGTGGAGAAAATGTGTCTCATAGCAAAACAACATATAAAAAATATTAGACATTAAAATGGTCTTTGGATTGGATATAAAAACACTTATATTTATTTATCCTAAGAAAACTTGACCTTGCTTCTTCCTAAAACTAGTTAGTTGTCTGTTACTTTTATCTTTCTTTCATGAGAAAAATTCTTAAAAGAGAGGAAGTCATCCCTCACCTTCTCTCCTCAAATACAATAGCTTCCTCTTAGTCTCCACTCCACCCAGGATCCTCCACCCATCTCCATTTTACTGTCCACTCTCTTGGAACTCTGATTTTGCTTGATGCTCTTAACATAGTACACACCTACTATCCAGTCAACATTCAACACCAGCTTAGGCTCCTTTGCTAAGTCCTAAATATAGGGAATTTGCAAATTCATTCTTTGTCATCACTCCTTGTCATCTCCCATGACTTTCTCAGGCACGTCTTTCCCCTTGGTGCCTTTAGTTCTTTTCTTTACGGAGATAACCTGCAAAATTGTGCTTTCCCACTCTCATTTCCTATCATAGGCCCAGATTCTAATCTCTAACCTTTCCTGAACACTTCCATGTGTGTTTCACCAATCTCTTCAATTAGATGAGTCCAAAACTGAACTCTTTAATAGAGGCAACAAAATAACTACTCCTCCTTCACCAGCAGTCTTTCTTTGTTCATGCATCATACCTTTGCAGCCATATTACTCCCCTGCCTTTTTCCTTCCACCCAAATCCAATCTTGTCTACATTCTTTACATCATTTACCTTTATTCCCTCTTTTCACTCATCAGACTTCTCTGATTCAAGATCATTTTGCTTTGCCCTGAAATATTCCAGTCCATTCACCACGCTGCTGCCAGAGTTATCTTCCTCTGTGCTTAGAATGTGCTTTATTCCAATACCTGCCAGTAGGATTCTAGACTCATTTCAAAATCAGTCCCCAAGAACTTCAATCCCTACCCCTCCTGTCCTACCCATCTGAATTACTCTCTCCTGGACTGCCATAGTCAGGATTTCTAAACTACAGAAGAAAACAAAACTGACTTAAGTGTATAGATCATGGTCATGACTTGTGGTTAAGGCAGCTGAGACACGGACATGCAGGCCATGCATAAAGCCCAAGGACCCCAGTTTGCAACCCAGCGTGGAGTGAAAAATGAAAACAAATTAAACAAATCCTTCTTCCTTCTCTCCCTTTCTTCTCAAAACAATAGGAGTGTATAGGATCATGTTGTAAGTTACATGCTGGCCTCAGATAGTTTGTCAGTGTGTCATCCTGCTATTTTTCTTTGTCATTTTCTCAGTTCTGCCTTCAGGCTCTTCTCCTTCATAGTAGGTGGGGGAAATGTCTGTACATTCTCACACCGCACTATACACAGAAAGAGAAAAGTCTTTGCTAAAAACTCTCAGGAATCAATGAGCAAAATTCTTTGTCCTCAGCAAGTATCTCCCTGCATCTCATTTGCTCATCCCTACACCATCCCTACTCCAATCACCAGGGGTATTGCCCTGTCTTTTCAGGCTACAATAACAAAATACCACAGGCTGGGTGGCTTATAAACAACTGAAATTGATTTCTCACAGTTCTGGAGACTGGGAGTCTGAGATCATGGAGCCATTGTAGTCAGGTGAGGGTTGCAAACATATCATGGTATCCTCACAGGGCAGGAAAGAGTAGGAATCTCTTTGGAATCCTTTTTAAAAAGAGCACTAATCCCATTTATGAGAACTTCACCTTCAAGACCTAATCACTTCCTAAAGAGCCTGTCTCCTAATACCATCATCTTTGAAGGTTAGGATTTCAACACGTGAATTTGGTTGGACACAAACCTTGATATCCTAGCAGACAAGAAGGATGCCAGCAGGATGACAGTAATCATAATCTAGGCCCATAATTTATAATGAGGTTGATAACATCAATACCACATCACTAAAATGGCAAAGGGACTTTTATTCATGACAAATATACAGTGATATACACTTTGAATTATATAATTTATGATGCAATACTCCTTCAGTAAAATCAATTTTAAAAACGGAAAATAAGAAGGTTTTTGTAGAAAGCAAGGAAAAATCAATATTAAAAAGATAGTCAGCCAATGATCACTGTATTTCCCATACTCCAAGAAGAAAGACATTATTCAATATCTGTACAATATCTATGTTCTCTTGCCTTTCATCAGATTTATTTGGACACGTGTTTCTGTCCTCTCATTATATTGTGTGAGAGAGGGTAGGCTTAGAATAGTTTTCATAATTGATTTTTCTAAACTTCCAATTAATTTATTTTTCCCTTGAAATATTTCCCCTTCACCCAATAGTGTCATCCTAAGAACATATATTGACTTACCATATATCAGGTCCTGTTGCAAACACTTTGTGTTGATTCCCTTAATTCTCATCTCCAACCTACAAAGTAGGTAATATTATTATCTTTCTTTCATTGATATGAAAACTAAAGTCTGAGAAAGTTTAAGTAACTTACCCAATGCCAAGTAGCTTGTGTATGATAAAGCCAGAATTTGAGCCAAGATATAATTTATACAAAGTTACTTTCTAAAGTAGACCCATATACTGGTTCATTTCTCAATAAAGTATTTCTTGGGTAACACAGACACTAAAAAACTACTTCCTGTCTTCCAGCCCTCCCATTCACAGCATCACTCATCTTGTCAATTCTTCTTTCTTACCATATATGTTCTTTCTAGTTTGTCCTTATATTAAATGACCCACCCAAGTTCTGACCATCTTATGGTTAGACCCTTAGAATAATATATACAAGAATCAATCAACCTTGTATCTTCACCCAGAACTGTGCTTCTAGCTTCAATACTCATATTTCTGATCTAATCTCCAATATCAAATGCTTATTTTCCTTCAGCTAATAATCATAAGAGAATAAAACCAAGAGGAATAAACGTGAGGTCATTTCTTGAGCTGCCCCTGACACTAATCTACTAGGACACCAGGTTAGTGACTTCTTGATATTGCCTGTCCTGTGAGATGGATATCACAGAAGTGTGGAGGCCAACAAGAGATTATAGAACACGGTATCTGGTCTTCACTCAGACACTCAAGGCAGATCTTGACTATTTGCACTTTGAAGAAGTACTGAAAATATTTTCCACCTCCAAATTCGGCAACTGGGAATTATTTTTAGACTATGACAGATCCTTCTTCAGAGATGTCAACAGCATGAGATCTGACCCTTCCCTGTGTTCTCAGAAACCTGCTATAGTGCCAGAGATCTGCTTCTTGAGTACAGGGAGCAGGTTGCTGGGCAATATTTCTTCATTCAGAAAATTATTTAATTTTCCCTTTAGTAGCAAGATAATTATGACCTATTAATACAAAAACCAGAATTTTAGACTCTTTGAAATTATTATACATGAGCTAGATAAATTGCTTTTTAAATAGAGTTTATTATATATTATTTTTAAATCTATTTTATTAATTTATTATAGAAATTAATATTAAATAAGCAGTTCTCAATCTCAGATGTACATTAGAATTTCCTGGATCTGGGGAAGTTTTAAAATACTGGTCCCTGGCATCATCCTTCTCAATTAAATCAGAATCTCTGGGAGGAAAACCTTACCAACAGATACTTTTTCACACTTCTTAACCTCTAAAAGTCAAAAGCCAAACTCCAATGAATTGGAGTAAGATGTACAACTAGCTGTTAGGTCAAATACAAGAATTCTTCAGGGTCTAAAATGAGAACTCCAGATGACACACATCCTGAAAATGCCTCATGCCCTTATGTTTTTAAAAAATGTAAAACACCTGAATGTATGTGCTTGCATACAGAAAACAGACTAAACTCTTACAGCTCAGAATTTAACAATCACATCACATTAATTTAACAAGCACATTAATTTAAAAATCACATCATCATCTCTTTAACATTCTTCAGGTTTTTGCTTACATGCTTACATGCCTCTCAAAGTCCTGAAAACCTCTTCTGATTGCTTCATTCCGAAGCTATGCCTCATTTTTCAATATTTGCTTAGAATAGCACCTCACTTCCAGGTACCAAAAGCTGTACTGCTTTTGTAATATTGAATAACAAGTTACTCTCAGACCTAGTGGTTTCAAACAATAAGCATTTATTATGTCAGAATTTTTGTAATTCAGGAGTGTGGATGCAGTTTTGCTAGGTCGTTCTAGTTCTAGTTTTCTCTAGTTGCATTCAAAATGTCAGCCAGGGATGCAATCATGTGGAGGCTTTATTGGAGTTAAAGAACCCATTTCTAATGTGATTTACTCACATGACTGTTGGCACTAAGATTTAGAATGCTGGGCTACTTAAGTGTTCTCAAGGAAGTTGGCTTCCTGAGAGCAAGGGATCCAAAACAGCAAAGTGGAAACCACAATGTCTTCTTTTTTTATAAGAAAAGGTACAAGTAGGAATAAAGATGAATAAGTGGGGGGGGGGGTGAAGCATTTTATTAGTTAATTTATTTATTTATTTATTTTATTTCATTGTTCATCTTGGTTGTTCTCCCTGACCCAGGACGCAAACCCAGGTCCTTGGGATGGATGTGTAATGCACTTTGGTGGGAGGCAGTTGACCCAATAAGACACATCCACAATGTCTTTTGTGATCTAGAATTGAAAATCATAAACTGTCATGTCCACGATATTCTATTAGTTACACAGTTCAGCTCTATTCAGTACAAGAGGACGTTAACACCAGCGCTTGAATATCAAGAGACAAGAATCACTGGGGATTATCATGGATATAGTTTCTCTCATTAGTGTTTTATGATTTTCAGCATTGTGATAGACCTACTCCAAAGTATTTCACGTCCTTGATTTATTTGTTTTAACTTCTAATTGCTTCTTGCTACTAGATAAAAATACAATCATTTGAGTTTTTTAATACTGTATTTGCAACCTGTGCCCTTGCTAGACTCATATATTAATTCTAGTAGATTTTTGGTCAATTTGTTGGGATTTTCTATGTAGTCATTCATGTTTCTGTGAATAAAGATACACAGACATAGAGACACAATGTCATTTCTTCCTTCTAATCTGTCTGATTTTTATGTGTTGGCTTATTTTGTAGGTTACAATCTCCAACAAAATTTCAAATAGAAGTAAGGAGAGTTGACATCAAAAGATGGCATGTAATGTTTCATCATTAAGTTTGATGTTAAAGGGTTTTTTTAATAAATTCCTTTCATCAAGCTATGGAATTTATTTTCTATGAATTTATTGGAAATTTTTATGAATGGATGTTGAATTTTTCAAATGCTTTTACTAAATCTGTTGAGATAATCATAGTATTCTGATAAATTTGCATTGATTGATGCTTGAATGCTGAACCATCCTTGCATTCCTGGGATATACCCATTTGGATATGATGGTATATATTTATTATATATCAATAAACTTGATTATATAATGGTTGTTTAAGAATTTTTAATCTATGTTTGGAAAGGATATTGATCTGTTTTTAGCAACCACAAGAGAACTTCTGCTTTATTATAAAGTCTCAGATTTCAGGGTTTTAACTTAAGCCCCAGGTACAATTCATATAGAATATTATTAAGTTTACAAGCTACATTGCCTCTAAATTCTGTTTGATTTATTTGGGTAAACTGGTTGGATGCTTACTATGTATCAGGCTCTCTGCTGGCCTAGTAGGTAATAAGTGTCCAAAATACATACAATGAGACACAAGGGTATATATTACTGCATTGCCCCTGCCATTAAAAATTTTTATAACCTGATGTTTTTATCTTTAATCTTGTTTATTAATTTTAGAAAATAGTTGTTCTAATCTAAGCTGTTTGATTCATAATAGATAATTTTTTACTTTGCTTCTGTAAAACAAACATTTGAGGTCAGTTTGTAATAAAAATAATAATAATAATTTAAAAACCTAGTGCTTTTTTACAGCTTTATCTTATAACATACTCCAAATCCTCCCAAGTTGCCCCAGAAGAGATCTCAGAAAGGAGCTCATCTTCTCCTCTACCCACCTCCATTTTACAGTTGAGGAAACAGAAGCCCAGAAACATGAGGCAATATTCCCAGGTTACAACTAAATCCAAGTTATTGAACTGCTAATACACTGATATCAGGTCTCATGACTTAAATTTCAACATCAAGGAAAAATTATGGATTTCCATAGCTAAGACATATTCCATTAATTTCAGTGGAATTTCATCACTTAATTAGAGTATTGAAGACCATTATGAATTAACGGAAAAATGTAGAAAAACAGGGAGAAGTGAATCAGGTTGTGGTAGCCACAATAATGGCAGTGGTAGTCATCAGCATTGTCAGCATAGTCATAGTAGTAAACATCCTACATACTATGTATTATGACTTTCTTAAAACATTTACTTATCTCAATAACCTTATGATATGTGCAACTATTATACCCATTTTTAAGATGAGGAAGCTAAGGCACAAAGAGTTTCAGTAACTTTCCCAAGGAGTCACATCTCTTGCACTAAATGCCATCTAATGACCTTGAGTACAATTAATTCCCCCAAACATAATCAGATTCTGCTGGGAGGAAAATATAAGTAATATTCAATCATTGGATAAAATGTTTAAAGTTCTTCCAAGTCCCAAACTCCTTTTGGCTAGCTTACCAAATCTCACTGAGATAAAGACAGAAGAAAATTTTAAATGTTTTTCCTATGCATATTCAAAACAAATTTAACAATTTTATTCTCCTGAGCATTTCAAGTATTAAATAAAATTTGTTCTTTCAGCAATTGAGATTCGTGAATAGGTCAACAGGCTTCACTGGAGTAGAGGGTGCGCTAGGTACACACACAGACACAGACACGCACACACACACCCTCATTCAATTTCATGTAGAAGCGAACACTACTTTACACTCTTGAGAATTATTTTTCATTATCTTTAGCCAAACTGGTTTTGCTGGCAACCTGTAACCCCTACAGGTGGCACCTACAATCTATGAAGTGTTTCCTTTTCCCAGAACTGAGACATTGGCACCACCTACCTCCTTACCCTTCTCAACATCTGTTTCTACTTATGTGCCAACTACAGCCACCTGACCTATGAAAGGAAACAAAACAAAGGTTCATGGTCATTGTCTACCAAAATGTCGTGTTTGGGTCCACCCAGTGCCTGGAAACACATATTGGGAAACTCGAATGGGGTGCCAAGCACTGGGCTGACTTAGGAAGGGGCTATGGAAAAATATTTCCCCTCTTCATTTGTTGGGGCTGAATAAAAACCAAGTAGGACTCTCCAGTCTAGAAAAATGAATTCCTAAAGGGACCTAGGACTCTCTACTATTGCCAAAGCACTCTATGTTATTGCAGACATGTTACAGAGGACATAGAAAGGTACAAAATTTGCCTGGAGAAAGTTTATAAGACGAATTGGAAAATGTACATTTGAAATAAATATGAAGGGCTAAATACAAAGTGTGTCAAACCTAAATGTTAAAAAAATAAGTATCAAGGGCATTCCTTAGGGAACAAAAACCAAGGGCTAGGAAAATAGAAATTTTCAGTGATAGTGAGACTTAAAGAAGAAAAATGTAACTTATTTTTTGACATCTGAAATCAAGTTTTTAAATATTTATGAGAATGAAAATTACCAGGTCACATCTTTCCTAAAAGCTGAACTTAAAAAAAAAAAAAATCAAATTTTCCTCAAGCAACAAATGGGTGAATATTTTGACTTTTAAGAATTAATAAATAGCTCAAACTCTCAGAATTTTGGTTTTCAAAGCTGAAACCACATATGGTTAATGAAACTGTTCATAAACTGTGAGAACCCAAAGTTTTAAGACCTCAGAAACATGTCAAGATGATGTTTTGTTGGTCGATGACATTCTGTGACAGCTGTCAGTCTTGAGCAAGAAGGAGATGTTCTAGATAACCCAAGCGGGCTTCCTTCTCTTTTGCTGCTGCAGCCTTGAGCAGAGCATGGAATGGTAACAAATGCTGTGCTTGGATCAGGAGATGAGTGGGAGAGGCTCAGCTGTTCTGCTGATGCACCAGTTCAGGCAGGGCTGGTTGACACAGCCCTTTGCCTTCCGCTTGGCTTGAATAGAATCAGGAAAAATGGCTTATACTCAGTACTTTCACTATTCTCCTCAGGGTCCACATGTTTCCTGACCCTGGACCCTTTTTTCTGTCCAGGGGCAATCACCAGCACATGAGCTTAGCTGACAATGACATCCTGCCCGTCTCTCTGTCCTGGACACATTGTTGTGCTTCATAAGTCTGCCCATGTCTTCTGGAGATGGTTCTTTTCATGTCCAGCCACTATCTGACCACGCCACTACCTAACCATACCACTAAGTAGTTCTCTGTTTAACAGGAATGGAAAAACTTGAAATGAAACAGTGGAGGGGAATCTTTATTAAAAAAAAAAAAAAAACTAGCTAATTTGCCTAGTTAACTCTCAAGAAGTTAGTTGGACCTCCATAATTTTTAAAGAGACTATAATTTATGGGCAAATCTTTAAGTATACTTGTATTAAAACATCTGTTCAGCACTGACTATGCAGTCCTTTATTTCTTTCTAGAGACATAAATTTGCTGGCACATATACAGGAATGGGTCAGCACCATATACCCATCTGTTGGGTTACTTTCTACAGGAAACAAGATGTGTGTTATAAATGATGCAATCCCAAAGCATTAATATAGTGGAAAGAACACTGTACTTGGGATAAGAAAATTTTATTTCAATATCAGTTTTGCCACTAACATACTCTAGACCCTGTTTCCTCTTTAACAAAATAAAGGAGAGGATCACTAAGGTCTGGTTATGAACTGTTTGATTCTGTGTATCAGTGGCTAGTCAGGAGGCTGGATCATATTCACTTGCATTTTCTACTGTATCTGGAGATCTACAAGCAGGCTGCCACAAAGATATCCTGGAATGAGCAAACCTTCCTCACACTGCTAAAGAATCAGAACCAATTATATCATCTGTCAATTGTGCTACTCCCTGAAAAGTCAGTGTATTTTCATCAGTTATATTACATTTCAATGCTGTGAATGGAAAGTTGAGCTAATTTTCTCCATGGAGTCCTGAGAAACTTAGGATGGCAGAATAGAGAAATAGAAAAAATAGAGAAAGAAGAGAAACAGAAAGAAGAGGGAGAAGTATAGATAACAGATAGATAGATATGATAGGTAGGAAGATAGACATGATAGGTAAGCAGGCAATAATTGATGGACAGATAGATACATGTATAGATGGGGAGACAGGTAGAGCTGAATTCAGCACATGATCTCTAGAGTCACACTACCTTGGTTCACACTGCATCACCACAACTTTCTGGCTGCATCACCACAAGCAAATTTTCTGTGATCTATTTAACCTCATGGCAAAATTCAGATAACAACAATAATACTTAGTAGGTTTCAGATTAGGTAAGATTATTCATGGAAAGCTTTTAGCATAGTGTTAAATATATAGTGATATTTCATAAAGGTTAACAAGTATCAATGTTTTTAGGAACCAGAATGCATGTTATTCTTTCACCACCCTTCCAGCCACCAATGCCTTGGCTCTCTACACACATCCTGAGGTAACCACAGATGTGACGCTAGAACAAGGTATTAGAAGTTTGTCGTGTTTTTCTTCTATTACACACATAAAATGAACACACACATATCATACATCTTTCGTATTTTCACTTTCAAAAGTGAGTTGTACAAAATACATTGTTTTGAGACATGAACTTTTTCACTCAGCAATAAATCTTATAGAGCTTTCCAGATACAGACATTATCAATACAAAAATTTATTCATTCACGTTCCTATTGATGGACATCTAAGTCATCTCCAGTTTTTTCAATGGATATCCTTTATTAATATGCCTTTTTTCTCATATGTGCCTACTTCTGTAAAATAGATTTCTATCTTTCTGAGTCATAAGGTGCATGTCCAGAAATGTCTTCAGTACACTGCCATATCATCCCCTACAAGATTATCCACTTTCCTGCCCGTCAACAATTTATAAACTCATCTGGTTTTCCATACCTTTACCCATACTATTGTTAATATTTAAAAACTTGCTAATCTGAAAAAATCTGGTATTTTAATTTACAATTCCCTGTTTAGTTTTGAGACTGAGCAGACTTTGTGTAAATTTTTACTGTGTTTTTCTTTTCTCCCCAATATTTATCTGAAAAGAGAAAAACAAGGCACTGTGTAACACCTGGCTAGTCAGGTGATCACTATTCTAGGCACCCATTTTCTCATGTTAGTGCCAGGAAAGTTGGAAGAGGGAAGAGATTTTCTATTAGTTATATTTTATAGCCATATTTTTTTGTTTGTGTTTGATTATGTGACTTGAAAATCCATAAATCTAAATTTGTACTATTCTGATGACACTACCCTATGAATGACTTTATCAACTACATGGGGAAATGTAATAAAACCTAAGTACAACTACCATAGCATATTTTCTTACAAATAGCAACACTGACACTAAGTGCTAATAGGAATGTGGCATACAAGAGTATTTCTAAAATGGTAGAAATCCAGTATGCTGTAGTCTTTAGGTTTGGTGTATATCGTTTATGTTATGCTTACAATATAAAGTCTTTCAGAAAGCAATCTTTTAAATCATCTATTAAAATTAGAAGCATAACCCTTTGCCACAGAATCACACTTCTTGAAACCCAACTATAGAAATTACAGTACCAGTATGAAAAGTCATATATAAGCATATCAGTGCTCAATCTTCAATGTGAACATGACTTTCCCAGAAATACTGTTAAAATGCATATTTGAATTTCATAAATTGTTGCAAGAACACGACATTCTTCATTTCTAAAAAGCTACTGGTCCATGGAGCATACCTGAATAGCAAGGATGTTTATTATCCAATAAAATAATTAAATGTAATTGTTAATGAGACAACACACATTGACAGGATCAATAAATTATAAAATATCCACATTGTTGAGTATTATGCAGGCATTTAAAATAATGAAATAGATGCACCCTGGTGGAGTAGTGGTTAGGTCAGTTGCCTCTGAAGGAGTTCAGGACACACACCCCTGGGTTTGAGTCCTGGGTCTGGGGGGAAATAACCAGTGTGAACAACTAAATGAAAATAAAATGAAATGCTTCTTTCTTCTCTTTCTTCTGTCCTGCCTATCTACTCACCTTCATTCCTACTTTCACCTTTCCTTTAGAAAAATAATAAATATTTTAAAAATAATTAAATGAAAACTGCACTGGTTGATTCTGAGGGAATTACACAAGCAACATGTAGAAAACAGTATAACATGATCCCATTTTTGTAAAATAGTACGAAGATCCCACTTGTACATGAATATATGAATAGAATATATCATCAGAGAGAAAAATTGAGAATATTTTTAGGTTATTGGCATTAATTACCTCATGGAGGGGACAAAGGTAATATGGGAGGGAAGAAGATAAGCATAAAAAAGGAAAGAAATTTCAAAAGTTTATACCAAAATTACCATGTTCATAATAATGACAGTGGAAGCTTATATATATGCAAGAGTATTTGTGTAAGTTTGCCTGTCTAGCTAGCTTACTTGGTATATCTTGAGACTTTTCTAAAAGCCTGAATTCAAAGAGACACATGTACCTCCATGTTATTGAAATATTATTTACAATAGCCAAGAGCTGGTAACAACCTAAGTGCCCATCCACAGGTAAGTGGAGAAAGATGTGTCATATATACACAATAGAATACTATCCAGCTTTTTAAAAAGATAAAACCCTGCCATTTGGAACAACATGGGTAGATTAGCTAGAAGGAGAAAGACAAATATCATATGATTTCATGCATATGTGGTATATAGAGAAACCAAACAAATGAACCAAACAAAAACAGACTTTCAATCTATAGGATCAAATTAATGGTTACCAGCATAGAAAAAAAAGGATAGATTGGTCCAACAAAAGAGGTCAATTGTATGGTGAAGGACAGAATTGGACTGTTGGTGGTAAACTATGTACTACATATAGATGCTGATTTACAGTAACGCCATCTTAAACCTATATAATGCTATGATGCAATATTCCTTCCATAAAATTAAAAATAAAACTTTCTAAAAGTCATTTAAAATGTTTAAGAAAGTTAAAGAAGCAAAAATAAAACAGCGAAATTCAACCCAAGAATCCACATTTAGGCTCTTGTCTTCTACAAATAAGCGTTATTACTCTCGTTAAGTTACTTAACTGCCCTGGAACAGTTAGACATGTCTTAACTGTCTCTAATAAAGTCTATGACTTAGACTTAGTTCTACAAATCTGGAAACAAAAGCTTAGTTCTTCAAAACGTTAAGCATAGTATTACCATATTATCTAATAATTCTATGTCTAGGTATTTGCTGAAGAGAAATAAAACCTGATAACTACACAAAAATTTGTACAAGAATTTTAATAACAGGATTATTCATAATACCCAAAAAGTGGAGAAATTGAAAATTCCCAATGAGTAATGAATGGATTTTTTTGAAGTGTTATATGCATACAATAGAGTATCATTCAGTAATAAGAAGGAATGAAGAACTGATGTGTGCTACAGTAGAATGTGAAAACATTATACTAAATGAAAGAAGCCAGTACAAAAGACAAGTTATATGATTTCATGTATATGAAATGTTCAATATAGGCAAATCTACATGTATGGACAGAAAGTAGATTAATGATTGTGTAGGACTGGGGTAGGAGAAAGGACTTGAGGAAAGGAGGTAAGGAAGTGGGAGGTTGATAACAAAGTGTATGGATTTCTTTTGGGGAAAATTAAAATGTTCTCAGATTAATTGTGGTGATGCTTGTAGATATGAATAATTTTACTCCTACACATTTTTGATGCCCACTCTGCTTCATTTACATTCTGCCTGGTCCCTGGAGTCACTGAAGTTTATCATGCTTGTTTAATGTCAATAGTATGTTGCATATCTTTTATGTTTTATAAATAAAATAGAAACATTTAACATTAAAGTTCTCAACATTTTTATGAAAGTAAATGGATCGCAAAGTAAAGATGTTCTTTTTTAATATCTGTATGATAGTCCATTATATTAATATGCTATAATTTAGTCAGTTATTCCTTGATAGGTATTTGTGTTGTCTACAGTACCTTGGTAAATAACTGCAATAAATATCCTTGTAAGTAAATCCTAAACCTGATGCTTTTGTTTTTTTCCAGTTAAATTCTTAGACATGTACTGCTAAGTCAAAGCCTATATCAATTTAAATTCTAATAGATATGGACATGTTTTAGCAATTCCTAAAGACTTTCAACATTTCATCTCCTAACAATAGGTAAGAGTATGTCTCTCCCTAACTCTGGCCTATTTTGGATCTTATCAGTATTTTAAACTTTGACCACTCTAATGGGGAAAATGTCATTTAATTGTTATTTGCATTTCCTGTGTACTAGAGAAGTTAAAAATACAGATCTATAATTAGATATTATCTCAATAATAATATAATAAGGTAATAATATCTCAAAATGTTAATAGACATGTTTTCTGTGTTCTCTCACCGGTATTTTTGAATTCTAAAGGTATTTTTCTACCCCACCTCCATTCTAAGCTCATACCAAAGCAGAAACAAAGACTCAAAGAAGTCTCAGACTGTAGTGCACAATAGGAAGATTTTAATGTATGTCTCTACTCTCACAAAGACTGGGTGGAATGGTGGCTAAAAAAGTGAAGAAGTAAAAGTTGGGAGCAAAAGTTGGGAGCCCCAACAAGGGCCAGAGAATGGGATGGAAAATGAGGATTCCAGATCACAACATGGGAAAAAGAAATGCCTTCTGCCTAGAGCATAAGAAAACAGAGCAGCCGGAAATCATGGCTAGGTAGTTCTCAAGTGTGCAATTTCAATATCTCACCCCAGTCACTGACAACCCTTCACTGGTCAGGACTGTACACTGAACAGTGGATAAGGAATTTTATGCATCCTTAAGAGGTGATACAGGTAGGAGGAAAGGTGGAGTCAGAAAGTGTAGTGGACAGAGCAAAAGGAACTTTAGGAAAACTTAATTCCCTGCCCAGTGAAACAACAGAAAAATTGGAAGTTTCTTTAAAAATTCCGTGAACACTAAACATACCACCACTGTTACATGTATATTGACTGATGGCATTTTATCTTCTGTGAAAAGCCAGTTCATATCTATTGCCATTTTTTAATTTTTAAATATCATTTTATAAAAGTTCTTTGTATATTACACATACAAACTCTTCCATCAAATGGGTTGCAAATATATTTCCTCTTGTTTATTCACTGGACTTCTGATTTTGTTTGTAGTATCTTCTCAACAGAAGTTCTTTTAATGTTGTCAGATGAATGTATGTCCTTCATTTTTCTGAGATTTCTGCCTTGCTTAAGAAAGTCTCTAAACATTATATAACTACTCTTGTGGGTTATCTTTTAATAGTGCAATGATGTTATAAAAATGTTATATTGCACATTTAGACATTTAACCCACCTGGAATTTAACATTATACTGCATAAATCAGGTAATGATCTAATTTTATGATCTGGATTCAAATCCCGACTTCACCACTTATTAATTGAGACTTTGAACTGGTTGCTTAATCTCCCTGAGTTTCAATTATTTCATCTTCAAAGGGGGAAAATATGTTTCTAATTCAAAGGGTTAGTATGAAGATTGCTTATGAAGAGCTCTTAAAATAGTATCTGGCATATAGTAAATTAACCCTAAATACTATTCAATAACTGATCCAGTTGAAAAGTTCTACCCCTATTTATCAAACTAATTTTCCATCAAAAACACCTCTTTCTGGACGCAAGGATTATCGCTGTAATATACCACATCAACAAAAAGGAGACTAAAAATCATATGACTGTATCAATGCAAATGAAGCATTTGATAAGATTCAGAACCCATTTGTGAGAAAAATTAAAATGCTCAATAAAATGGAGATAGAAGGAACATACCTCAATATAATAAAGGCCATATATGATAAATGCACAGCTAATATCACATTCAGCAGTGAAAAACTGAAAGCTTTTCCTCTAAGATAAGGAACAAGACAAAGATGTCCACTGTCACCACTACTATTAGACATAATACTGTCAATACTATTCAAAGCAATTAGATAAGAAGAAGAAATAAAGCAAATCCAAATAGTAAAACTATCAGTACTTACAGCTGGCATGAGACTATACATAGAAAATCCTAAAAATTTCACAAAAAACTATTATAACTAGTAAAAACACACTAAAGTGGCAAGTTACAAAATTAATATATAATAAATCTGTTGTATCTTAATATGCAAACAATGAGCTAAAAAAATTAAGAAGTAATACAATTTACAATAGAAAGAAAAGCATTTAAATACCTTGGAATAAAATTAACAAAGGAGGTGAAAGACTTGTACAATGAACACTACAAAACAATGTTAAAAGAAACAAAACAAGATACAAAGAGACAGATATTCCATGTACATAGATGGGAAGAATTAGCATTGTTCAAATAGTCATCTTTCCTAAAGCTAAACACAGATCTAAAGCAATCTCTATCAAAATTTTATTGGTATTTTTCAAGTAAATAGAACAAATTATTTTTTAATTTATATGAAATCACAAAAGACCCTGAAGAGCCAAAGCAATCAGAAGAAAAAGGAAGAAAAATGAAGGTATCACACTACTATATTTCAAAGTATACTATAAGGTGATAGTAATCAAAACAGTATGATTCTGGAAACAAAATAAACACACAGATCAATGGAAAAGAACTGAGAACCCAGAAATAGACATACATATATATAAATATGCATATATATTTATATATACATATATATATATATGCATAGTTAATTTACAACAAAGGAACCAAGAGCAGGCATTGGTGAAAGGAAAGTTTTTTCAGCAAGTGGTGTTGGGAAAACTGAGCCTCCACATGTAAAAGAATGAAATTAGATCACTTTCTAATATCATACACAAAAATTAATTCAAGATGGGATTATAGCCTTGCATGTAAGACCAAAACACATAAAATACACAGAAGAAAATATAGGTAATATATTCCAAGACATCTGCCTTAAAGATGCCTTTGAGGACTTGACTCCAGCAGCAAGAGAAAGAAAAAACAAAAATAAACAAATGTACTATATCAAACTAAAACATTTTTGCACAACCAAAGAAACTGACATCAGAATGAAAGGACAATCAACTAAATGGGAGAAGATATCTGCATATAATACATCTGATAAAGGATTAATGTTCAAGATCTGTGAAAAACTAATGCAATTTAACAACAACAAAAATAAACCCAATTAGAAAATGGGCAGAAAATGTTAATAGAAGATACTTCTTCAAAGAAGACATACAGATGGCCAACAGGCACATGAAAAATATATTCATTATCGCTTATTATTGAGGAAATGCAAATAAAAAACACAATGTGATATCACCTCACACCTGTGAGCATGACCAATATCTGTAAGACGAGAAACAAATGTTGACAAGGGTGTGGAGAAAATGAAACACCTGTACATTGTTGGTGGTAATGTAAATTAGTCCAACTGCTTTGGAAAACTGCATGGAGATTCCTCAAAACAGTTAAAAATAAAACTATCACATACCCTGGCAATGCCACTTCTAGGTATCTATCCAAAGAATATAAAAACATTAATTCAAAAAGATATATGCACCCTTATGTTCATTGCTACACTGTTTGCAACAGCCAAAAAAATGGAAACAGCTTAAGATACCCATCAACAGATGAATGGATAAAGAAGAAATTATATATATATATATATATATATATATACACATATATATACACAAAGTAAAACTACTCAGCTATTAAAAAGATGAAATCCTGTCATTTGTGACAACATGGATGAACTACAGGAATACTACTAAGTGAAATAAGTCAGAAAGAGAAAGACAAATATCTGATGAGCTCACTCCTGTGGAATATAAGGAAATAAAGCAAGCAAACAAAAACAAAAAACAAAACTAACCCTGGG
The DNA here is from genome assembly GCA_004363575.1 of Solenodon paradoxus. Taxonomy (NCBI): domain Eukaryota; kingdom Metazoa; phylum Chordata; class Mammalia; order Eulipotyphla; family Solenodontidae; genus Solenodon; species Solenodon paradoxus. The sequence goes on from RJWH01000664.1 coordinate 350,940, forward strand.
ATTCTAACAACAGAACAGAATTTACCAGTGGAAAAAGAGGTAGGAAGGGGGAAGTCCAGTGGATAGTTGCAGAGGACTGTTAGAAAATTATGTTGAATGTGGCATGTTATCATCTGTTTGATACAAAACGTGCACAGCTATAACTGATACCATGTTTTATATCAAGGTTACTTCAATTGATTTTTTTAAAAATTCATTTGGAATTAGACAATCCCTGTTAGCACATCTCTTTTAGTAATACAAAGTTAGCATAAAATATATACTTGAATCTATTCCAGACTCTCTTGTGTTCATTGATCTATGAATACTATATTGTTTTATTATTAGCTTTACAGTAAACTTTTAAATCTGCTGGGGAAAGTTCCTTTCTCAATCTTTTTCAACACTTTCCTGGTGACTTCCCATAATATTCATCTATATGAACTACAAAATAATCGTGTCCCATAATATTTATCTTCATAAACTTTCTGTATTTTTAAAATAACTTTGGAAAGAGGAATGAAAGTAAGACAATAGCACCATCCTGTCCAGAAGGGAAGAAGTGTCAAACTAGAACCCAACTAGCCCAAAAATGAAGAAAAGCCTACCCTGACCCACTCAAAGGTACTCACAACTTTTAAAGTAAGAATGCAAACCTGACAAGCTTCAGGATGTGGAAGAAATATCCTGTTCATTCATTCACTCATCCATATCTTCAAACAAATCCCATTATTTCATTATGCATTGCTCCATTATGGAAATCTAAAAGCCTGAACCTGATAGAAACCTCGTGGACAAAACAAGCCACATAGGGGTAACTAGTGAACCAAATAGTCCTCAATCATAATAAGTGTTAACTTCTCCCAACATGCTACTCATGAGATACAAAATAAGGATTCTCATGTGTTTACTTTAAACTGTGTTTGGCATGTATGCTTTCTAGGATAAAATAGTTTATCTGGATTTGCAAAATCATTTCCTGTTGTTCCAAGATCAAGCACCATCTTGACTGTAAACATGTCCTCTTCTGTCTGCCCGAGCAGCTCAGACGCCACCAATTCAGGTTTCCCTTCCAATCATGACCAGGAAGAGGCCCAATAAATATTTCAAACATGAAAGGATTGTTGTAACAAAGGGGTCTTAAAATCCTCCTGGGGTGCTGAACAGCTTTCCGTTTTATTTGGTTTTCACCTCACCCCCTGAAATTGGAAGAATTTTTTTTTCTTGGGATGAAACAAAAGTTTAAGCACAGATGGGTGGAGATAAGAAAAGAAAATTTACAACAACAGCAGCAAAGAAAGAAAAGAATCTCATCAGTGCAGGTAAAGATGTTAAAGGGGGGGAGAAATACTATTCATGAAGACAGTCTGACCACAGGTCAGGTTTAGTAATTCCCACTCAGGATTCACCTCCTGATAGCAAGCATCCCTAGGCTCAGTGACAACTCCATATATTTATATTTAAATACAAGCCTATCAGCGCAAGTATTACACACACCTTACTGTGACATGCAAATGGTGCCTGGTGTCCAAGATAAGCTTTATGGAAAGTGAAGAGGAAGGGACAGAAGTAGGTGAAAGGCCCAGGAAAAAAAAAAAAAACAACTCCCTTAATCCTTTGATGTCACCAAAGTGATCAGTGATGAAAGCAGAATCATTTCTTACTGTTCTCCCCTTCTGGAGATTAAAATTATAGGTGGAATATCGCCCAAGACATCTCCCTTTTAAGAAGATGGCTTTCTGTGATCCTCAAACCAAAACCCCAAGTAGATGATAGTGGATGCAATTCCTGAGGATAACTGCAAGGCGTCTCTCCAGTTTCATTTCTTCAAAGTTGTTCACAAGTGTCATTCTGAACCACTAGTCCTAAGAGATTTATTCTTTTAATTTTACACAAATTAAAGAAAGGAAGTGGCAACCCCTTGGAAATTGATAGCCCAAGGTAATTTAGAAGAGGTTTACTTTTAAAAAGTAAAATAAAAAGCAAAATTTAAAGTAAGTGAAAATTAAAAAGTAAAATTGACAACAGACTATTTAGCTAAATAAGGAAAACAGTGTCTGGTTCAGTAGAAGCAACTTACAAAAGCATCTGGACACTTAATAGAGTCAGAATGTATATTAGAGAACTATTTTAGGCTCAGTTTGCAAAAGACTCAGGGTGGAGGGGCTTAAGAATGAGCCATGCAGTCCGGCCCCTGCTGTGGCTCAGGTATGTACGGTGAAGACTACAAAAGCCACGGACCTGGGTTCACGACCCAGAGCTGGAAAAAAATAAGTAAGAAATGAAATTTAGGAAAATTTCTAAATGATCCACACAACCTCACCCCTCTAAGGACTGTTTTTCTTGTTGAAATAACACACAGGCAACACTTTTAAGTAATATGAAGCAATACATGATTATACTTTTAAAATGATGTGGAGACCATATTTGCAATTGGATATCCAATAAGAAAGAAAATAGTTCTTTCAATTTTTTTTGGAATGAGATTATAATGTAGAACTGGCTATAGGTCTTTAAATCTATAAATTATTCTAGCTAAAGCATACTTCCTTTTCTTAAAATACAACTTTAGGCTTTTTCCTTCTCCAAACTCTATCATATGATGGTTTAGGAAAGGAAATCTCTTTAAAGAGTCTTCAAGTTTATGTGCATATTTATATACTAAACTTTATTCAACTACTTGAACATATTTTACCTGAAATAAAGTAAACATAAAATTTCATTTTCTTCCTGAGTAAAGTTAGTCTAAGCTTGAACTATGAAACCTCACATTGGGCCAGTTAATAGCATTTAATTACATTTCTAAATAAGAAGCAATTAGGTATAGGAAATACCAGAAACAAAAACAATTATTCATCACAACATAGATGTTTCTCCATAACAAAAAATTTAAAGGTCAATAGACAATCAGATAAAATGAAATTGAAGATGAAGATGATAGTACCAATAATATAGTTCCAAAAGTCATTGACAAAATGATGCGGGAGATTCACATTATTCAGAACAGCTGTTGAAATTGATCAAATCATATAGGTATCTCTTTACGACAAGATTTATTCAACAAATATTTATAGAACTTAGCTAGTCAACTCTACATTTGGAACAGTTACATCCTAACTCAAGACTTGACGGTGGAGGAATGAATTTTAAGTTTGTTTAATAACAGCTACAGTCTTGATCATCATGAAGAACTTTCACTCACAGAAGAGGTCTCATCTCTCCTAAACAGAAATCCGGAAAGTAAGAGGTTACTGTCATCCTCCTGTTAAAGAAGAAGAAACTAAGTCCTAGAGAGTTAAATGACAATACTCCCCTGGAGGCATCCCTCCCAAAAGGTGAACCCAGCTCTCTTATACTGCTACTCACCTGGTTGAATTTAAAAAGCAACCCTCATGTATCACACCCTGTGAAAGTCTAGCTGTTGTGCGAACAGCCTCCATTCAGCAGAAGTGCATATACTTGAGGTGCTCTCACTTTTTCAGAGAGCTGCTCCCAAGGGCCCTGTGGACAGCATCCCTCTCCCATTTTCAGCTGGAAGACACCTCCCTTAATCACATCTCATCCTGACTCCATACCTTCCCATCGCTTTTTGGTGATTAAAAGTCTCATTTCCGTTAGCTACTTTCCTGCCTGGAGCAGTCCAGGGTGGCCCTGGGGTTGGAGCTGGGGCGCTGAATCCGGGCGAGGTGGGCATTCCTGCTGGCGCGTGGCGGGGACGGCCGTTCCACTGCCATCAGGACTTCGGGTGGCTGTGACCGGAGGCCTCTACAGGCCGTGCCGCGGAGGGCACGATCCCAGCGGCCCAGGGAGGAAGTCGTCTCTCCAGCCTACCGGCTCTAGCTGCCCTGGCTCCTTGGAGATGGAAGCACCTGACCCTGCAGCGCCTGGTGTCTCCTCCTTAGCCCTCCTCCCCGGGATCCCCTTCGACCCACTTCTCCCTGTGTTTTTTCTGAGCTGAGCATCTCTGCCTGGGGGCTTCCAGTCAGGACAGATGTCTCCTTTCAGACACGCAAGAAGTTCAGATGACGGCTTTTGGAGACACACTGTCAGTGTTTATACTTTGAAAAGACCCTGGCTAATGTACCTGCCCCAACCTGGGTCCCCTTCTCCACTGTGTCCCTAAGGAGAGCAGGCCCTGGCTGTGCTCTCCACCTTGGTACTGTCTGTCCACCTGGAACAGCACATCTGCATTACTTCTGAACTCAACCCTTATCTTACCCCTCGTACACCTGCAGGCCCACGTATCCTCTGAGAATAGAAAAAGTTCTTGGGAAATGCCCTCATGCCGACTCTCTGCTGGCGTGCGCATGAACAGGAAGACGGCTTGAAATAGATGGCACAACTTCGCCATTTACTGTTTAGCTTTGTTTCTACACCTGGCAACATGTGTTGCATAAACAAGGTCTTTACAAATAGTTACGTTTTTTCTAGTCCCTCTGACTCTCGTCCAGATCTGTTTTGTCAAACCTACTTTTAAAGAACTGGACACAATTGCTTGAGTATTTTATACACTACATTTTTATGTCCTTCACTGTGGTTTTGAAGTGGCCCTTATAATTGCAAATAAATGTTTCCAACATTTTTAGATAACAAATAATTATATCAGGTGTTATCAAAGTTAGTTTAGTAAAAACCACAAATTCCGGGATGTGTGTTCAGTCTTATTCAAATGGCAAAGCCATAAGAGTCGCTAAAAGATTGTTACAGTAATAGTATAACCTTTCACTCCCATACTCCTCAGTGTGTGTCAGCCTCTAGTCTACAGGTTTAGGTTACATGTTTAACTCATTCAATCCTCAAAAGTTTTTGAGACAGGCACCCTTAAATCTCCATTTTATAGATGAAAAAACTGAGGGTCATGACTAGAAAGGGAGTAAGATTTTTACTCCAAGGTTTATATAACTGGTCACCACTGCCTGTTACTTTCTCTCAGACTTGATGTTTACAGGGAATAAAAAAAAACTTCCATGGATTTCTGTCATCTCAAGTCATAGACTTGGCAACAATTATTGAAGTTTTACTTTTACACAACCCCTGTGTCAGCACTTTAAGAGAACTGTGTTATTTAACCTCAAATTCTGCCGCCCACCAGACAGATGTAAAACAGCAGCCTTGTCTTATAAACGTGAACATAGCATCCCAAGACTTTAAAATCTTGGGATAAGGTCATAACATTAGTAAGTATCAAAGCCAGGCCACACACCCAGGTTGGCCTGACAGCAGAGTCTGTGCTAGAAATCACGACACTTCAGATTCTGTTCAAAATAAACTAAATTAGGTTTCAACACAATCTAAAATCCTGCCACCTGGCACAATCACAGATGGTATTATCATGTCAGAGGCTGAAAGCCATGTTTGCGCACACACACACACACACACACACACACACACACACACACAACACATGTGTTCCTTTAATCATTAAGTGCTCAGGCTCCACCCAACTGTGCCAGCTCCCTGGCCCCCATAGGCATTCTGAGTTTTCAGTTCCTAATTGCTCAGGCCAGAACTTGGTCTCATCTGACCATTGCAAATGACCAGATTGTGAAACAAGTTCTTGCCACTTGAGCATAATTTTCCTACAATATAAAGCTAGACATTTGGAGTTGGAAAGTTCCAGTTTCAATGTCCGCTGGGCATTAGGCCAACTCTATTTTATAAGTCCACATCAAGGGTCTTAGATAGAACTCTTGGCAACAGATAGGTAGCACTAACTCTACTCTCTGGGGAAAATAATCCCTCTAACATATGACCCAAGTCAACCTTCATTTATCATATATGATCTCTCTCTCTCTCTCTCTCTCTCTCTCTCTCTCTCTGGAAACTGCCACCCTTCTATAAGTCTCCTCTTTCCTCGGGACATAGAGAATAAGGACAACCTGCACTATCCCTGTGATCTGTGTGTTAATATAGTGTGATGCTCATCAGAAAAGAAAAGTTTGGCTTCCACGAAGTTCCAGATAAGAGGTGGAATGTGTAGAATGAAGACAAAAAAGGGAGAAGGGCCATCTACAAAGATACAACTGAACATGATAAAGTTACAGATGGGATTTGTACATGAACTTTTGATGATCTGAACATCTTGTGGTTGTCAGAAGCACATTTGGGAGCAAGAAAAAGAATCATATAATTTCTCATCCTGACATATTTGGGAAACCAGCCAACAGGGAAACATTTTCATCATTGAGATATTTTTCTTTTTGCAACATCATGAAAATTAACAAAGTATTCTAACATCCCATTTTTCTCAGCTATAAATTTGTATATTGATAGATTCATCCTTTCTGAGGATGGAATACTTACACTTCAAAATATTGGAGATAAAAAATCATCTCCAAATGACTTGAAAAAAAAATAAGTTTCTCTTTCATTTAATAAATATCCAAGTGGTCTGACTTCAGGTATGGCTGGACCCAGAAACTCATCTGATGTCATCAGGCATCGGTATCCATCTCTGGCTCAGTTTTCCTTTACTTTGGCTTCTTTCTCTGGAGGATGCTCCTGCTATGGTAGCAAATAGCCTCCAGCAGTTCTAGGTATACATTCTGCTAGTTTAGCAATTCCAACAGAAAGAAATAATCTCTCCCAAGAATTTGAGCAAGATGCTCCAGTTGTCTCTGTTTGATCTGGCATTGGTCAAGGGCCCACCTTAGAGTTAGTTACAGTGGCCAGAGGCATGTGGTATTCTCACTGATTGGAGCTGAGTCCCCACTAGAGCCAGGGGATAATGTCATCTCCAACCAAACCATAAGACTAGTGTCAGAGATGTGATTCTCCAAAGGAAAGACATGAATTCTGTGTATAGTAGAAAGGCACTGGACAGGCCAAACAAACCACAGATGGTCAGTTCACTCAGAGCACTGGGAAAACTTCACTCATTTTTCTCCTGGTCCTTTTTCAGTATTGAGTTCCTTAGCTTCTTGGTCCAACCCACAAGTAAATGAGAAAAGTAAAAATTAGTATTTTCATTGGATTATTGTACCAAATATAATAAAACAGGAGCCAATGTATCAACAAAGAAACTCTTTTCATGAGATTTCCTGGCTCGTCTTACAGACCCAATAGTTATCTCTAGGTAATATTAAGCATCAAAACATTATTCACCCAGACTCCTACATATTAATTCTGAAGCTCCCATATTACTGGTATAGAGCCAACTCTTAATTACTGAAGGAAATAGAACATGAGAAACCATGGATAAAACCCAAAGTCTTGTTTTAGCCAACAGATTCAGCTTCTTTTCCAGATAAACCTTCATCTCAGCTGCAGGGAGCACAATGTTGACTAATTTGACTTTCACATCTGGTGAAATTACTCCCACACATACCTAGATAGGTCATACACTCCTCAACATACATCAGAAAGTCTGATTAATTCATATCCACTTAGCCCAAACTCAGAAGGGGAACATTTTATCATTCTGGTAAAAAGACTCAATTAAATGGGATCTCAAAAAACCAATGGTTAAAATCAAGTATAAAAGTTGACATTTTGAACTGAAGTTCTCCCTGCCCTTCCCCCATCTCCAAGTTAGTGGAGACTTCCAACCATCAATACTACCATCCCCATAATATAAAACGTCTTCTTTCTCATCTATCCTTAATTATTCTGTAACAAGCTAAGCATAAACATAATGCCAGGAGACACTACAGATGAGAATTAGAAAGACTAAAGGTATTAGCCTTTGAAGGCAGGAGGGTATAGAGAAGTCAGCTGAGGAAAACAATGAATGAGGAGAGAAAACAGAGGAAACATGGACCGAGTTTTACAATGGCGGTCAACTTAGAAGGGGTTGGCAGTGACCCTCTTAGTGGTTCACTTTACTTCCTGGTGGACTTTTCTCACCCCATTCATTCCACTGCCGAGTAACCTCATTGCAGTCACTAGAAGTTTTCTCTGTACGCTCTTTGGGAATCTTCACATGAGCTGCATATTGGACCCAGTTTGATTGCTAACCATGCAGTTTTGACAATGGTTTATGCTGTCGCCAGGTGCCTGCTAACACTGATTCAGGCCTCCTCAGGGCCAGGCAGAGGGTCAGATACAGGGCATCAATTATTTGGTTCAGTCCTCACAGTAATTCCACAGAATGATATACTTTTCTATCCCCATTTTCCATGTGAAGAAATTTGACTTAAAATGATAAAATAAATTGCCCACAGTGAACCCTCTAGTAAAGCAGCAGAGCAGTGACATGGCAGGAAATGGAGGGAAGAAAGAAGAAATCTAGAAAATTCACATATCTCCTCATCAGTTGTTCCCTCAACAGACTATGTTTATATTTGTAAGTAGTTATGATTCTCTTTGTAGAATGTCCACTAAGCAAACACTTGGTAAAAAGAGATAGACTATTGCTTTAATATAAGCCATGTTAAAAACATTAGCAACAGTCAAAACCATAGAAATAATTTTTCAGGATCAACACATTCTAGTAACTTTGTGCTCCAAAGAAATATCTGAGTTTTTCTAAGAACACAAATCCCTGTCCCGAGAAAGAGCAAAGACTCTATGACAGTGACTGGCTTAGTGGTTTAGGCTTAAATTCTGGCTTCCAAGAACAAATTGTGAAACACCCCATTTTGATTACAGCACTAAAGGTTAACGTTTGGTAGAATTCACACAGGACATGAAGCTAGGAGTCTAGGACTGGGATTTTATATGCAACTAGCTGTGAGATTCAGGACAGGTCTCAACTTCTACAGGTTACAAGGACAATCATAATGTATATGCACAAGATTTCTGTGAGGGTAAATACAGAGATGAATAAGAAAATATGTTTGGCACCTAGCACATGCTTAAAGGGAAATTTAATTGAAAATTTAAATATACCTATTTTTTGACCTAATAATCCCACTTAGGATATAATCTAAAAGAAAAACACAAAGACAGAGAAATGTATGTACAAGAATGTTCATTCAGTATTGAAATAATAAAGAAGAAAAAAAATTGGAATGACTAATTAAACTGTGATCTGGCCATGACCCAGCAGCTGCAAATCTGGGTATTGGAGTCAAGTTGTTTGGAGTGATGGAGTCATATTTCCTGAGCTAGAATCTGGCTGCATTAATGTTGTATGATCCTAGCAAATTACTTACCCTCTTGAAACCTCAGTTTCTTGGATCTACAAAATGAGAGTATTAAAGATGGTACCTCATAGGTAGTTGTGAGGATTGACATGTAAGCTTGTATAATCTTAGAGGAATAAAGAGTACATAACATTCTTTACTAAATAGCAACTATATTGTCCAGTTTTGTAAAAGGAAGAACTCTAGGTACTGATATGAAAATCTAAGTAAAAATTATTGAATTGCAGCCCATTTTGTTTAATAAAGTATGCATATGTATTTAGATAAATAGATTATATATACATGAATTAAATATATACATATATAATTGTGCAGTTAGAAAAGAAATGAAAGGACTAAACATATTTGTTTTTTTACAGTTACTTTTGGGAATGGCATGATAGCCGGGAACACATAATCTTTTCATATAAATCTAAGTGGTAAGGTAATGAATATTTTTCACTTTCTTATCTTTAAGTACTTTTCAAGAATTCAAGTCATTAGTATCACTTGAATGTGATGCTCCATTGGACTTCTTTTCCTAGGAACCCTTGCAAAACAGATGCTGAGGTTCCTGATCCCCTCAAATACGGACTGCAGAGGGGCCTTGCACCATCTCATGATGCCTAGGAGAAGCCGCGTGTCTGCTGGGAATACATACAGCAAATGCAACACGTGTCTCTCCTGGACATGATATCAATGCGGTCAGGTGGATGAGACATTCAGGAGAATTCTTTCGTATCTTCATAAAGCACAATTACTTTTAAAGAGAGAAAACAACTCTTGACTTTTAAATAAATGCTATTGGTCATGCAAAGGCTTTCAAGACAGAATTTAATGAATTAAAAGGCTGCAGACCTACGTGCCAACACACCTTTACCATCTGCTGCTCCCACTACTATCTGTAAACAATCAAAAGCCTCAGGATTATTCCCTTTATTAAAGTAAATACACACACTCCCACCTGGCTATTCCTTCACGATGCTAAGAGCTTTTTGAACACTTCGAGTCAAGTAGCAGCTCTTGCCAATTAGCAACTTGATGGTCCCCAGATCTGAGGTCACCGGCCATTATCTCTCATTTACCTGTACCAGACAGGGAGCAATAAACAATACGCTTCAACTAAACTGGTATCTCCGTCCACCCCGCAGAAGTTAATTCTGGTGCCTCTCTCCTCTGTGGCCCATGGTCTCAGTCTCTGCCAGTTAATCCCAGCGTGTCTGAAAGTTTAGTCATCACTTCAGAGTCACTCTTCCAGGAAAAGGCTATTGTTCCTGGCTTTCCTGATCACTTCCTTCCTGTCATTTTTTTTCAAAAGGCAAAGAGTAAAGATCATTCTAAATCCACAGAGGGTTCTGCTCCATTTCACAATTACAGTTCATTGTATTACAATCATTTTCTTGATTTGGGAGCTCCTAAATACCCCAAGATTTGTCCAACCTCATCAAGTGTCCCTAAGCTTGGGCAGCCTCCATGAGTCCCCAGATGTCACCTGGTTTTCATTCACAAGTCTATGTGACTTACAACTTATCTTGTTCCAAGATGTCAAAGAAAGCTAGTAAGAGTTTCCACCTTATCAATACTTCCCTAGAATTCATTTGATGAAAACACTAAGGTACAGAGAAGATCAACAACTTTCCTAGTTGGAGATAAGGTGGCAGGCACATGAAGACCTGGAGACCCTCCCTTCTGCTTCTGCCTTTCCCCGACTCACACAAAGATAATAATTGAGTCAAACAGCTTTGCTGCCCCAAAAGAATGGACCCAGCAGGAGGGAGAAAATGAAGAGGTAGGAACTCAGAAGGCCAAGAAACTGAGTTTGAATCTTGGCATAGACATGTGCATGGATGTACACACAAACACACATACTTAAGAGCTTTCTGTGTGCCAGGCACTATGCTAAGTATTTATTTGCATTCTCTCAATTTTGGCACCCCATCCCCAGGGAATAGATACTTTTATTCTCCTCATTTTACATATGAATATACTTGTCCAAGTTCACACAGCTAGTAAAGTAGCTCATGCTTGTCTGACAGCAAATCACCTTTTGTGTGCGAGTTGTGTGTTATCTGAGTCACTTACCATACTGAACCTCAGTGTCTCCATCTGTACAATGGGAATCACAAAACCTATAAAATTTGCTTCCATATTGTGATGAGTATTGAATGAACTTATGTTTACAAAGTACTTACCACACACAAAGTTTCATTTCTCCTTCTTTCCTCAGCTTTGGTTTGCTTCTAGATTAAAAAAAAGACGTATATCACTAACAGGTTATTGTAAGGATTAAATGAGAAAGCATGAAAATATTTTGGCAACCATCATTTGCACCATAAAAGTAGTAATTCCGATTCTCAGATTTTAAAGAAAGATATATGACTCATCAATCCAAACTAACCATATAGTGTGTCAATTATCAGATTGGTGAAGATAAAGATGTTTGATACTACATTTTGTTGATATTAAGGGAAGTAAGCACACTCAGGCATTGCTTGCAGGTGTGTAAATTGACCCCTCCTCTAAGGAGGTGAACTTGACATTTGTCAAAATTCTAAACACAAATAAAGGTTCTTGGTCTAGTTTTTCAAAGTGCGTAAGTGTGAAATGCAAAAGTTCATTTTGATGGCATTATCTGTAAAATACCTAAATACCTGAATAACCTGAAAGTTCACCAAAAGGGGCCCATTATATAAATGGAGTCATATATTTTCAAAACCCCTAGTTAGCGATGTGAAACTATTGCCAAGACATATTGCTAAGGGGCGGGGTGGTATAAAACAAAGCTTTTATTATTTTGCTATACATGACTGTGAGCACACACACACAAATATGCATGCATGTATCTCTTCCTGGGTAGACCAGCACTGTCAAAGTGAAACACAAATGCAAGCTGGAAGTGTGAGCCATATATGTAATTTTAAAATGTTCTATTAGTCACAAAAATAGTAAAAATAAACAGGCAAAATGCACTGACTATTTAAAATAATATCACTTCAATAAACTATCAATACAAAAATTATTTATGAGATATGTTACATGCTTTCCTTCCTAAACCTGTTCAAAATGCTGCGTGTGTTGCACTTCTGTCACATCTCAGTTTGAACTAAGTGCACTTCATGTGCTCAGTACAGCCACCTACCTACACACATTACCAGACATTAGACATTGCAGGCAGAGTTACCTTCATGAGAAATTGATAATAGGTATCTCTGGAAAGAAGAGCTGATTTGGGAATGGGAGTGAAAGGGCACAGTTACTTTTTATCACTCTATATACCTTTTTGTGCTTTCTTAATTTCTTGCCTTATGTACCTATTGCTTTTTCCAAATAAAATGAATAATGATTTTTTTTGTTAAGGAAAGGTGCAGTTAGGGGTGAAGGTGAGTAGGCAGGCAGTCAGGTAGGAAGAGAGAGGAGGAAGAAGCATCTTTGTTTTATTTTTATTTAGTGGTTCACACGGGTTGCCTCCCTCCAGGCCTAGGACTCAAACCCAGGGATATGTGGTCTGTGCTTCTTCGGAGGCCATTGACCTAACCACTGCTCCACCAGGGCACACCAGTAATATAAATTTTATGGCAATTCTTATTCATTTCTTATTCACTCTGGATACAAAAAGGGACAGATTATTCAGACAAAATAAAGACAATTATCACCAACGAGTGAGTTATTCCAATTCCTTTCACTCTTATTCTTATTTAGTAATTTAAAAACTCTGTCTCAGACATGAGAATGTAGAACAATGACTTGCCACTGAGATAATAAAATCAGCCTGCAGATTGACTCCTAACCTGTGGAAATCAGACAAATTAGAAATAAGATTTTGTAACTAATTCTTAGCCGAGTAAGTGGAATACACGATGCTTCTACCTGGTGGGGACCCTCTCCAACACCCCCACCCTGAGCTCAGGGCAGCCTTCACGGTAGGACAGACAGCAGGAAACTGGGGGACTTGTGAAGGTAAAGATGGGAAGCAGGGAACAGGAAGGACAAGTGAAGAAAGATAAAATTTCCAGAAACAGGAAACAACCATATGGTCTCTTTACCTCTTAAATCTTAAGTGGAGATGAGAGAACCCCCACTCACAACCAGGAGAAAAGACCTATCTTCTCCCAGGCAGTCAATCCTAGACTGGACTCTGTGAAGTAAATTATCTTCCTCTAATTCTATCACCGTGAGGCAAGATGGGCTTCCTGTGGGTAGGTTAGTTGATTGAAAGGAACAGAAATTTTAATGTGAGTGCGAGATTTCACAGAAGTCAGTGGACATGGAATGAAAGAGAGAAGTAACCAAAGAAAAAGGTTGGTTGTGACTGTATAAAGATTCAGCCACCCAGACATTTATCATTGGTCATGACATTGAAACAGTGAAGTGGATCCCAATATTTTCATTTGAGGTTTTTTTAATATATAATTCAAGGGGAAAAACAAATTATAAAACAGTAGAAAACTATCATTTCACTCTTAAAAATAATCACACACAAACATACCTATACACACATGACTGGACAGATAATTTAATAAAATAAAAAAGGAAGGCGTGGGACTATAGATATGAGTCAATTTTTCCTTTTAGCTCATCTGTATCTTCCAGATTTTTCAAAAATAAGCACATGTTCATTAACAATAATAGAGAAGGGGCTCTCAAATGCATTTCACAACCACTGGCTCTATAGAGAGAGAGTTTCTTTATTTGATTGATTCTTCTGTATAATGCCCAGTTGTTAGAGAGTAAGCATTAACTTTTCATCCTCTCTACTTTAAAACATAGTTCAATCCAGTACATTAACTAGTCCCTCTAGAATAGGCACTGGATGGTAGAATGGGCAGAATGGTGCCACTATCTACCTATGGCTTTTTAATCCTAAATGCTAATTTGTTAATTCTCCACACATTTATACATTTGATTTCCCTTTTGATTCCTTAAAATCTTTTTCAAGATACAAACATTTATTTTCATGACCCTTTATTCAGAAATGCATTGGAGATAAAATAATTGAAAATGGATTTTTTTCTTGTGAATGTTCTATGATTTTAAAAATGTAAAAATAAAGATGCAAAAGAATAAAGATTCAAAGAGAATACACGAATTTATATGAGGGAGTAAGGATTTTGAGTGATACTGTTTTCTGTTAAATTCTCCCTTAATGTTGTGATATTTTTACAATAAAAAATAACAGTTGAAGTTGAAAGCAATTCAATCCTCAGTGTCATTAGCCTCATTTCAAGTGTTGAACAGTCACATGTGGCTCATGGCTACCACACTGGACATCTAGAGCATCTGCATCATTGCAGAATGCTTTATTGGACCGCACTGCTACACACAATCTCAAGTTCAGATTCTCGGGCATATGGTCCCTCCCTGGATGGTGGGGTCTGTGTGAGGTCTGACCGAAGTCTGGATGTGTGGAGACAGAAGTTGTAGCTTCTCCTCCCCCTGGTTTTGGCAGGTAAGAACTCTACGGGGCTTGATTTTATTTTGCTTTTTGGTATTTGGAGGCCTTTCAGTGATCTTCAGGTACTCACCCCTACCTCAACTTTCTGAATTCAGACGAAGTTACGGAGACTGACTCTCTTACTTCTGCTGACTTGGTCCTCCAGGCCACAAGTAGACCTGAGGAAGGTCAGAGAGAAATCAGACAGCCCTCCTCTCTGAACCACCTTCTGTGACCTACTCTGTTGTCCAGGAACATGTCATTCTCCAGACTTGTCATTCTCTGCTTAGTCATTTAGGAAACTGAGAACTCCATTTCACCAGAAGCCTCCATCAGCCATCTCTAATGTTAAGTCTGTGGGCCACCCAGCTTTTCCAGAGTCTGATGTATTGAAGGCTTCTCCAGAGAGACTACGTTATCCCAGGCTGTGTCTGAGAAGTAGGAGCAAGACCTGAGCCCTCACACTCCCTAAAAGGATTCTGGCTGCTTTTAACACCTATCCTCTCTCAGAAGAGACACCTCCCGACTCCCTCCCTCTTTTCACCTGCCCACATCTCTTCTCCAGTCATTCCTGGAAAAGGATTGAAAGCTCAATGACTCCTGTTAAATGGAAGCACTTCAAAGTCTAGTAACCAGGCTTTCTCATCCTTGCTGAGAATGCAAGACCTTTTCCTTTGTGTATTTTAAGGGGGGAAATTAAGGAATTTCGAAAATCCCTCCTCAAAACAATAGCTGTTTTCCGGCAAAACGCAATCGTATTTGCAAAGACTGGAGGAATTATTACTTGCACCTTTGTCTTTGCATTCTGTGTGTAAGATTTCTAAGCTCCACACCCTCCCCTCCGGTTTTCCCACCCCACCCACCCAGGGAGAGGGATGTCCTGGTCCCCGCAGGGCCAAGGCCATTTCCTCAGAAAGACAGAAACAGGTTCCAAATGATCAAATCTGCAATAAGAAGGAAAAAGTTTAATTAAAAGATGGGTTCCAATTGTTGTCTAAGACTAATCAGGAACTATTCTTAGAGAGGAGCTAGTTCCAAGGTCACTTTTCTTTCTTTTTTAAAGGAAAGATGCAGGCAGGAATGAAAGCGAGTAGGCAGGTACACAGAGAGAGGAGGAAGAATCATGAGTCATTTTTTTATTTTATTTCCATTTAGTTGTTCACACTGGTTGTCTCCCAGCACTGGCCCCAAGCCAGGACTTGAACCCAGGGGTATGTGACCTCCGTTCTTATGAGGCCATTGACTAAGTGCTGCTCCACCAGGCAAGCCCCAAGGTCACATTCTTACATGCAGCTGGAGAGAGTCAAATGGATGTTAAAGCACTGGGAGCAAACTGCTACCACAGCTCTGGCATTTAGCAGGTTGCTCCCCTTCTCTTGGCCTCTGTTCATCCATAAACTGGCAAAATAATAATGCTGCCATGCACTATTGTGAAAATTAAGTGAAATGAATATACAAGTGCTCACCCAGGAAATAGCCCATGAGAATACTATGACTGAAAAGAATAACAACATTAAACAGAAAATCTTAAGGCAGAAACTAAGAGTAATAGTTTAATCCCTACTTTTCAGCCCAGGATTGTGATTTTAAGTGCTTATATGTGTAACCATTAAATGATTTTCTCTCAGCATTTCAAAATATATTAGAACACAAGGGTGACAGATCCTTATGGGTCACTAACTCAACACGCCATCAAACATGTGTATCTCTTGCAGTGACCAGCTCTTCTCCACCATTGGATATCTCCAGAGAAGGGGACGCATTCCTTCCAAAGGTGACTTTTTTCCCTTTTTTGAGTTCTAATAGTCCTAATTCCTTCCTTATATTACTCACTACATTATTTCCTTTTGTTGAATGTTTTCTTATTTTATAATTTATTGGAGTAACATTGCATATAACATTTTATAGTTTTAAGGTGTGCGCCAGTATAAACATCTTTAAATACCACATTAAGTTAGTGGTGACTAACAGCCTAATCCTATCCTTTACCATGTAACTGATCCCTTTTACCTGATTTACCCTCCCCAACTCCCCTCTCACTTCCCTCTGTTAACCTCTAATTTGACTGTAGAGAGTAAAAGCCTATTTTTGCTTGATCTGGCGCATTCGTTTGTTTGGTTTTTCTCTATTTACCACATGAGTGAAATTATCCAGTGTTTGTCTTTCTCTGATTAATCTCACTAAGTATAATTGTCTCTAGGTCCACCCATTTCAATGCAAACGTCAGGATTTCATCTTTTGAGAGCTGAGTAGTATTCCACTGTTTATGTACGCCACATCCTCTTTACCTACTCATTCATCAATGGGCACTTAGGTAGCTGCTCCACTTCTTGGTTATTGTGAATAATGATTCAATACAATGAGGGTGTATGTATCTCTTCAAATGAGTGTTTTTGTGTTTTTCAAGTAAATATCCAGAAGTGGGAAAACTGGATCATACAGAATTTCTATATTTAATTTTTCGAGGCATTGCCACACTAGTCTCCATAATTGCTGCGTAAAGCCAATGATCTCATCTCATTTTAGGATGTGCAGAGATGCACAAAAGGAAGTTACATGCAGAGGGAGAAATAGAAGCCCAGTGAAAGCGAACATATTTTCCCAAGTCACATAAGGAATAAATGGTAGCACAGAAATATGCCTTATACCCAAGGATCACCCACAGCCTGCTCTTCTTGAGTGTGGCTTTTGCACTAGGAACTCTGGCGGGTGGGGCTAGGGAGTCTCAGGACTGCACCTTGATCAGGGCAGAGGGTTTGTGAGCTCCCACCGAGGTGAGGCAACCTCTACCAGACTCCTAACAACTGGTGAAAATAGAACAGGGTCTATTTTTTGAAAGTCTACTTTAGATCCTGATATCATTTCTATAATACACTATATAAAGACATATTTATTATCTATGGCACAGCTATCGGCATGAACGTCTTTGGGTTTTGCAGCTTTTCCCCGCTCTCATATGCATCATCACATTGAAACTTCACAACAACACCAGCCAGGGTCATCACCCTCACCCTACAAACAGACTAACAGGGCTTGGGGACAAAGTAACATACCCGAACTGCCAGAAGTGGAGGTACGAGCCAGTATATCAACCCAGATCTCTTACTCTATAGAAATCAGGCTCTCACTGCCAATTTCATTAGCAACCACTGTGTGGAAGATGCTTTTACAAGGGGCGCATAGAATGCTACAGGTTATTTGATTCATTGCAGTTCATGAAAGTTATGTCTTTCCTTCTCACTGGTGCCTTGTGTGTGACTTAAACCATATTGGCACTTCCAATGCACCCAGCTCTCAGTCTGAGTCCCCTCCACACCAACAGGCAGCCTGACTCGAATTTCCTTTCCTTGGTGTTTTCTTATCTGTCTCCCACCAATGGCTGAGTCTCTATGGGTGAGTAGGGTCAGGAAGTGGCATACGGTCTGTTTTTATTCTCCGTGTGGAAATTTTCTAATTATAGGTCACACCAAGAGTTTCCATTCTTCCCCCATGGTACTTCACTCTGTTTATGTGATTTAACAAGCAAAGGACCAGCACTTTTTTTTTTTTTTTTTTAAGACTTAAACCATGAAGGTTTTAATGAGGAATCAAACTCATTCTCTTATCTTTCTGACTGCTGAATAGCCATGGTCTGTTATCTGCTTCGTCTGTAACTAAAATTACGATCTTCTCTCTGGTCAGGATTTTATAGTCTGATTACGCTGGAAGCTTCCTGTGTAAGCCATCAGGGGAAGTAGTAACATTATAAAAAAAAAAAAAAATTAGATGCAAGTACAGTCCTTTAAGACCCTGCCCTTCACAAAGTAAAGAGATGATATATCACAGAACCAGAAACAAGAGCTATAGTTCAAGATGGACAACTGTTATACTTTGGAGAACACAAGGCAGGGCCACCACTTAAGCCATTTTACTCTTATCTTTGGATATTTCTTCCATAACTTAATTGCCTAAGAAGAAATTCTAGAAGTTATGGCATCTCAGCCGAGGATCTATTGAAGTGTAGCCAATAATAGAAGCTTTTAGGCAAAATTTGGCCAGTAGCAATGCCTACAGGACAAAATGTAAAAGACCCCACTTTTACAAGGCAAAAACACCTATGAAGCCAAAAATTTTTAAAGTCAAAAGCAGCTATGTAGGCAAGAGTCTACTCTCTCCCTGCCAAAAGTGTGTAAATAGAAATCTCTTTTGCAGACTTCTCAACAGTAGAGGAAATATAAAACAAGTGGGATTTGGGAAAACAACATTGACCCTGAAGATCTACACTAATATTAACTACTATAAAATTAACTTTGTGTTTATCCTCCCAGGGCGGCAGAGCCAGCTACATGGAGAGAAATGTATTCTGAAACAGGCTGTCAAGTAGGGTCCAGGAAGGTATTTGCTCTTCAGGAGGCAAATGGCACCGAAGCAGGAATGCAGAGTCCGGAGGGAATAGAGTCAACAGACCCCTGGAAAGTTCTGAATTTTACTGATGGGATGACAATAGCAGCCTGACACCCAAACTTTCCCTACCCACCTACTAGACATGGAGAAGAGTAAGTGAGGTGGGTGGGGCAGAGTCCCAGCACAGAGCATGGCACAAAAGCAAGGCCACTGCCATCACCCTGATGGCTGTCATTTGGGAATTCCCAAGCAATGTTCGCTTAGGAGAGATATAAAACCAGATATACAGACATTTTTCAGCCTTTGGTTTCTTTGGCCAATTTTGTTTGAACCCATGTTTCATTTTGATAAATGGCAATATCTTACCCCACTGTCTCAAATGAATTTGAGTATGTCCCCCTGTGTGGGAATATCCCTAAAAATTCTTCAAGAGTCAATACTCTCCTGAGAGTAAGTTCTCCTGCCAGAAAAAATGTGTTGCATTTTATTTGTTCTTTATATTATGAAAAGAATACATACTTTCTATTGTTCAGCATAATGTAGATTATTCCATGAATATCATATTGTATTGTATTACTTATTATATTTCCATTAAATGTTTTCCCCAGGTATATCCAGCTTCTTTCTCCTCTCCCCAACATTTTCCACTAAGTCCTTCAAAAAATCACTGCTTTACACAGCTCACAACAGCCAAGGCATGGAAACAACCTCAATACCCATCAACTGGATAAAGAAGCTGTGCTGTCTACTCAATGGAATTCTCTATGAAACTGTTTAAAGAAGGATAAAATCATACCTTTGGCAACAACCTGAATTTGGAACTGGAGGTGACTGTGTTAAGCAAAATGAGCCAGAAAGAGAAGTACAAGATGGTTTCACTCATCTGTGGACTACAAAGAAACAGAACAAATGAGCAAACCTCTTCAAAATTCACAATACTCAAAACTCTAGTTATGAGTGTGTGTGGTGTGGGGTCGAGGTAAGGAAGGAGTTAACAAGATGGTGATGAAGGGCTCTGGGACTATGGTGGTGGTGGGAAATGCACACAGACTAGGGCATGAATTTCATGTCTTAATAATCATATAGCAATGTAAAATAATACAACTATTTCAAAAAAATGTTTTTTAATTCCAGCTTCAGGACTTCATCTAGAAGTATCCCAACTCTCACACATATTGCAGGGTAGTTTTCTGAAAGAAGTGGGATGTGGGGGCTTGGTGAATTTTGGTGAAGTTCAAAAATATTCAAAAACATAAGGATAATATGGAAAATTGGTGGAGAAGGAAAGAACTGGACTGAGTACATAGACAAGTGAAAAATAAATACCATGCTCTTTCGTCCCTCAATAAAGTGAAAATAGCGCCTGTACCAGAGCTATAATAATTAATGATATCAAATATACTTCAGTTTAATCACCAGGTCCCCCACCGGTCCAAGTGCTTCTAAGAAAATTAGGAAGAGGCGTCGCTTCTTCAAGGCACTTTACTTTCATCTCCTGAAATTGTTGCAATATTCTGACTTTGTTTTTAAGGACATGTAACTTAACTCCCAACTGCATTAAAAGTGTCATGTAAACCTGTACAAATCCACAATGTCTGTGATATGAGTGATGTCATGTATTTCATGCAAATCACCCCATTCCTGAGAAAGTGTCTGTTTATACGTGGCTTCATCTACTCAGTCCCCGGCACATAGTACATTCTCAAGCAACATTAACTGAATGATTGAACGAATGAATGAACATCCTCTAACACAGGAATCTACTGCAAGAGTGAAAAGTATAACGAATTGCTTACCTACTATGCATCAAGCCCTATCCTTAGTACTTGTGCATTCTCATGACAACCCAGTGAAGGTGGATTTTCCACACCCTCTCCACATCTCCAGAAGCTTAAAGGGGTTAAGTAACTTACTAAAGCGATCACTGATATGTCACAAACCATGATAATCACAATCCTAACCATGACATCGGTGAGTTAGTCTGTATTCTGCGTGACTCCAAGAGCTGCTACACCTGTTGGAAACATACTTCCACTGAATGGCCAGCCAGTCCAAGGGAGAGAAGGCACAGATGCTCCATACTGTGACTGCCTTTTCTGTCTGCAGAGACAAAGTTATTCTGTTTGTGCAACTCAGTCTAGCAATGAGGTCACTCAATATTCCTGGTCCTGGCTTGCATGCCCAGGACTCACCTTTGAAATTAGCATCAATTCGGCACCTGTGGGTGCCACACCTAAGCCAATAGCACATTCTGAAGGGTCCTGGCCACTAGATGGCATCGAAGCTCAAATGCCATAAAACTGTTCGGAACACCTGCCATGTTTCACAGAGTAACAGCATTTACTATGTGCCAGGTACTCTCCCAAGTTCTCGATAAGCATTTTTTCTTTCCTTCTCTTTTTTTAAAGGAAAGGCGCAGACAGTAAGGGAGAGGAGGAAACATTTTTATTTAGTTGTTCTTGGTGGTTCCCCGCCAGCCCTGGAATGTGAACCCACACTCTTGGCTGGAGGCACTGGACCTAACTATTCTCCACCCCGGTGCACCAGCATTTTTTTTTTATCTAATCCTCACAACAACTCTATAGGGTAGAACTCTTAATAGCACCACTTTACAGGTGAAGAAACTGAGCTTTAGAGAGTCAAGTATCTTAACCAAGCTAGCAAGAGGCAGAATGAGGATTTTCACCTAGTAACTGACTCTCCACAGCCCAGTGTTCTAACTACTCCACTGACCTGTTTCCTCAGACGCCATCATTGTCCTCACACTTAGCTGCTAAGCACAGGCTCACATGGCCACCAATTATTTTTAAAGCAACTTTTGGAAAATACTCTTAGAAGAGAAAAAGAAAAATCCCTTTCAGGTCACATAAGACTTCAAACACAAGTCAGGACTCAAATGTATTGGAGTTATTTACTCGAGGGCATAACCTCAAAAGAACACCATCCTACTGGTTAAAAAAAAAATGGCTCACAGCCTGTGGCGCAATGAAGCAAAGTCAGTTGGATCTGGCTATAATGTCTCGCATATTAAAAAGAGTCCCTGGCGGATGACCTAGAGCCATCGCAGGCTATTCCTTACCCATCCTGGAATCTAGAGACAGTTCTCAACTTCCTGGGCTTTCGGTATCAAAGCTGTCAAAAGCGGTAATTAGTTCATGCCCTGCCATTTCTACTGGGTGAAAATAAGTCATCTGCAAGTGTTTACTGTTGTTGTTTAATGGCAAGTAAAGCATATTGTTATAAGTCTTCTTTCCCCCCTGAGCAACCTCCTTTATGACCCTCCTGCCCCCAGTTTTTCTTTTTCATAACACAAGTATTTTTTTTCCATGTTAGTTTAAAGAGGAAGGAAGGCAGGCAGGAAGGATGGCAGGTAAGCAAGCAGGAAAGAAGGGAGAGAGGAAGAAGAATCATTTATATTTATTTATTTGTTCATTTAGGTTGTTTCTTTCCCTGGACCCAACCCCAGGTCTCAAACCCTAGTCTTAGACTTAGCATGGTCTGTGGCCCAGCCATCGCTTAATGCCTGATCCACAAGGTCACACCCATAAAAATGTTTTAAAGCACAGATCTTACCAGATCTGGTCTTTTCACTCCTAGTTATTGACCCTATCACCAATTCCAAGCAAGGTGATCAAGGGTTCCAACTATCTACTTCCAATCTGCCTCTCCTCCCTCATCTCTCCCAACTTAGTTTTCTCCTTCATCTTCTACCTCAGCCAGACTAGATCCCTTGTTATGCTTGAACATTCTCCTTATTTCCCTCCCTCTGTGTCTCTGTTCAGCAATTCCCTTCCCCTGCTTGTGGCCTCTGCTGCCCGTCATCAGAACCATTGGCCTTTGAGTAGAGGCCATGATCTCCCTTTCAGGAATGACTCCCTGACATTGCATTGGCCAAGAGGTAGGCACATGATCCAAGTCATACCTGTCAGACCTCCTCACCTTGAAATTTATACCTTGAGAGGTGTGATAACCCAGAAGTTTCAGAGTGAATCCATCCATATAGACCTTGTTCTGAGGAAAAATCTGCCACCAGTCCTGATACATCATTCCATAGGTCTGATCTCTTAGAGCTTTGATTGTATTCTAATTCAGGAGCTACTCTCGCAATCCCCAATAAAGTCTACCCCTTTTCTTCCACGACTTCAATTAGTCGGAGTCTCTATCTGCTGCTTAAAGTCATTAAACAATCTTTGAAGATTCTAGTCAAATGGCAACTCTTTCATGAACCCTCATTTCAAGCACATTTATAGCAATTATCTGTATGAAATTTAATCTTCTTTTAGATTGTTTACTTTTTAAATTCTGGGACTGGGATTTGTTCATCTTTATATTCCCAACGGCCCCTAATATAGTGCCTAGCACTTGGTCATTTCTTGATAAATATTTGACTTGCAGGTCAAGTCATTTAAGAAACAGTTTAAAGCAATTTATAGGATTTGGTGGTATTTTAATTCTGTGCTTACAGTGTTCAGACGTGTCAGCTAATTGACTTTATTTCACTATAGGACTCATCTATCCAAATTACCACATTTTCAAGAAAGCCCAAGGGCTATGGTGAATTTGAGAGTGCTATTGGGATCCAGATATTTTCATCTCTCCTCCCTGCTGAAATGTCAGGCCTCTGGCAGCTGCCACTATCAGATCCCAAACAAGCATGAGAATAACAATGGGAAGTGGGACAATTCCTTAGGTTTTTGTTGTTTTTGTTTTTTTTTTTTAAGCCTTCACAGGAAGAGCTTGACTATGGAGAAGTCTATGTTTAGACTTGTCTTTTGTATTTAATTTAGTAAACTGCATTTCAAGGCCTCTTCAATGCAAGTTATACTCATTATAGGCACAAACAATTTCCCCTTCAACCTGATTTTCACATCAGAATAATGAAGAGCAACGAAAAAGTAAGGCCAATTACAGTATGAAAATGACCCACAGTTCATGTAAAACCTTAAATGAGCACTGACTGAACCATTAATTGAAGCGTGTATATACATACAAATACTATAAATTCGAGCATGAGTTTTGCTATCTCCAACATGAAAAGTGTTACTTAGCGCTTTCCAAGATGGAGATCATTTTGAAGCAAGGGAGGAGGGAAGGTCAAAAGGGAGAGAAAGGAAGTTGACAAGAAGGTTTCTGAGCCTAGCGCTCCTTCCCCTCCCCACCAAGAAGTCAGCGAACTAGGGGAAGTCCTCATGGCAGCAGTCACCAAGCTGAAAGGCAGGGGAAGTTTTAGATCTACTGCAAATATTCACTAAAGAAGGCACTCCCACCATAATTTTTTTACTTGTCCATTTCCAGCATTACTGGTAGAATGCTCATCATGACAGAATGAGAAACCACACAAAAAACTGTCTCCCAGTACACTCCATATTTCCAAAGAGTATCCTTTAACATAGCAAAAAATAAGCTTGAATTCAATCTATACTCTCAAAGTAAAATCCAAGGACATTATCCATAAATAAAAACAAAATGGACAACTTGGGTAATTGGAATAAACGTACTTTTAATTATTTCTTCCATTAATTACAACTAGAACCCTAAACATTTAATTCTGAAAGATGAAGAGAAGGCAGATTGAGGAGTAGGGAGAAAATAAGATTAGAAATGAAAAAAATTAAGATACTTTTCAACTAGAGAAAATCAACAAAACAAAAAGCTAGTGCTTTGAAAAGGTCAACAGAATTGACAAGCATCTAGCAAGACTGACAAAGCAAAAAGGGAGAAAACGCAAATTTCTAATGTCAGTATCAGAAATGATTAAGGGATATCACTACAGAGGCTGCAGACATAAAAGAATAAAGGAATACCACAAAAAAATTTTTACCATGTGCTATAACTTAGACAGAATGGACCAATTCCTCTAGAAACACAAATTACCACAACTCACAAAATTTAGAGATCATTAGAACTATTGTGGATTTAGTTCAGAATTTTAAAACTCTCAACAAAGAAATCTCCAGGCCCAGATAATTTCACAAGAGAATTCAACCTAACATTTAAAGAATTAAAACATATTCTATACAATCTCTTCCAACAAAAAAGGGAATACTTCCAATTAATTTTATAACATTAAAGATACCTCATATCAATGAAAAAAAGTACAATAAAAGAAAACTAACCTCCTTCATGAAGATGCAAAAATCCTTGACAAAATGTTAATAAATGGAATTCAACAACATATAAAGAGAATTGTATATCATATCCAAATGGAGTTTATTCTAGTGATATTCAATATTTGACCAGTTCAATATTTGAAAATCAATGTAATCTATCATATTAACAGGCTAAAGATGGAAAAAAAAAACACATGGTCATATCAATCAATACCTAAAAAACATTTGATAAAATTCAATGTATTCATGTGAAGGACTCTCAGAAAAACAGTACTAGAAAGGAACTTCCTCAGTTTAATAAAGAGCATCTGGTAAAAACTTACAACTAACTTTGTATTTAACATTGCTATTATACGTAATGCTTTTTCCACTAAGATAAGGAACAAAGCAGGATGTCCATTCCTACTGCTCTCATTCTACATTGTGTTGAAAGCACTAGTCAATGCGAAAGAAATAAAAGGCATACTGACTATAAACAAAGAAATAAAACTGTCCTTATTTTCAAATGGCATGTCAACATAGAAATATCCCAAGGAGTCTAGAGAAAAAAAAAAAAAAAAAAAAAAAATCCCAGACCTAACAGGTGATCTGAAAAGATACAAAGTAAGTTTACTTAAACTAAACTCAACCATATCTATATTCTAGCAACAAATGCATGAATACTTGAACTAAAAATAGAGTACCATTTACAATCACTTAAGTAAAAAATGCTTAATTGCAAATCTAACAAAATATGTACAAACCATATACAATGAAAACTACACAATACCAATAACACATATGAAAGAAGATCTAAGTAAACAGGAAGGCAGACAAATACTTATAGATTAAACACCCAAGATAGTAAAGATATCAGTAGTCCCGAAATTGATATTCTGGCTTAATTAAATTTCCAACAAGATTGTTTTGTAGATACAGGATTAATTTAAAATTTATTTAAAGGCAAAGAATTATAATAGCTATAATAATTTTGAAAATGAATAATAATGTGGGAGATTCACATTGTCATCTAATGTCTTAAAGGTATTATTTTAAATCCTATGTCTGCCACCTCCAATATCAGAATACTTCACTGGTTTATAGCTATTGTCCTTTTTTTTTTTTCCTGATTTTTGATTATTTGGTTTTGTCACTATTCCTGCAAAATTTTTATTGCATGCCATATATTATGGATAAATAGCTATAGCTATCATTTGAGATCTCTATGATACTATAATCATTCAGAGATTACTTATTTTTGCTTCCAGCAGGTATTCAGAGTAAGAATAGATTACCCTAATTCAATCAAGAGTTGAAAAATAATCTTTTTTGTAATGGTTGTCTACTTCTATTTGATCCTGACAAAAGGATGCAATATTTGGGGGATCTCAAATTAAAGTCTGAAAAGTTTAGCAGAGTCCTTCCCTCTTGGTGGACTCTAGATTCCAGTAGACTCCTTCGGCTGCATAACATTGATAGGAACAGCCTCTCAGCCACCAATTACTGTACAGCTTCTTCATATTTCACCCTCCATCTCATAGAATCACCCAATACCTTGAGAGAGAAATGACAACAAATTTTTGGTTTGTCTGTGTGCTTCCCTTCTTTCTAACATCTCGGCCCTTCAGCCCTTTTGTCTTGGTAACTCGTAGAAACCTTCAAATATACACATTTTTTTTTATTATATTCCTCATTTTTCATTATTGGCAGTTGAAGCACTAATCCTGATTGATGATTTTGATGACTTACTCTAGAGAGAACCATAATTTCCTATCTTATGATACATTATTCAAACTAACCCACCGATCTCCACTTCTGCTATTTAAATAGTCTTTCCCGTCATGCTGCAAGGTGTTTAGGACTTTGAAACTTTTGTTGGGGCTAATAGTGAGGAAAAGCTGTTACATATCTGCCTAATTGTTATAGTGTTATGCTGTTTTTACCTGAATTTATTCTTGAATAAATAATATTCTCTGAAGTCTGAATTTTCATTTTATTGTGTCTGAGACGCCTATTTTGTTCCTGAAACAGAGATGTTTATACTTTAGCAAAGTATGTAATATAAAAGAGTCTGATGTTTCCAAAATAGGATCAGATTACTTCACTTAGCCATTTCTTTTCTCATGCAAGGCATTTTGCTTTGGGTTGTGAGAAATTAAAGAACCACAGAATTTTAGATGTGAAAAAAACCTTAGAGAACATCTAATTAGATTTATTCATTTTAAAGAAGACTTCTAAGCTCCAAAACAAGAACTTTGGCTTCTTAACGCCTGCTCAGCGTTCTTTTCATGATGAAGTACTAGTTGTTGATTTGAAAAACAATGATTCCTCTTAATCTCACTCCTCTTCTCCACTATAGACTCAAAGTTTTGAAAGACTTTAGTACACGAAATGTACTTCTGAAATGATTCTTTATGTAATCCTAACAAAAGAAAAATAGAATTCTTTTATTAGGATTTTTAAAGTACTGAATATAATTCAAGAGAAGATACATTATTACCTTCAGGAAATTAGTAGGGTAAGAAAAAGTTCTTTTCCATCAGAAGTTTACAAACTCTCCATAAGAAGATATATAAAGGAAAGTGCATATTCTAAGGCATTATTATATATTTGATATCTGACATGATACATAGATAACTCATGAATTCTTACGGAACATATTTACATATGTGATGTTTGCGACTAAAGCGTTCTTTTTATTTCAGCTTCTCCTGATAGATTAGGCATCCCTGAAGACCAGAAATTATAGCTTTTCATTGTCAGCCTTAGCTCGGGGTCTGCAACATAACAAACTCTTAAGTGAATGAGATATATGAAACTTATCAAGATAATAAAAGCTCTAGGAATTCACAGGAGAATAGAAAATTCTAAATTGAGATCTTTGCATAAAAACATCACAAAGATGCAGGTTGAGATAGACTTCTGCCAAAGTGGATAGGATTTTGGCAGATTGCAATTAGGGCAGGATGTTGTCCTGGCTTCCTATCATTACTGCAGCGGATCACCACAAACCTAGGAGCTTGAAACTCTACCAATGTGTTATCTCATCATTCCAGAAGTCGGACAATCTGAAATGACAGCTGAAATCAATGTGTTGGCAGAGTGTTGTTCTTTCTAGTGGCTTCAAGACAGAATCTTTCACTGCCTCACCTGTCTTCTAAAGTCCACCTTAATTCCTTGGCTCATGGACCCTTTTTCCATCCTCACAGTACATCACTTGAACCAGTGCTTCTGACAGCACACACCCTTTTTCTGCCTTTCAGCCTCTTGACTTCTTTTATAACAACCTTTGTGATTATATTGGGCCCACCCAGATAGCCAAGGATCATCTCCCCTTCTTAAGATTCTTTATCACATCTGCAAACTTCCTTCTGCCATGTAAGTTCACATATTCACAGGTTCTGGGAATTGGGTTGGGAACCTATTTGGAGAACCATAATTCTGTCTACCACAGATGTGATTCAAGTAAATGTCTATGCAGTGGTCCCCAACGTGTGGCCCCTGAATCACCACCAGCAGGAGCACCTGGAAATACGTTACAAATGCACATTCTCAAGCCTCCTTCCAGACCTATTAAATCAGAAACCTCTGCTGAGGCCCAGCAATCTGTCCTCACAAGCTCCAGATGATTCTGATGCAAACCAAGGCACTTTGAGAACCTCTGCAGTTTTTGAAGGTTTGGAAAAGGCAAAACAGGTGAGAGGATTGTGAGTAGATGAGTTTCACTGAGATAGAGGATTCCTAGAGCATATGGACACTGAGATTACACAGCTGAAATCAAAACCTGAGAGTGAGAGCCTGCAATCTCAGGCAAAGCGTCATTTCTTCAGTAAATTTCTGGCACCAAATAGAATTTAGAGCCCTTACTCATTTCACAAAACGAATTACTTACCTAAAAATCCTCGTAATGTCACGGGGCATGAGACTAATCTATTCAAATTCACACATTTAACAGGTAGCTCTAGAAAAATAATTTCTCACTTTAAAAAATATAAATAAAATATAAAAGGTTAGTTAATATTTTAATTTCAGAAAGTCTTCCTCAAATTAATTGTAACTAGTTCATCAGCATTTTTACAGTTTTCATTTCTCCTCTAACAAGCAACACAGTAAGGGATTCTTAACAACTGCGTTATCTCAAAAGGCTAGCGGCCTCCAAAGAATTACAGGTGACTTCCCGGGAGAGTTGATTAAGAGCAAAGGACAATTATCTTTCCAAAGACAGAGAAATCAGACCTTTCAGAATTGCGCTCTCCTAGAGGCAAACAGGAAACAGGAAGTTCTCTGTCATTCATTCTTACCCTGACCCCAGAGGAGGAAAAGGGGAGGGGAAGCCATGTCAATTAGTTGACCCAGTTCAGGAAATAAAATGGCTTTTCAGTCTGCAGACCTGAAATGGTAGGTAGAGGGCAGACTATACCTCCAGCCCACAAAACTGTGCCTGACAGCCACTTAGTGCTGATACTGAGGAAACGAAAAGGAATGTATACTCAAAACACATCAATTAAGTTGTAAACAAAAAGGGAGACAAAAAGTTTTGTCAAGTAGCACCAAACAAACATGAGACAAAGTACCTTCCTTCTCCAAAAGTCTTTTGTTGGGCCTGAAACTCCTCTGAGTAAACTCTACCCTAAATCACCATACTGCTCACTGAAAGAACTCAAAATGAACAAGAGTGAGGTGAACTGTGGGACCCCCGAGCAAATACAACAATAATAAGACCAGTTATCCCTTGTTTCCTTGTCTCTACCTACCAATACATTCATTCATCTATCTATCTAGCCATGTGTCTGTTTATCTATCTAGCCATCTCTATCTAAGAGTGTATCCATGGCTTAGAAATTTTGTGTTAGCATTTCTTCACAAAACTTGACAATACTTCAGAACGAACCTGAATTTAGAAATAGAGGAGATTCAAGTTAAGTGTTGAATATGCTAAGATTTAAGATGATTCCATGTGTGCTCTTCCTCCAACCTTCTCCATTAGCAAAAGTATCCATAATCCAGTCGACAAAGGAGAACATTTAGAACCATGGTTATCTCTAGTCTTTTCTTTTCCTTCTCTGCCCTCCACATACAGAAAGTTTCAATCATTCGAGACCCTTACTCATTGCACCTCTGAAGTAACCCTCACCTCTGCCTCTCTCTATTCTCATTGCCCTATTTTTGGCCCAGATCAACTTTCTCTGTGGACGATTAGCACTGCCTTTTGTGGACTTGTGTATTTATTTCTATTGACTATAGGATAAGAACTGGAATTGTTAGATCATAAGGTCTATATACAGGTAGATGATAGACAGTAGCTATAGAGATCAAGAAAGATGCTTTACTTCAGCATATACTGCTAAACAATTTTCTGCTAAGTGATTGTACTTACAACTTTTATGTATCTCTGCCTAGTTAAGCTATTTTATTGTTAGTTATTTATGAGCCTATTTCCCAACAACCACTGTTCAATTCCTTGAATATAGATCCTTGCTTCTTTATCCTATATGCTCAATAATAGACTATAGTTAAAATTAATTATTTATATCATATGTAAGTAAAATATGCATTCATAGAGCTTGGTGGGGGAGGAGGGCCTCAGAATCTCAGGTATGCTTCCCTTTTGGATACAGCCCAGTGATGACACATATCTATCCTAGCCTTCTTAGTACCTCAGTCACCCAACGCAATGTGGAATATTCAGATGAGTTCCCAACATCCCCAGGTTCCTACTGAGTTACCCAAAAGCCCAGTTGCCTCTTTCTACCTGCTATCACTGGGTTATTAACTTGATGTATTGCGTTTGGTTCATCATAAAACTGCTGGGTAATTTAATAGACCAGAAAAATTTCCAATGTTCTCTTCTTTTCTCTGTAACTTTGTGCAGATTCACTTTGAAATGTACTAGGGAAACCTTGCTCATAAACTAGCTAGCCATCCTGCCAAGGTGGAATCAATTAGTGCTGAAGTCCTCCACCTCAACCCGGAGATAGAAAACGCCTCCCAGAGAAACACCCCAAAAGATGCATGTCCCTTGATCTGTTTGCGCAGATGGAGGGTATTAGTTACACAAACACATGGAGAGAAGATAGGATTACGGTAGGAAGTCCTCCAAAGTCCTCCAGCTCTCACTGAAAGTGAATTTCTTGTCCTTCCTGTTTTTGCTTAAGTCTTAAATTTTTCACTGCTCTTACATTTCTGTGAGTATCATGGCATGAACCACTGTCTGTTCTTTTTTAGAAGAAACTACTTTCTGCATTTTGATGTCGCTTTTAAGAAAACATTAGCTCCAGATACTTTCAGCAACCACATCCAAAAGAAACCCTCTGCAACCCTAAAACCATAACTCTCCCTGAGCTAGAAAGTAAAACAAAACTCTTTAAAGCTTTGTAGAACTATGCAAAATGGAAAGTATATATATTACTATCATTTTCCTTTACCCTAAGAGGTAAAATTTAAATGTTCTTTTGATTTCAAATAAGGGTTTTTCTTTTCATGGAGAGATGATTCATGTGCCTGAGTTACTTGTTATTGCAACTCTATTCAACAGGGGAGGTTTTGAGGGGAAAATTCTGATCTGGCAGCAGGCAGCCATTTTGTGAAATAAAAGAATCCCATTCTTTTGTTTTAAGAAATACTTCTAAATTGAGTTCAACAAATAAGTATTTCTACACACCTCAAGGCTTTTCACCAGCCTCCACCTTTTGCCTCCCCCTCTCAAAATCACAGTAAAATGACCACTACTGAACTCACTGTAACCTGGCAAATATTGGTACGTATCCTGGGCCAACAGTCAAATTGCCATTGGCAGTGTAGGATGTACAGTGTAAAGATCTGGCTGCTTCTTTAGGAAGATCTTGGGCAGTTTAAATAATATTATTTGTCCTGTGACATTTTCATAGATTTTACAAATGTCCCACCCAACCCTTGCTGACAAGTCACTATGCCACTTACACCTCAGGATTCCCAGTAAAATGGCACACAAGCCCAACTGAAATATGCCTTTTTATTTAAATATCAAAAAATGATATCAAAGTAAATAAAAATATTAAGGGCAGGATGCATTAGCAATACTTTAAAATGAGGTATGTAAACCATAGTTGTCTGAATGTTAGGCTGGCCATATTTCCTTGAGGAAAAAACAGGACGCGGTTATATACTGGTGTCTAAGGGGAGGGGAGGAGGTGGAGCAATCCAAGCAGGAGCAGAGCAACCGGGCCAGCAACAAGTAAGTACTATGTGATTGATCGCATAGTAATAATGTGTGATCTAGTGGGACTTTATACAAATGGTGAAGGCCATGAAAGGAATTTTGGCACCTTAGGCAAAAAACAAAGTTAGCACCCCTATTAAGTCCGTCTCTAAATGTCCTGCCTAAAACACTTGCCACTTTAACCATCCCAGTGACAAAATGCCCAGTAATCCCCATAGTATCAGAGATGATCCCCATAGTACTTACCCACAGATGGACCATTCTGCGGTGTTCTGTTCCCTTTAAAGAAACAGATGCATGGGGTGGGGGCATCCTCTTCCTGAACAGTTCCTGTTTCCTCACAGGGCAGGAAGAGCAGTAGTGCAGGCAGCCCACCATGGTCAGCTCTGGCAAAGGTTGTTTAACATGGGGCAAAAGGGGCAGCTGAGTTACCCTAGGACCGTCGCTGAGGGGGCCCAAAAGCAGCTGCCCCTTTTGCCCCATGTAAAAAATGACCCTGGTTTCATGGTGTGTTGAAACATAACTGAGAAATGGGGAACCTATATGTAGGAAATTATTTTTAATGTGTTGAATAATTACCATAACAAATAGATTTTTAAAATATTAAATTTATTAAAAAAGGACAAAATTGACATCTACATTAAAGTGATGAAATACTCAGGAAACACAAAAAAAGTTACTGTCCCATTTAAAATGGTATATATGGTCACCCTACTGAATGGTACCTATAACTTCTAACCCAAAGAAGCTCTCTCCCTCTTTAGCTTCTTTTATCTCAGATCTCACTTACCCTCATTTATTCCTTTCACACCTACCACTATTTTTCCTCTCCTTCCATCCCTCCAACATGCATGCATGCGTGTGCACACACACACACACACACACACACGCATTTCTTCATTGGAATGCTTGTCCTCATATCGCCATGACACTGCATCTAACTGATGCTGTTGGTCTAAACAACTTTGGAACATATGCCTGAACAACTTCAGAGCATAAAATTGCTCAAGCCAACACAAAGTAATGGTCTTTTTTTAAGTACCAAGCTGTACTGAGCAAGTACCCCCTTTGCTGGTCTTCCTGTCCCTTCTAGATGCTAGGTACAGGGGACAGAAGAATCATTCAGTGACTCAGCCACACAAAAATCACAATTCAAGCATTCACCATGTTTCAGAAAATAAATTTGATATGGAAAGATTCAAGTAATAATAACAACACTAATGATGTCTAATAATAAGTTGTAATTACAAATAATCCTACCTTACTAATACTAATTTTATTTTGCATATTAAATTTACACCATTTAATGGACTGCATGTGTGTGTTAATTTTACATTCATCTTTTTCCACTTAACGTTATGCTAAACATTTTCCAAGTTTCTACATAATCTTAACATTTCATTTTATAATAAATGCCCAACATTTTTACTAAAGTTGACCTAGTTTTGTCATCGCTATTGCCAACTGGGTATCTTATCTATTTTAAGTCAGTACTGCTAAGTTGTACAACTGTATATACAATCAGTTAATATATCAAAATACTAGTAAATGGTTGCTTTGGGGGAATGAAATACAGGGTCATTTTTTTCTTCTCTCTGTTTTTGCACTTCCTAAGTTTTCTATAATGTTCATGTATATTTTATTTTAAGACTTTAATAATAATAATAGCTATTATTTATCCAGTGTTTGTTAGGAGGCAGACATTCTTCTAAATTCTTTATATAATACTCAACCTTTATACAATACTCAATCTTTATATAATACTCTTTATATTAATTAAATATTAAATAATATTTAATCCTTATAAAACCCTGAAAAAGGAAATACTATTACAATCCTCAGTCTACAGATGAGGAATTTGGGCTTGCACAAAATCACAAAGTCAATAAGTAGAGTAGCATGGCTTTTAACTCAGTCAATTCTAAAGTCAGTTCTGGAGTTCACATTTTATAGGCTATACTTTCAAAAAAAATAGAGCATGCTTTTTAAATAATTTGAGGTGGTAACCATTTTTAAATAGCCCATTGGTTGACTTCCTATTGTAATTGAATTTCATTATGTTTTTGATATTTCGAGATGGCCTTGTGACCAATGTAACACCATCCCTATCATCAACATCATCGTTACCAATCCAATTACCACCATCATTTTAAACCCTTAATTAAGCAATTAGTGTGTGCAGAACACAGTACCAGGCACTTGAGGAAATAATTTGTAAAACACATGGTCTCAAGAATATACTATTCTAGCAGTCTAAGAACAGCTTCAAAATGAAAAGGCAGCCATGCTCTGGTAGCTCAGGAGTTAAGCTCATACTAGGGGAACAGTCCCTCACAGACCAAGGACCCAGGTTCACGACCTCAGGCCAGGGAAACAACTAAAATCAGCAACTAAATAAATAAAATGCATCTTCCTCCTCTTTCTTCCAACCTGTTGTCTGCCTACCTTCTTTCCTCTTAAAAAATAAATAAATAATGAAAAGGTAGTATTCATGAAATATGAATTGAGAATTTACATGGATATCTAAAAATTGTAGACAAAAATATTAAAACTATTTCTATCTGAAATATAAAGACACTTGAAGATAAATACATAATGGAGAAATTTTATTTAGTTAGGATAACAGTTTCAGATCACCTTTTTACCCTATACATATAGACATAAAACTATACAGTGGGAAAAAAAATGAAGATTAAAGTCAGTTGTATTTGCCACACTCTTACATTATTTCAGACTGGATCTCATAATCCTCTAATTCTTGTATCAAATCTAAAAATTAAACTATTTTCATTTGTAATTATGCAAAATGAATTTAATGATATAAATTCTGACCCTTTATCTTCCAAGCTATTCTGAATAGTATTAGTAAAAAAGAGATTTCTAGTTCTAATCAGCAATTTAATTGCAAATGGCAAATATATTACACAGATTGCAAGTCTAAAATTAAGTAGTTCTCTGTCAATCTATTCAAAAAATGTGCTCTTGAATCATATAATGTATATGATATTTCTGAAATTTACCTGATTTATTTAGCAAAATATCTAAGGAATATTTATATATAGTACTTTGTACTAATTAAGAATATTCTAAAAGATTTTATACTTGTTCTTTTATCTTCAAATGTATACTCAAACCAAAGCAATATGGGGGCTTAGAAGATGGTCTTAGGAAATTATTTTAGCAAATAATAAAAATAACTTGTAGGTAGAATATAAATTTTGTATAACACATTTCTCTGGAACACTTGGAGGTGCTTAATTATAATTTGTGTTCTCAAACACTTTAAATATCTTCTTCATGGTACCTTGATTAGACAATTAAAATATTTCACAATCCCTTTTTTCATGCAAAAGTAAACTTGCGTGAATTTGGAACCCACCGTGTCAAGACAATGAGAAGGTCTTCAGATTAAACTCCCAATCATATAAGGCATTGCTACCATTTCTCAACTTTGACTTTGTAGGTATCCTGGACCGGCTCTAATGAAAACTCCCTCCATGGGAAGTCTTTTGGAGCAGATTTATATCAAGTCAGTATTTATTTTTTATTTTTCCTAACATTTTATTTTTTGCTGTGACTTTAATTCCATCAGTCCACAGACCCCATTGCTCATTTATTTCTAAACTCCACCAAAATAATGTCTTTACATTTTTCTAAGTATTAAAATAGAGCAAGGCCTTTAACTGAAGATATTTCCTTTGTGTGGGAAAAAAAGAAAACATTTTCATATATTCATTTATTTTCATAATTTTTAAGCTTTTAAAAGTCTGGGAAATATGATTTTTTATAGGGATAAAACTGAAAAATTAAAACAAAAAACTCCAGGATTCACAATTACCCCTCAGGTAAAGTCTATAGCCTTCCACTTATTATTCAAGTCCTTCCATAAACTGACCCCTAATCTGCCTTCCTAATCTTACCCCCTGAACCTTCTCAAATTCAGATAACAGAATTATTCTATTTGATAGGGTTCAAGACAGAGCACCTGGCACTGAGAAGACTCAAAACTAGACAACATTATGAATGAATAAGTGAACATTACTCTCCACCAGGGACAAGCAAGACAAAGAGACATTGATTTCCAGAGATTCACTTCACATCCACTGAGATCAGTTCAGCTCTACAAACCAGAGAACATGTTCTCTTGGAAGGCAGAGGTAAAGCAATTTTATTGGAATGGCCTTCCAGAATTGATTCCAGAACTTAATTTTGCTCAAAATAGCCGATCTGAAATTGGTTGCCTGTGAATACTGGGTTTAGACGCAGCAAGAAATGAACAGTAAGGTACGTAGGCAAAAGCTGATCTGGTCAGTTACCTTAAAGATAATAGGTAGACACAGATTAATCCATTTATAAAGTTTACGAGGGTAATTTTTATTTCTAATAGACACTGAGACCTTCTACCCCAGTTCACCTCTCCATGGAGAACAGATGAGAGATTAGATAAGGGTAATTCTTTGTTTTTTGAAATAAATGTGAACATCAAATTGACCTGCTTTTAAGTTTAGACTAAGGAATATAAAGCATTCATGAAATAAACACAACAGAGTCTTCAAATGGAAATTTCAATCCCCAGTAGAATCTAGAAAGACAGATATTTAGTATGGAGAAGCAGCAGAAAGGATAAACAGTACATTAACAGAGGAAAGAGTCAGAGGAAAAGAGAAACCATCAGTGGGAAAGAGAAAGACCAAGTCAGGAAAAGGGGAAAAAAGAAACTACCTGGGAAGCTTGGAAGAAATCATCCATTGATCCAAGAAAGAGGGAACATTCTAATGCCAAGGAATCACACCCAAAGGGACAGAAAAGAAAATTAATGTGTTGAGCTCCAGAACCCTTTCACATTTACAACTGAGCTGGGTACTTTCACATTTGTGATTATTGTCCTCAGAGTTCAGATGAGGAAAATAAACAGTGATACAGTAAACTTTATAGAGTGGTCAAGACAAAAATTCAGTCAGTTCTGACAATATCAGAAGGAAGAAGACAAAGGACTAACTCATGAGCATTATTTCCCATGTCCCTCACTCCTGGTCTTTATCGTAGCAGTACGTCAGTGATGAGGGCTCTAAATACAGTCTGGGAGTAAATGCCTCAGCTCTCCCACTTTCAGCTAACAGTAAAGATCATTCATGGTGCATCTTTGTACTCCAGCACAGAGGCTTGTACTTAATTGATATACCACCTAAGTTCAGTAAATTTAGCTGGATAGATTACTAAAGAATGTTCATGTTCACTTTTTTACAATAACAAAAGTTTAATGCCTTGGCAATGGTAAACTCTCACCTTTCAATCAAGCACCTACGAAAATATCCAGCTCCTCTCCTGCCTTTGCCTCTGGTTGATGCCATCGGAATGAATACAGTTCACAGAAAATGCATGGAAGAAAACATGCTCCTGGAACATTTTATCTAAACCCTTTGTTTTATGAACTCTTGGCATCCTTGGTTCTCTCATGAGCCTATGGGTGGCTCTGTAAAATGAACTGTCTTGTTAAGTCTTTTTTACTGCCATGTACCCCCTTGGGCAGGTCTTGCAAACTCTAGGTGTTCAATAAATGCTTCATTGATACTAACAGTCTTGCATGGAGTCTAGAAATGCCCTCTTGATGTCTGCTTTTTAAAAAAACTAAATTATTACACTCATTCTTCAAGTGTTTCTTGCAATCAACTTCTTTTTTAAACTAAAGGAAAGAATTAAGTAGATTAGGTTGGTCAAATAATCTTGAATCCCTTTTAGGGTCCTAATGTAAGCTCTTTATCTCTTGTTTGGATAAAGTCCCTACCTGGTTTCTCTGCCCACAACCTCTTCCCTTCAACTCATCCTTTACACTGTTGCCAGAAGGGTGTTTGTAAAACACAACTTTATTCAGGTCACTATCCCCAGAAAACTTTAATGTTATTGCTTGCCGACAAAATAAAATTCCAGAGTAATTAGTATAGAACTCAAGACCTTCCAAAGTCTAACACGAATCTATTTTTCTTACCTCAACACTTTAATGTAATCTATACATACACTCACATTCCATACTAAAGTGGCCAATAGTTGAATATTCTACGAATATTCAAGCCTCAATATCATGTTCATTCCATTTCTTCAACCTAGATTTCCCTTCTCCCCATATCTGGGCCATCCTCTGAGCCCCAAATTAAATTTTGTCATTTTTTAAAACAACCTTGGAGATTCCCAAGTATAATAATTTTTTTTCTGTGTTCTAACCATATACTGCTGATAAATACGTATTTTCTATGTATTTCTATAATGATATTATAATGATTGTCTTTTTTTCTATGTATTTCTATTAATAATGGATTGCCTTTGCTACTAGTCAAGAAGCAGACAACAGGAATTTATATGTATTTTCTTCAGAGTGCTAAGCCAAGGGTCTTGTCTTGCACATAACAAGAGATTAATAAACAATGAATAAATGATAAAAACTTAACAAGTCCTTACTATGTTGTAGCTGTTCAAATATCTTCAGTTTGCTTTGACAGTGTGTCCAGATCCTGAAGAACACAGAAATCTATTTTCTTTTTTATTTTAAAACAATAAAATTTTATGATATATTTGCTTGAGAAAACAAGAATGAATGAATGAGTGAATGACAATGTAGTCAGCAAAATATCAGCAGATTCTTAATCAACAGAATGAGAAGTTTAGAACTGGAGAACTTGAGATGAGAGAGCAAATAGATGAACTTAACTGAAAATATCCATTGTGTTCAAACAAAAGGAAAGGTGTCTTCTAGTGTACATGATGAGTCATCTTTATGGATTTAATGAAAGCATGTTACTTTCCCTTCCTTTTGTCTCCACCTTGTACTGAGTTTCGTTGTTCCAATCTGCTCAGTGCCCAGCACATGGGAGGCACTTAAACTTGTCCCAATTCCATCTCTACCCAGCCCTGCCCCCAGCCTGCAGTCCAGTCAGCAGTGACTTCCAGAGAAGGAAGTTATGTGTGTTGGGCTCAGAATTTTCCACAACAGGTCAGGACTCCAGTGCCAAGAACCAATATAGAGGCAGTATATCCAGAAGAAATGCTGGACAGAAAATGAAGGAGTCAGGAAGGTAGCAGAGAGCAAAGAAGAGACCAGGACCAGTGAGCAGCGGATAGGAAAAGCTAATGGAGATTCTTTTATGAGTTGATGGACTGTGGAAACTTACACTTGAAGGTTGCCTGTGCCTAGCTCCTGAGTTCACTCCGTGTGACCTCTGGTGAATCCTGGCAAGCCAAGGACTTGCATCCCAGCTTAAGCCAAGCCATGTCTTGTTAGAGCCAAACCTATTCTGAGCCATGAGGGAAATTAACTTTGTTTTCAAACACCCACTATATCTTGTTGGTGTGAGGTTTGGTGAGTGAAAATGGGTTGTGGGGAAGGTTGGAGAAATGAAAAGCCTTCATCTCTTTTACTG
Organism: Solenodon paradoxus; assembly: GCA_004363575.1. Taxonomy (NCBI): domain Eukaryota; kingdom Metazoa; phylum Chordata; class Mammalia; order Eulipotyphla; family Solenodontidae; genus Solenodon; species Solenodon paradoxus. The sequence goes on from RJWH01000664.1 coordinate 390,497, forward strand.
TGTCAACATATTATGATACTTTTAGTAATATTTATTTTAGCAATCTTTTTTCCAAAGAAAACTGCATTTGGATTTTATTAAGTATAAGCACATTTATCTAGTCAAAGAACACAAAGAAATAACACATAATTCTGCCCCTTTACCCTGTCTGTTTTAAACTGAGGACAGGTGAAAACTTCAGGGAACAATTTATAATGTGAAAACTACAGTAATACGTCATGTGAGAAATATCAAGTATCCTTAGCTGTGGACTATTTTCTTTTTGCTTGTTTTTTTGAGGCAACATTAGTTTATAAAACAACATAATTTTCAGATGAACAGCATTGTAATTCAATATGTATATATTACCAGGTGATTCCCACCAAAGGTCTAATTTCTATCCAACACCACACAATTGATCTCCTTGTCCTTTTCAATTTCCCCAATCCTTTCTTCCTTTGGTAACCATTAATCTGTTCACTGTATCTAAGAGTTTGTTTTTGGTTTGGTTTGGTTTGTTCATTTGTTTTTCTTTTTCTGTATGTATATTTCACACGAGAATGAAATCATATGAAATCTTTCTTTCTCCATTGAATTGTTTCAATTAGCATAAAATCCTCAGGGCCCCTCCACGTAGCAAACGGCACAATTTCATTCCTTTTTATGACTGAGTTATAGTCCGATGTGGTGTGTGTGTGTGTGTGTGTGTGTGTGTGTGTGTGTGTGTGCCACCTTTTCTTTATCTATTCATCAATTGATGAACATTAGGCTGTTTTTATATCACGGCTCTTGTAAGTGATGCTGCAATGAGCAAGAGGTACATGGATCTTTTCAAATTAATAGTTTTATATTCTTGCACAAATACCCAGAAGTGAAATAACTGGATCATCTGGTTAATTCTATTCTTAATCTTTTTGGGAGTCTCTATACCCTTTTCCATAGTGACTGCACCACTTATATTCCCACCATCCTACCATAAGTGTTCCCATTTCTCTACATTCTCTCCAATACTTATTAATTCTTATTTGTTTGTTTCTTATAACAGTCATTCTCACAGATGTGAGGTAGAATTTCATTGTGGGTTTGATTTTCATTTCTCTACTAATTAGTGATGTTGAACATCTTTTCATGTGCCTCTTGGTTATCTGCAGGTCTTCTTTGGAGATCCTTTGCCCATTTTTTTATTTGTTTTTATTTGTTTTTCATCTTATTGTTTTTGTTCTTATTGAATTGCATGATTTCTTTCTTTATTCTGGATATTAATATTTTGTCAGATACATGATTTGCAAATATCATCTCCCATTCAGAAAAAAAGCATTTATGGAAGGAAGAAAGGAAGAGAGGAAAAAATATTTTTATTGAGTTAGTTGGTCATTTTGGTTTTTCACCCTGGCCTTGGGTCTTGAACCTGGTTCCCTGATTGTCTGTGATTCACACACCAACATCTCAGCCATCTGAGTCACAAGGGCACACCAAGGTTGCCTTTTTGTTTTGATGATGGTTTCTTTTACTGTACAGAAGACTTTTACTTTGATTACTTGTTTGTTTTTGTTGCATTTAGGGTCAACTCTACAAAAACATCATTTAAAAAAAGATTGCCCAGCAGCTTAGCTCCTGTGTTTTCCTCTGTTTTTTCATGGTTTCAAGTCTTACATTCAAGTATTTAACTCATTTTGAGTTACTTTTTATGTATGATGTAAGATACTCATTATTTTTCAGGTGGCTGTTCAGTTTTCCCAGCATCATTTATTGAAAATACTATTCTTTTTTTCTACTGTATGTTTTCATCTCCTTTGTCATAAATTAGCTGCCCATATTGTGTGAGTTTATTTCTGGGTTCTGTATTCTGGTCTTTCAGCTGAGTTTGTTTTTATTCCAGAGATACTGTTTTTATTTCAACAGCTATGTAGTATAGTTTAAAGTCAAGGCACATAACACCTCCAACTTCGTTTTTCTCAAGATTGCTTTATCTAGTTGAAATCTTCTTTTTATTTCATTCTAATTTTAGTATTGTGTGTTCTAGTTCTGTGAAAATTAACATTGAGATTTGAAGGGAACTACACTGATATTTTAGCAATCTTAAAATCAGTGTGACATTAGAGAGGACTGCCAACAGTTCAATGCCAAGTAAAATTGTAATCATATTAATATCTGAATGAACAAGTGATTCTCAAGTGTATAGTGCATGGATAGGAAGTTTAGCCCCTCTGCCTAGCTGACCTCATCTCATCTGAAACAGTAATTCCTGTTCCAGATTGTAGAATTTTGTCTACCAGTAATTAAATTCACAGAAAATGAACTTAATAAAACAGACTCATGGTTCCCTGATATGGGGGTGTGGCTATCCCTGCTTCCTCAAAACAGGTCTGGGAAATAGATTCTCATGAGGCAGCAGAAAGAAAGACGCTTAACAGAGCTACTGATCAAAGTATCTGGCTGCCTGTTTAGGGAAGTTTTCCAGGCTGTGTTTACCAACTCCCTGCCTCTCTTCCTTCTAAACACAAAGTGAAACCCTGAAGTGCATTTCAGAAAACCCTGTGCAAATTTCACGATTAAAATTAAGGACAATCAGAGACATAGAAACAATCAGGTTACTAGATGAAGATGATGGATGCTGACATGAGTGTTCAGGAAATGTCAGGACAACATCCACAATGTAAAGAAAAAATAGAGACCTCTTATTTCCCCCCAAACCTTTGAAAGCTAAAGTTACGTCTTTAGCTTAGTGTTATCCCTCTTATTAAGAAGGACAAGTCATCTATAAAATTAACCATAGGAGGATATGGGGTGGGGAGGAAAGTTCTCAAAGATTTATATATAATATGTATTTGATGCACAGAAGAGGGAGAGCCTTTCCTGAGTGGGGGAGTGGAGATGATTTCACGGTTGTCTAGGAGGTTAGGGACGCATATGGACTGTGTCTTTAAGGATTTTAACAAGCAGAGATGAGAGTAAAGGGCATTCAAGAAGAAAAGTGCAATATGAGTAAAGGCAGAGAAGCAGTTCAGTTCAGCGATGGGTATCATTCATGAGTTATAAGAGTAATGAAAAATTGGAATGGAAGGATGAGCTGGGAGCAAATCCTGAAGACCTTCAACACACAAAGACGAGTGCAAGAAGCTCAGTCTGTACTCAGCAAGCCACCTGGAGTCATTAAAGGTTTATAAGTGGCAAACTGATCCAAGCTATAATTCTTTTATTTGATTAACTGTTCATTTTCCAGGAGAGAAGACAGGGGATAGATTAGACTTGGGAAAAGAGTCAAGTAGAAAGACATTTTGGAAGATTATTAGAATAATCTGGTGAAAGAGGATGATGGTTTAAACTAGTAAAAAAAAAAAAAGCATCTGCTGATACTACTACTGACAGTGATTTCTGGAAGCAGCAGAGACCTTTGAAAAAGATTAAATCTTAAACCACGCAGAACTGTCAGTATGAACATCTCAAATAGGTACGGCAGTGGGACTCCAAATGTTTTGCACTTCACGAGACTAAAAGGCAAAATCCACCATAATTGGTTTTCTGAAAAGCTGACATGATTATTAATGAAAGGACCACATACCCACTCCCTGCCAGGAAAACAATCATTCTGGAAGCCATGGGTCGAGAGCAGCATCTTCAAATATAAAAGACAATAAACACATTAAAAACAGATGATTAAATATAAAAACTTCTAGCATTCACAAAATGAGAAATATCAATGACCTTTAACATTTTTTAAAACATAAACCTAACAACAACAACAAAAAATCTATTGCATTTTCAAAGATTTTTAAAGCTTTTTAATACTCAGTTTGGTAAGAGTATCAAGTCATTTAGCAATATGTATCAAAAGTCTTAAAATTGTTCAACCTCTTTGACTGAATAGTTCCAATTCCAGAAAATGATGCTAAGGAAATATTCATTAATGATTGTAGATACTGAATTTGTTTAATTATTGAAAATTAGGAGTAATTCAAAAGTCCTCAAATTGAGGGATTTTTTAAGTAATTTTTGATTCATCCATACAATGATATACTATGTAGTCATTTTAAAGAATACAGAGAAGTATTATATAGTGATTTGAAAATTGATTCATTACGTACTCACTAGAAATTTAGTGAAGAAAGTAATATATAAAATATATCATTTAAAAAATAAATGATATGATATGCTAATGTTAGCCATGTTTATCTCTGAAAGGTAAGGTAATGAGTGAGAGTTATTCCTGTTTTACCTTTTCTTTAAATAAAATTTCTATAACAAGCATTTACTACCATCATAAGATGGCATTTTTTAAACAAAACAGGTTAATGAATGTCATCACTATAATCAATGCTACAAATATTTGTTGAGAACCTACTATGGACTAAACACGGTCTAGATGATGGGAAAGCAAGCAATAGCCCTACTCTCTTAGGACTTAAAATTTAGAAGATTTCGTTTTTTATTGCTGAATCACAGTTACAGTAGGGAAGATAAGTGCCTTTATATCAAGAGTCCTTCAGGTGCAATAACAAATAACTTTCATTTCAAATTGACTTCAGTATAAATGAAAATTCAGGAGTTCGTGAAACTGAAGTGCAGGAATAACTGACTTGACACATGACTAGATCATTTGGAATCTTTAGAACTTGATACTTCATGAAATTATACTTTACTTTTTTTTGTGATTGCTCCATTATCAGTCAGGTTTTGCTGACAGCATCAGGATGGCTGTCGTCAACAATTCCAGAGTTATATCCAACAGAAATACAGATATTCTCTTTCCAATAGTTTATAAAATGAAAGGACTGAGTTAGTGCAGTTGATTCTGATGGAATCATGTGCCTATCCCTAAATCATTCACCATGACCTGAGGAATGTGAGAGGCCAATCTTAGGTCATATCCCAAATTAGCTCCCCTAAACATGGACTGAAAGTGGAGGAGAGATTTTCCCCAAGGAAAATCATTAAGCTGTTATGAACAGAACAAGGAATGGATGCCGAAATTGCAAACAACTGAGATGTCTGCTATGATCTTAGACCAAAGCACAGAAGCAAGAAGAAAAGTTGGACTCTTTGCTTCAAAGAATGAAACTTCATGCAAAAAGGCAAGCTGTCTTTTGACACTATATTTAATGAAGGCACATGATGTGAATGTCACTAGGCAAATTTACTTTTAGATTCATATCAGTCTAATTGTAGGTGTATTTTGAAAGCATACTTCCTTTATATGTATATTTTTGCCTTTTGAATTTCTGATCTCATAGCTATTATAGGTGAACAAAAAATCGGTCCCGATCAAAATCTGATCATTTGGCAGATGATGTGAAGAGGACCCGAAGTCTTATCCCTACTTAGAAGCAAGGCCAAGGCTAGAACTAGGACTTACCCCTTTCCTTCCAGTGTTCCTGTTAGCTCTTTAGGATTCTCTACCTCCTATCACTTTTAGCCAACAATAACTCTTCACACTTTAAAGGTTTCACTGTGAAAGAAGCACACTTAAAACTTTAATAAATCGTACTATACCTTTGACTTTAATAGCTTTAATAGCTCATAAACACCTCATTTTTGCTCTGACTAAAGATTGAACAGTGACTGTCCATAAGAATAACTAGCTAATTAGCAACATATGATCCCCTCTTAGCCCCAGGACTCACTTTAAGTGAGTTCTTTCTTTAGTAATTCTTTTTCGTAAGTATTTTTAACATCTTGAAACTCACAGTTCATACTAAGAAACAAGGTTCGTCAAATGTATTCACAAGACAACATCTGTCATTTTGTACCTTGTTCTACCCTCTGCTCACCTCATCTCTCCACAACTGAGAACAAAAACTAGTATCTAATTCTAGGACTTGCTTACTTAACTTTGGGAATAAGATCAAGATCTAGCAACAAAGATTAGGACCCAAGATCAGTCCATAGAAAGTCTAAATATGCTGAGTGAATGAGTATAAGTCACTGCCCTTAATAACTTCCTTTCCACCTGTGCACTTGGTCAAAGACCCTATAAGCAGCTGTGTCTGCAATTCCATGGCTCAGGGACTTCCTCCAGGTTCCACCTCCCATTCTTTACTTTGAACCCTATTGTTTTGGTCTGGTTTCCCTGGTTCCTTCCTGCTTCCTTGAATCTGGATTTTCCCTCTTTGCCTATTCCCTTTGGGTTGATAACTGGGTTGCCTGACTTGCCTTGCTCCATCTTGAATTCTTGACAACAAGCTCTGAAATCCTTGACAAGTCTTTTCAACCTCTGTGCACTGAGTCATGTGATTCCAGCTGAGCAAGGGGCAGTGTGTCCAGAGGCCTGGATTCTTGATTGTCTGAGATGAGAAACAGGACTCTGAATCTAGAATGGGTCTGGGAACTTAGTACCAAACACTAATAGAGTCCCTATGATGCTCTAGGTACTACTCCAGGTGCTAAGGATAAAGCTGGGGAGGAAACACGGTCTCTGACCTTATGGAATTTATTTTCTACATGCAGGGCAAGATGCACAAGTATAGAAACTATTAGTCAAAGTAATAACAGAAATCACACTTGGATTGTGCTATAATGAAAATTAAACAGGGCAGCAAAGACAGATTCTGACGGGTCAGGGAAGACGTCTTGAGGGGACATATCCGTGAACTGAGGGAGCTACCTCAGGAAGGTGTGGCGGAAACAAAATGTATGAAGACCCTGAGGCACGAGTGAGCTCTATGAAAGCAGGATTGGAGGCCGGGAGTAAAGTCACAGTTGACCAATAAATAATTTGCTTTAAACTTGAAAGGGGGTTCACAAAGTCAGCTTAAGAACATGCCAGCTTTTCTCCCCAAATCAACCAGGATTGCAACCTAACTACGAGGCATACTTGTGCGTGTTTGTGTGGGCGCAAATCTCATTGACTGTTCTGGTAAATAAATGTAGGATTGTTGAGGTCTCCTTGACGCCTATCGCAACTGTGAACTCGGCCTCTGATAACATTGTTTTGTCACTTTTCACTCCCACCAGCAATAAATGGCTTCCTGACAAATGGCCCCATTTTCCAGGACCCAGGCCTCTAAAGGAAGGAGACGTGAGCCTTGGAACATTTCTCCCATGAGCTCTGTAAAGGGTTCATGGCCACAAGCTCTCTGTGTCTGCCTTAGAAGGAGCTGCTGAACTTTTTCCTAAAAAATTACTTTTCTTGCAGCCCATTAAAATATCAAAAGGCATATGAAATGGATTCCAGGTTATGCGCTGTTGCAATCTGCAACAAGAAAATACTTGATCGAAAGAATAATAAGAATTTAAGTGAAAAATACCTTATGCTTTGCCTGTGTCTCACTATAGTGCCCTGGAAAAGGCAAAAATATGTCCTTTCTGGGAGCAGATCTTTATCCAGGTAATATTCTTTCTGGGAATAACAGCTATAGAGGGAGTTGAATAGTGTCCCTCTCCTCAAGAAAATTTAGGTCCTCCCAAACTTCAGAATGTGACCCTATTAGGAAATAGTAACTTTACAGATGCAACTAGCTAAAGTGAGGTCCTACTGGCAGCGGGTGGGCTCTAAGTCCAATGGCTGGTGTTTTTGTAAGAGAAGGGTAAGAGAGAATTAGACACACAGACATGCTCAGAGGAAGACAGTCATGTGAAGACAGAGGCAGAGATTGGAGTATTGTGATATAAGCCAAGCAGCACCAAGGAACAATCATTGCCAGAAGCTCCTTGAGGCAAAGATGGATTCTTCCCTAAAGGCTTCAGAGGGAATGTAGTCTTGCTGACCCCTTGATTTCAGACTTCTGTCCTCCAGAACAGCAAAATAATATGTCTGTTATTTTCAGTCCCTCCTCCCTAGTTTGCGATAATTTGTTACAATGCACCAAGGAAACTAATACTAGCACCCAGGGCGGCTTGTCCTGGCACCAGAAGAGACAGGGAAACTGCTGGGTGGTGGTAATCAGTTGCATCCACGTTAGCAAAGTAGACATTGAGTTCAGCATGTCTTCACTTAATAAATTATTAGAAACTGGAACTTGAAGCAAAATAATATATAACAAAACCAAATCACCATAGGCTAATGGATATAAATAAGAGTTAACTTCCTCTGACATATTTTTGGTCACCAAAAAACAAACAAACAAAAAACAGCAACAAATGTCTAAGACACCAAACACTTCAAATATTAAACCATTTGTATTCATTCATTCACTCATTTTCCAATCTCCTTATTCCAGTTCAGCTTTTGTGGGTGGTCAGAGCCTAACCTGGCAACTCAGGGAAGACGAGAAACCACGATGGACTGGATGCCCGTCCATCTCCGGGAACACACACGCACGCGCACGCACGCGCACGCACGCACGCGCACATACACACTGAGATGACCGAGAACTGACAATAAACTTGCTGCACATGTTTAGGGTGTGGGAGGAAACCCATGCAGACTGCGGAGAACGTGCAAAATCCATGTAGACAGTGACCCTGCTGGGAATTTTTAAATTTTTTTTCTCTTCAACATTATAATGAAACGATGTTAAAAAAAAATGACATTATTCAAGGACCTACTACCATGGACAAATTTAACCACCAATAATTTGAGAGTATGGACTTGAACTGTATAAAACTTAAAACTTTGGGGCTTTGGAATCAGCATGTCTGGGTTGGGTCTTCACTTTACCATTTACCTTGTACAGGTTACTGAAACCCTCTAAGCCTCAGCTTTTCACAGAAAGAGGGGCTGAGATCATAAGGTGGCTGTGTGATTGAAGAGGGAATATCTCTGTGAAGAGCTTGGCACGTAGTAAGTCCTCAGCAAAGCAGCTGAGAACTCAGTAAGTAGCCCCTGTTACCAGCACTGTATTATCACTTCTCTGTCTTCAGAAACTACCTCTCCAGGGAGTTAGGGCAGAGGTTAGATTCAAACGTGCTTTGAGAGTCTGTTCCTTCTGCATCCTATGTTCAGCTCTACTCAGCAGGGCCAGTCTCTATACTGTTATCACTAAATATCCACCAGTTCTGAATGCAAGACAGCCTTGTTTGCTTTCACTGCAAGTCCAGGCTCAAAAAACAGTTTTAAACAATGTCATATCTGTCCCAAGACAGAAATATTTTCCTCCAAAAAAGGGTTTTAAGGACCATAGCATTTTCAGTGACAATATTTATTAAGAGCTCATCAGAAGCCAGGCATTTCCCAAAAGTTCTTTCACTTAGACATAAAATATCTCTGCAAAGAGGCTACAGTAATTTTGTTTTGCAGATGAGGAGTCTGTGGTTCAGCAGAGTTTCAGCCAAGAATACTGTACTGACTCCAATTCAAGCCAATGAAAGTAGTATTGGGAAGTGGAATGGCAGAAATAGGGGAACTGCTACAAAACTTAGTTTTCCAGAAGACAGCAGGAAACAATGACTGGAGAGCCAGAATCAGGAGACCTGGGTTCTTCTCAGCTTTCTACCATCACCCAATCAAGTGACACACGGTTTCCCTCTGGGCGTTAGTTTCTCTGCCTATGAAGCAAAGAATATGAATTGAACGATTTCTAAGAGTGCCTTCAGCAATCAAAATCAAAAAAGTCTTAAAGCAGTATTTATGATATGAAGCATCACTAATTTAATCTTTTGATGTGAAAAAAATTAAAAGATGCTGAGGTTGAAATTTTTCAAATAAGTTCATAATATTTACAAGACAGTCTTGTCATTTTAGTTTCATAACACTGATCCTACTCCTTTATTTCTGTAGTTAGTTTATATGAAAATAAAAGCTGGGCAATTTTTCATTAAAATCACATTTTTTTTCTTTCTATGTACAAAAGTCTGAGTAATACACAAAGTAAAAAATAATAATGCTTCACATTTAAATAGTATCTTTGATCTGAGGCCTTCCTGTATGGTATTTTTATAAGCCATGCATGTTATTATTTTTTTTCTCAGTAGGTTACGTTAAAGTACAAGGATGTCTAGACCACTGATATTATGGGAAACTCTTCAAAGTGGCACGATGACATTTAATAATAAACTTGGTTTTTTTGCTTCAATTGTGTCTTACATCCAGGAAGTGCCAAACATTTTAGTTTGAAATGATGTTTCATCGCCCTATGTATTTTATAGGTAGAAAACTAAAGCAAAGCAGAGTCTAAAGAATCAGACATTTGTGATATTTATTAGTAGTAGCAGCAAACATTAATTAGATGTCTGTTCTGGGTCTCAGTCTCAGAGCCGTCTAAGTGTTCACTCACGGAAGTCCGCAATCCCATGAGGTGACTTGTGATAGCACCCTTTTATAAAAGAGGAAACTAAGGCATCGAGAAGTAAGTAAACTGGTCCAATCGCAGATTGTTAGTCATTGATAGAGATGGGACTCAACTGGAGCAGTCTGGCTCCAGAGCCTACGGTCACCACCTCCACTTCCATGTGGGAAACTGAGACTCCTTGTGGCTTAGTAACTCAATCATTTGCACACATGCCCCATGCACTCCTGTGGTAACGGTCCACCAGCTTGTCCACTCCAGGAGGGTAGCAGCAGTACTCTTCAGCAATATTATTGACTGACTCCACCAATTTGCTTTGTTCAAGCTGATGAACCACCAGATTACTTTAATCCTTTGCATCTAATAGTAAATGCTTCAGCTGTCAGATATTCGATCCTCACCTCTTATTAAAATATACAGCAAAAAAAGAACAAAGTGCACGCCTGTCTATTTCTGAGCAGACTGAGTTTCACATCAAATATTTCATCTCTTTCCAATATATAACCCAATCACTTCCAAAACCCTATTATTATTTTCATTGTATATTCATGCATTGCAAGAAATTTTTTAAACACCTGAAAAAACCTTCTGCATTGGATCAAATCCATTCTGAACTATTTATTATTACTTCTTGATTCTTTGGAATTACTCGAGGTCACATTCATTAAAACAGCTATCATCTGTGAAGCATTTTAAATCCCTTGACTCAGAAGCACACTGGTCAGACTTGAATTTTCGTGAGTTATTTTACCAGACATTACCTTACTCCTACGATGTCAACTTTAGCTCAGGGGAAACACACTTCATTTCTCCCCCAGAGGAAGACGGAATGAACTTTGATGTTGATGTAGCTGCAGTGAAGGAGTAGTGATAATGACTGCTGTAGAATTATGCTTTATGTCACTCACAAGGACACAGCATTTAGTGGCAAAACAAGCTTCTGGATTATTTAATTTTTAAAAATGTATTGATCATTTATTTCTTTATTCCTTGTCTTGCTCCACCAAGGATTTGAAGTTCATTTTTTTAAAGGTATACTGCTTAAGAATTTTTATCTTCCAGGTGACAGATTTATTCACAGCTATCGACAGTGCTTTCCTCATATTTCTGACTTTCCTCCATTTTTGTGACAGGTTAAGATCTTGGATCCAAAATTTTCAAGGTTCCTGCCAATAGAATCTCTCTCCTATTCCCCATCTGCACCAATTTTCCAGGGATTTCTTTAAAGAAGTTCAGAAATTACATTTAGAGCTATCACATATAAGTACAACAAACAAAAGGAGGGTTACCTAGTGTATGGAAATGGACTCATTGCCCTTGCATTTGCTTCTGCTATTAAGGAATCCGTAAGACACACCTTCTCCCATCTGTCTAACACCAGTGTGAAGCATTCAAAGTTATCAGGAGGTGTGAGGGAAAGGGGGGTGAAGGGAGGAGGGTGTGCACACACAGACTTGCAGAGCCTGGCCATGTCATAAGCATTCTTTCCAAAGGAAACCAGGCTAAAAGACTGATAAACCCCAATCTCTTCTCACAGCTTGCCTTCAGAGCCCCTAATGCAACTCCCTCATTTGTTCATCAGCACTTTATGAGAAAATAAACAAAAACACGGCCTGTTTCCTCATTGTCAGCACATCAGAACACTTCCTGCTCAGACAGGCCACCATCCCACCCTAAGAGTTGGGCATTCATTCTCTATTTTGCCTCAACTTTTTAACAGCTCATTTTCTAAGCTGAAGCCCTTTGGGTGGATTAGATGTCTAGACGCCAATGTTTTGCAGGGAAGAAGGCTTCTCTAGAAAGATCATTAAGTGACTGTGAAACCTCCACATGGAACCATGCAAGTCACTTCTTTTTCTGCATTCTTATTTTACTTACAAAATTTAAAAAGCAAGCAAGCTGAGAAAAAAGGAGAAACACTTCAAATTAGTTCTTTATCAAATCACCAGTCTTACAAAGTTATTGCCAATTATATCATTTTGTAACATTTTTACATTAATTCCATCCTTTTATATTCTTCACTAAACCTGACTGCTAAAAAAGAAGAAAATCATCGTCAAGGTGAGTATAAGCACTGAAAGGTTATGACTCTTATCTTTAAATTCTCCCCTGATGGAATAGTTCCAAGATAGGCTTAGCACAGGTATCTCTGTTCTTGAGAGGGTACCAACATTTGAAGAGGGAATAGGAGAATACAGAGGCTAGCTGGAAATCGCAGCCAGGATAGCCATTGGGATACCTCAGAGGCGCACAGGTGATCATGCCGCCTTCTAGGAGTCTGGCTTTTAACATACACAAACAATATGGAGGAATGAGCTGCCGTTAAGGGCACCAGCTCTGAAGCCTAACTTACTGGGTTCACAGCATAACCCTGGCATGCACTATCTTTGTGACCTGAGACAAGTCCCTAAGCCTCTGCCAGGTAGAGTGGGTCTGATGATTATGGGCAGGGAAAGAACAGAAGCCAATGCCATTCAACTCAAGAGATGTTAAATATCAGATGACATTCGTGAATGCCAACATTTCTTACACGGTAGGTTTTGGGCATGATTCTAAGACTTTGAGGGGGTGGAAGAGAAAATACAAACACAGTAGAAATTAACTTGACTAGATCTGTTAAGGAGCAGAATTCAGCATAAATTGCCTCTGTCTTAGAATCCATGCAGTGGGGGCTTACTATCACAAAACAAACCCCTAGCTTGAATTGGGGGCTCTAGAATACTTTGGATATGAAATCCTAGGAAGTCAGTGAAAATAAGTGAACATCAGCACTGATTGTGTCATCATCATTCAATCTTGGGCAAGAAATTTAAACTCCTAGTATTCTCATCTTAAAAAAAAGGCAGGGGAAGGGGTAATAAATTTGGGGGAAGATTGGATGAAAAGTAAATTATCAGCAACTACTATGAGTCCCATTTCACCCTAATATCCCATGACTCCACTTAGTGCCATGAACTGTCTAACGTAGGAGAAAACCACATAATGAAAGTTACATTCCATCTAAGATTGACAATTTTGCACTGTCATTTAGATTCAGATCCTGTGAATATGCTCTTACTGAAAGTTGTTTAGTCCTTTCTCCCCAACTAGACTGAGATCTCTTTGAAGACAGAGGTCAAGTACTATTCTTCTTATTCTTCATTGTCCTCTGCCCAGCATTTAACACAAAGTAATCCACATGTTTAAATACAGCCTAATTCTATAAGTCCTGTATCTTTATAATCATGGTAGGTACTTGTTGATCAATCACAACCTAACCCAAAACAGGCATCATGAGAATAGCCCACCACATGACTCAATAACATATATTTCTAGCCTTTCATTCATTCACTATGATAATAACTATGCCCAGCACAGTGCTGGGTGTTAGAGATGCTCTACACCACCATCACAGGCCTGAAGGTCCTCACACTGGCAGTGTGTAAGTCACAAATGTGTGTCAATGGAACACAACTAGAAACTGATTTAGCACAATAACCCCTTTGCCCCTAAAAGGGGCAAAAGCTTATTACAGATAAAGGGATTTCACACTTTATCCCTAGAGTTTTATTAATATTTTTTCATGTAAACAGGTATGATGTTATTGAGCTTAAAAAAAGTCTTTGTTTTTGGCGCATCCAGTGGCTCAGTGGTTAAGAGCATGGCCTCTGCTTGGTATAGTCCACACATGCCCCAAGGACCTGAGTTCATGACCTGGGGCTGGAGGGAAGCACAAAGATGATAACTAAATGTAAATAAACAAATGCCTCTTCCTCTTCTCTCTTCCTGCCTGCCTACTCACCTTCATTCCTGCCTGCACCTTTCCTTTAAAACAACGATGACATTATTTTATAGGTTTCATACATGTCTGAAACCTAGTGTTTATCAACAATATGTTGGCCCTTCTGAAAGTAAAAATATTACACTGTAGACTGATGACTCCTATTCCTAGAAGCCTTCTGAACTCCACCCTCCTATGGCACTGTCTCTAGTCTTTAAGTACATCATGGTCCTATAAATTATCTGTAAATTGACAGGTATTCAACACAGACCATGTGAGGACATTTCTTCATCCCTATCACTACTCTCAGATGATGCTGTGAAAAGTAAGAGTTCATCAGATGCTAACTGGGTTCATGATAGACATGCACTGTGAATTCCTAAAGGTGAAAGACTGTTGGCGATTTATCGCTCCTGCAGCTTATCAGCCATGGAGTGACTTTCCTCAATTTAAATAACAGCCTGCTTCCCTCCTATGGCTCCATCCCAGTTGCCAAGTTTCTGTAAATGCTAATCAGAAGATAGAGAACACTTTGCGCTCTTGTAAATTGCTCCCCCAGCAATTTGGTAAAATCAGAGTGTAAACATCATGACAGAATACCTGTATTTGTTGGTCAAGGATCAATGCAGACATAACCACAAGATAGGTGTTTGCCTCACAGAGGGAAATGGAGTGTTCAAGCATTTTTCTAGAAATTTCAGATGCACTTAAAATACTACTAATAAAGACAATACAGTTAAGTCAAAGTTTAGTCACTGCAAAAAAAAAAAAAAAAAAAAAGAGGGGGTATCAAAATTATTGAGATATAACCAGGTTCTATGGAAAATATTTGAGATAGGGATAGATGAACATTTCCAAACAAAACAAAGAGTGACATCTGGGTGCTTAGCGAGCAAGTAAGAGAATCAACAGTATTTTATTTGACAGTCTTTTTAGAAATTCTGTGATTTCGTGGATAGAAAAAACTTGGAATTGAGATATCTTTGTTTGATTCAGTAAGTGTTGACTCCCAGCTTCTCCACAAATATAATGAGTGAACATTATAAAGGCATCCCTCCTCCCAACAGTGTGCTTTATAAAGTCTCTCTGAAAAGAACCAAGTTGAGCGGGATTTTTTTTAAGGCTCTGAGTCATCAGTGATACTTATAAGAAGTTTAAAAGATAATCAACCAACAAATGATTTCACTTGAAATCTAGTCTGGAATTTTATGTGATGACCCTTTAAAAGAATCACTTGCTACTTTTAGATGCATCTTATGTCACAGAATTTAGATTAAATTTTAGATATATCTAGAGTGTTCAGAACTGGAAATACCCTCAAGTGGTCACAAATGAAAATCAAATTTGGCAAATGTCCATATACAAGTAAACCAGCCAGGAAAGAACATTGAATGTTCGGCATCAGTCAAGTGGGGAACCGTGAGGGACTCAAAACTGTGCAGAAATCAAGACGAGACGGTTCCCAGAAGGAAACAACGAAATAAGATGTTGAGCCAGGATTACAAATCAAAGTTAACTTCAAAACCTTCAGAGAAATAGAATCTCCTGGGAATGCTGGTAATTTTAATTCAGCATAACTTCTTTCGAATTCTATCCATTAATGTCAAATCTGGCTTTAATATTAATTGCTAAGGGTCAAGTTCAGATGCAAAAAGCACAGGCGTGTAAGTAGATACAACCTGACGTGTTTATCTTTGCAGTGCACGCTTTCTGGGCAGGCGTGTGCCAGATGCCGCAGCAGCTGTAGGAAGTTGTTTATCTTCCCTCTTGACCTTTGTGAAGTGTTAGGAGATGGTAAAAATCGTGTTTTTAAATTATAGGCATCTCCTTTTAAAATAGCATCTTCTAACTATCAGTCAAAACACATCATAAAGGCATAAGAAGGTCAAGAATCTATGATTGTGTCCCAACGATAGCTGTAAAAACATACTTCTGCAATGATTTACAATGCCACAAAACCTCTGCTTATTTCTAACCTCACTTCATCCTTGCAACATCCAGTAAACATGTATTGTGTTCCTATTGTGTGCAAATACGATTTAAAAAGCACAAGGCAAATGCATCCTAAAAACCTATAATATATGTGTCTTGCCTGTATTTCTACAAGTGCCCGTTGTGTTTTTCTAATTTATCCTTTACATTTTTCAAAATCTTCGTATTCCCTGGATGAGAGATGGTTCCAAGTCTTTAGGCATAATTAATCAAAATACAATATTTTGGAGGTTCACAGCCAAATGCAAAAATGTCAGAGGCAGAAGCTACATCCTTTTTTGCAGAGAAGAGAGCTGGGGCCATGCTTCAGGGCCACACAGCTTCTGTATGGATGGGCTCACCCCTCAGGCCTGGAGGGATTACACTAAATGCAAGAGGGATTGATCTATCAACCTAATCACTCACAAGAAATAATAACAATGTCATTAGCTAAGTTTCCAAAACAACCCAGTTCCTGCTTGAAAGTCAATCCCTCAGAAGTATGCTTAGACTTACTTTTGTTATGACATTTGGATGCAGTCACAAAGGTTCCTTTGGTCTTTCTCTGTCAACGTCAATGTCCTCTGGGGAAAACAGTGTGGTGATATCACAAAACAAAGGGAAACAAGTTAGGGTCTCCAAACAGAAAGACACAAGCAATAATTATTTTTAAGAAACCCCATTAGATTCTCATTTTGGTCTGGCAAAACATTAGAAAATTTTATATTCCTTTCCCCAAAAGATCAGCTTACAATCAAAATTAAAATGTGTTCTCATACATCTTTGAATCATGTTGATTGATTTGCCAGAATTCTCCTAACTTTATAAAATATATGTATACTTGGGCACTCACATTAAGCTTCATTTAGACACATTTACTAAGCATATATAATTCAAGTGCTATGTGTGCATCGATGAATTTTTAGAACTCTAAATAAAGTGTTATCTCTCCTTGAGATGTGTCTTCATTTATCAACTGCATGCATGTACATGCTACATGTATGTATTTGCTGAGAATACAAGGCTTGACAGAGATGACCCACGGCTTTAAGGACTTATTAATCTAGTAGTTGTACTTTATAACTGATTCACTCGGCATGATTTCTCTGGCAACATTTGTATAATAAAAGCACATTTGTTCACTGTGTAGCGATAGGGTTGAAGAGCTTGAATTTGCAGCTTCCACAACTGGATCTCTTGCTTTCTGTTCAGTATGTGACCTGAAATTCGCCTGTAAACTCCGAGCCTCAACTTTTCACTCTCACATCAAGACTTGTCCCAGAGAGACGACATGAGAAGTCTATCAAAACAACAATTTCTGAGTATTCTGTTGCCGCAACAACCTATTTGACTGATTTTTCAGTTGTGCAAATTGCATCTATTCAGTCCGAGGGAATGACTGTTCAGGATTAAAAAAATACGGTAGATGTGCAGATGCTAATAAATGAGACAATAATTCAATCATTCAATAAATGTGACCTAGATATCTATTTGGTGATAGCTGTTGTGACCGAAAATTGTTCCAAATGTCTTTCTCACTCCAGAACCGTGATGAATCATCATGAACAAATTTTGGCCAGGCTTATAGGAAATCTCATTCCTGAAGCATTTTTGTTAGGATTCCTGTGAGAATATATTAATGGAGAAAATGTTGAGTGTTACTGAAGGCAAGCATATGTGTATTTTAGAGTGATATACGGATTATTCATATGGCATGATACGCATAAATATACAGTGATTTTTTTAAGTGGATGGTCACTATGACACCAAACACAGAGACAATAAAAAAAAAAAAGATAAATTGAACTAGATTAAAATTGAAAACATCTGTGCCAAAGGACACATTCAACAGAGTAAAAAGTCACGCCATAGACTGGAAGAAAATATATGCAAATATATATCTGATAAGAGGTTAGCATCCAAAATATATAAAGAAATCCTTGAACTCAGCAACAAAGAACAACCTGATTTAAAAATGGGCAAAGGACTTGAATAGACATTTCTCCATATACAAAGGGGCAATAAGCATATGAAAAGACGCTCAATCACACCAACCATTAAGGAAATGAAAATCAAAGTTACAATGAGATACCACTTCATATCCATTAGAATGACTGTTATCAATAAACAGAAAATAGCAAGAGTTGACAAGGATGTGGAAAAACTGGAATCTTTGTGCACTGTAGGTGGAGAAGTAAAGTGGTACATCCACTAGGGAAAAAACGACATGGCTTCCCAAGAAATTTCAAGTAAATCTAGTATATGGCATGCCCCGGTGGAACAGCATTAAGTTCACCACCTCCTGCCATGACGAGCCATATGCATCCCAAGGCAAAGACCCAAGTTCAGAATGGAGGTGGGGTGGCGGGACAACCAAAATGAACAAGCACGTTAAATAAAGTGCTTCCTCCTCCTCTCTCTTCCTACCTGCATGCCTATTTGACTTCATTCCTGCCTGCAACTTTCCTTTAAAAAAAAGAAACAACTACTATATGATCCAGTAATTCTGGTTCTGAGCTACCTAAAAGTATTGAGAGCAAGGTTCAGAGAGATATCTATAAACCCTGATTACAGCAGAATTATTACATTATTTACAACAGTTAAGAGTTGGAAGCAACCCAAATGTCTATCAACAGATGAACAGATAAAGCGCAGCATAGACATACAATGGAGTATTATTCAGCCTTTAAAAAGAAGGAAATTCTGACATGGGCTATAACAAGAGTAAATCTTGAGGGCAGTATGCCAAGTGAAATAAGTCACTCACAAAAATAAATAGCAGCTAGGAAATCGTGTAGGAGAACTGTTGATTCCGTGACAGAATGTTCAAATTATACTGCTGAGTGAAAGAGAAAAATATAAAAAAAGCATGCACAGTAACTCTACCTTAAAATATTTTATATATGCTTAGTAAATAATAAAAATACATCAAAATGTTAAGAATAATCTTTGATTAATGAGATTACAAATAATTTTTGTTGTCTTTTTCTGCTTTGCTGTCAGATTGATTTCTCAATTTTCTACAATGATATGTATTGCTTTTATAAGGAGAAAGAGGAGAGAGGAAGGGAAGTAAGGGAAGGAGAAAGAAAAGGAAGAATAATAGTTATGTTAATTATATTAATGAAAAGAAAAAAGTAATAACAATGAGTTGGAAATGGAAACATGGAGAATTATTTGTCTATTTATTAATATAGTTCGGAGTACACAAATTCTGGTTCTAGTTAACATGTCCCTATGTGATATTAATAGCAGCTGTAAGAGAAATTATGCTGATGATAATAAATACTTTATAACAACCTATGAAAACGATCCCCCTGTTACTTCTTTGGGTGTGCTATAAGTCTCATTATTAATCAATTCATTGAAATTTGGATTATAAATTAGTAGTCAACATGAATCAGTCTCACTTGTTCAGTTTATCCAAGGCTGGGAAGAAAATCAAATTTCTGAACTTGCAAATTAAAAGTCTATACGGTTGCAAGTATAATTCTCTTCACATCAGTCCTCAAGTTTGACAAAAAATAATATCAGTCTCTTTCCACACCCCTGCCCACCAAAATAGGTTCATAGGTAGACTATCTACATTGTTTTCAAAGGAATGAACCCAAGTAGAGACAGGCAGGCAGGAGGAGAGAAGAGAAAGAAGCACTCTATTTTATTTTATTTTATTTTATTTTATTTAGTTGTTCATCTTGGCTGTTCCTCCAGCCCCAGATCCTGAATCAGGGACCTTGGGACATAAGTGGACTGTACCCAGGATGTACTAGACCAGTAGACCACCAGGGGGCGCCAGGATTATCTACATTTTAATGTTTTCCTTTTTATAATTTTTTAATGTTGCTATTGGTCAGCTCCTATCTGCTAGCAAATGCTAGTTGTTGACTAAGTGAATGATACATAGCAAATATTAATAAGCAATACTTTATTCAGTAACTCATTATTGTTGTCATCACGGACAATTGTATTCTGAGTTCTACATCATTTTGGGCCCTTGAGAAGGTAGAATTTCAGAAAATATAATAGATTTATTGGGGGATAAGCTTATGAAGAATAAAGAAGAGCAGGCAGATGCCAAGAGAGACTTCAGACCATGTTTCTGCTCTGACACCCAGGAAAGGAAAGGGGGAAGGAAAAAGAATTCGGTAGCAAGAACCTTAGATGACAGTCACCGCTGTGAACATCTCAGCCAGACTTTATGGGGAGCCCCAGAGTGAAGACTGCCCACTGAGAAGCGGTGAATGGAAACGGCTCATCTCCATTTTCCCCATCATGCCCAGTCCCCGGAGCGGGCAGTCTGCAGAGACTTGGCCTTGGAGCGCAGGCTGGGCCAAGCCAAATGTGCAACGGTGGACAGTTCACTGCTCTCTCACAGCAAGTTCCTTTGTGGCAGGAGGTCAGAGTGGCATTCTTGGGTTGTTGGCCCTGATTAATTTTCTATTTCATACAAGTAGGTGTTTTGGGGGTGTTTGGGGGGTTTTCTTGGTTTTTTGCTACTAAATTGTTCTGAGTTCCTACGTTGGAATTAAAGATACCATTCTCTCCTCATGTTCCAAAAAGAGCATAACTCAGAATATTTAATATCAAAAAAGAGATAATTTTTCACAAAGAACTGTGACTCAGCTTTCAGTCACAATCCATGAAATCCAATACGTGTGGTCCTGCCTCACAGATATGAACATAATCCAGGAGATAAAGGGCGGACTCGTGTTTGTCTCCTGGAAGTGGAAAGGAAAAAGAGAACCTAGAACGACAGAGGTTTGTACAATTTTAAAAACACTCACAAGTGGCAGATAGAAGTGAACTTAACGAGCAGAAAAAAATCAGAAATGGTTTGAGAAATTGGAAGATGTCTTTCAGGCCATTGTCAGGCACTTATTATGTGTCTACCCTCCGCCAAACTCAGCAGAAGCTGAGAAGGCTTAACCGCACTGCTGTGTTTCAGGCAACCTGAGGTAATCATCAGACAAGCAGGCATTGCAGATGAATGACAAATTTGATTCCAATAACCAGTCCCCCTCTACAAAAATAGGATTCTTTCAGTTCTAAAGTGATTCAGAATAAAGTTCCTATTTCCCCCCAGATATCTCAGAGGATAAATTTTACTTTAAGATTTCTCTGGTTTAGTTTGGGGTTTTTTTAGGTATAAATTAACAAACTAAGCCAAATATTTTTGTATTAAATCCAAACAAGCTAAATCAAAGATAACAATAATTCTCCCTCTCTACTTCATTCCTCTGCATGAAGATTCCTAGTTCGCATGAAAATTCCCAGCACAAGGTCCCTGGCCCTCTCTTCTTAAATATATCCTGATTGAAAAGAGAGTGCAAGTCCAGTGAAAAGTAGGTTAGCTCAGAGTGCTGATGTTTAAAGCCATTTTGCTATTGATGTCTAGAATCTCAAATATGAGTATGAAAGGAGATACAATTCATAATCATTATGGTATATGTCAGGTCCCTGCCCACTGTCCCCAGCATTAACATCATGACAGGGTTTCTAAAGTCATGGCAAAATGTTTGCTATTCTGAAAAGCTTCATTCATCCTGGCATTTCTACAAACCCTAATATATGTGTGGTTCCCTTTTATGGAAACAGCATAATGCTCTTTGCCACAACAAGTCATTAAGAGACCACAGAGGACAATTTAAGTGTCAGTTTTCATTTTCATCCCAGTGACCCTCATCCCTGCCATCTTATTAAGACATCAATTGCCTGCTCAGTTCCCTCTGCCTTCCAGTAAGAAAAGGCCGGTCCCTGGAGGGGACTGAAGGAAAAAGCAAAAGTGATAGGGCTTTTGAAGTAGAGATAAAATTGGGTGAATGAAAGGTTCATATCCCTTTAACCCCCCAGAATAATCCTGTCAACACAGGAAATTTGCCCTTCAATTGAAATCTGTGGCAGAATAAAACAAGGTTGCTTTTGCCACAAAATCTGCATGATTTGGTTTCCAGGGGACCTGGTAGATAAGACTGGTAGAAAAGAGACAAAAACAAAAATAAAGAAAAAGTGTTACTACAGTATTATGTTTAAAAGAAACTTCATTTCAATTCCATAAAGCCACTAATTTCAACAGCTATTATCATAGCTAGCATTTGGTCAGGGCTTAGTAAATATCAGACATCCCATTAAGTCCTTTACACAGACCATCGCATTTAATTTTCACAAAAAAATCCTTAAGAATTTTACAGATGAGCTCATTGAGTCACCAAAGTGAAGGCACTTGAATGAGGCCAAGAAGATGGTCAGTGCTAGATTCTAAATCTGAAGGACAAATAGCACAGGAGTCTGACCTCTTCCCAGAGGACTGGTTGTAGTTCTCTCCAGCTAAATAACAAATCACCCCAAAACTTAATGGCTTAAAACTCTAATTTATTTTTCTCTCTCAGGGTTCTGTGCGCTGAGTGAGGCAATTTTTGCCTGGGGTCTCTCATGTAGTTGCATATGTATGGCAGTTATACTAAAAGTTTTCTGACTGGGCTGGGCTGGATGTCCAAGATGGTGCACTGACATGGCTGCCAGGTGATGGAGCTTGTCAGCTAGGAGACCAAGTGGGTCTGATCAACCAACCAGAGCGCAGCACATAGACACACATGTGACTTGGGCTTCTCAAGGTGCACCTGGTTTCCAAGAGAGAGTATTCTAGAAGCGAGCATTCCAAAAGACCCAAGCAAAGGCTGCAAGATTTCTTCTGACCAAATCTCAGAAGTCCTAAAGCATCATGTCCATAAAATTGTTTTGATCAACTGTCAGTACCTGGCACAGTATGATTCAAAGGAGATTGTAAAGGTCATAAAATCTAAGATGAATTGAGTTGATCTCTGGAATCTAACCACTATACTTGAATCCATAAAGTATAAATCTTTATGCACTCCTCTTGGGAAGAAGCCAAAGAAGAGAATATGGTCCCCATGGAGATTTGGGAATGAAAAAGTTCTTACAAACATGGGAAACCAATTTATTACCTTAGAGGCAGATCTGAAAACAGTGTCAAGAAAGGCAAATACCTGTTATAGACACAAATTTAAACCTAGTCCTCTGACATGGTCTCTGCAAAAATGACCACTGATTACAAACAAATGATGAATTCCTCAAGGAGTCCAGGATAGATTTTTTTCCTCCTCCATCTCCCCCACCTCCTGCCTCTCACCTTCCACCCATCTATTCCAAGTTGTTGAATTTGAGGAAGAGTGAAGAGGCAGTTTAAATGCTCCCTCCTCAGATGTCCCAGGACACAGACCAAATCGATGGTTTAGAAAAGGGAGGATATTAGATTTCAAATGAAACTAAATCTGCTATTGAAGCTTTAAATCAAAAAGGACTATACCTTTTTTCAAAGGAAAGGTACAGGTACAAATGAAGGCAAGCAGAGGCAGGCGAGCAGAAAGAGAGGAGGAAGGACTTTTTGTCATTTTATTTAGTTGTTCATCATAACTGTTGTCAGCAGACCCAGGACGTATGCCCAGGACCTTGGAATGCATGTGGACTGTTCCCCAACCCTCTTCTCCACTAGGGCGCAACAAAATAATTTTAAAAAGAAAGAGAGAGAGCAGAAAGTTATAGAATCTGCCGAAAATGTTAGAGTGGGAAATGGAATTAACTGGACAAGCACTGCGGGGGTAGGGGATGTATTATGTGTTTGATGAAGCATGAACCTGCACATCTAAAACTTTGTATGTTGCAAATTAATAATCCTTCAAGAAAAATAAGTAACTAAATTACACATTTTAAGATAAATCAATAACTGAAAAAAGTACAAATATTTCGTGTTTATAGCCTGCTTGGCTAAAACTGTTCAGTTACCTCCTTCATAATGGGGGGCAGGGTCATGGTTTTCAAACACGCCAAGGAAGGAAGGTCACTGAGAATGTTTCTGTCTGCGGTACTGACCACTGCAGATAAGCTGCTGCTGCTGCTGCTCACCCCAGTGGAAACATGACATCCTGTTTCCGCTAAGGGTCCTGGGTGGAGCTCCACAGACTGCCACCTACAGCAGTGACAGTGAGATGGAGAGCTCATCTCACTAGCTGAGATGTCATTCTGTGGACACAGGTGATCATCTCCTGTGAAGGGTAATTGGGGGCAGGCAATAATCATGAAATGGGTTTTACTCTCCCCTGGCAAGTGCTTCACAGCAGAGCCCATTATCAAATGATGCAAGAGGGAAGGGTAAGCTGGGTGGGATGAGGAGGTCTCATGATGAAGGAATATTGCTTTGATACACATCAAGATTTTCTCTTACCATCCATCCCTCTGCCCAGCTCAGGGTACTCTCAGCTCACATAAAACATGTAGCTCAAATCTTTTCCTTGAGAATCCTAACACCCTCCTTTCTGTCCCTTCATCCACATTCAGAGAAATCATTAGAAAGAGCCTCTGTTAATACCATGTCAAAATATCCCATATAATAAAATATAAATTACTATAGACAAATGACCACAATTTTAAAATAACTTAATTTTAAGTATGTTTACTTTACCCTCTGACCCAGAAATTCTTCTAGGTTTGTTTGTTGTTTTAAAGGAAAGGTGCAGGCAGAAACCAAGGCCAGTAGGCAGACAGGCAGGAACAGAGAGGAGGAAGAAGCATCTTTATTTTTATTTTTTAAATTTAGTTGTTCATACTGGTTGCTTCCCCCATGGCCCAGGACTCAAGTCCAGGGGTATGTGGCTGGTTCCTTTGGAGACAACTGATTTAACTGCAGTTTCACCAGGACATGCCTCTTCTAGGTATTGATCCTGTGGGTAAGCATTAGTGGCTGTAATTCCATGTTTAGAGCCCTAGAATGTACCTGGCATATAGCGGGTGCTCGATAAAATGTTAAATGGTTAAATCAATGAATGTGTTTTTAATTAATTTTATTCAAGAAATAGAACAGCATAACATTATAAAGGTTTAAGGTGAGTGTCATGTAAATCGACATCTGTATACGCTGTACTGTTTACCCCACCATTTCACAACTTCCTTCATCTTACAATTAATCTGCTCTCTGCAATTTCCCAGCCCTTCTCTCTTCCTTTCCTGGAAGTGTGAATTTGATTTTATTAACTGAAAGTCAAATTCAATTTGATTTAGTTCATCTTCTTCTTGGTTTCTCTATAAACCACATATGAGTGAAATATATGACATCTGTCTTTCTCCTTGTCTTTTCTTTGAAATATTAATAGTTTCATTGATTACATGTTGAAATAATATTTTGTATGGGTTCAGACCACATATTACAACAATTAATTTATCTTATTTCTTTTTCATTATTTTTATTGTAGCAACTTTGCTTTTACACGTTAAAATAATTTCAGTTGTGTAGATTCCCCATATGTGCAATTTTCCTATTACTAAGATATATGCAACACAGCCTGCCTCCACCAAATCAAGTGTTCTTCATCATTGTTCAGTGGGCTCCACCACCACTTGTCCCTCCCTACAACTCCATCCCATTCCCTGTTGGTACCTTAGTTCTATTGCAAGTGTTCAAGGGTTGTATTTGTTACCTCTGTTCCTTCAATTTTTATATTTACATTTCAGCCATGAGTGAGATCATCCGATATATCTTTCTTCTTTTGACTTACTTCACTTAGTATAATCCCCTCCCAATCCATGTTGATTCAAATGGCCAGATTTCATCTCTTCCAATGTTAGTGCAGTATTCCATTGTGTGTATATACCATATCTTTACCCATTCATCTGAGGTTGGGCACTTAGGTAGTTTCCAGTTCTTCGCTACTGTAAATAGGGCTGCAATAAACATGACTTGCATAGTCTATGGGAATTAGTGTCTTTGTTTCTTTTGGGTAGACACCCAGAAGCAGGTAGGCGGGAACACATGGAATTTTCCTGTTCAGCTTTTTGAGGAATCTCCATACTGTGTTCCATAGGGGTTGCACCAATCTGCACTCCCACCACAGTATAAAAGTGTACCTTTTTCTCCACATCTTCACCAACATTTGTTGACTTTTGGGTAACAAACAGTCTGTCAGGTGTAAGGTGGTATATCAGAGTTGTTTTGACTTGCATTTTCCTGGTAATCAGGGAGTAGGAACACCTTTTCATGTGCCTATTGGCCATTTGTATACCCTCTTCAGAAAAACATTTCTTCAATTCCTCTTCTCATTTTTTACTGGATTGCCTGTTTTTTGTTTCAGAGTTTTATGTATATTTTGACTATTAAGCCCTTGTCAGAAATATGGAATGAAAATATCTTCTCCCAGTAAGTGGCTGTCTTTCTGTTTTAAGTGGTTTTATTTCACTGCAAAACAGCATTTTAGTTTGATGTAGTCCTGGTTTTGTTTTTTGGTTTTTTTTCCTTGATGCTGGAGTGGGGTCCTCAAATATTGCTCTAAGGCTGGGATCATGGAATGTATTTCCTATGTTGCCTTCCAAGAATTTAATGGTTTCTGATCTTATGCCCAAGTCTCTAGTCAATTTTGAGTTTATTTTCTGAATCATGTTAGAAAGTGGTCTAGTTTCATCATTTTGCATGTGGCTGTCCAGTTATCCCAACACCATGTATTGAAAAGACTTTCGTGTCTCCATTCCGTGCCCTTGGTTCCTTTGATGTAGATTTTCTGTATGTGAGTGTGTCAGTTTCTGGCTATTTAGTTCCATTCCACTGACCAGTGTCTCTGTTATCATTCCAGTGCCATACTGTTTTGATCACTGTCACTCTGTAGTATAGTTCTAGAAGTGTTATCAGAATCATTCATTTTTCTCATAATTGCTTTGGCTGTTCAGGGTCTTTGTTGTTTCAAACAAATTTTAAGGTTTTTTATTTCCTGGAAATAAGCTCATGGGATTTTAATGGGGATTACATCGAATTGTACATTGCTTTAGAAAAGATGACTAAGGACTATTAAAACGATGTTAGTTCTTCCTAACCATGAACAGGGGTGTCTTTCCATCTCTTTGTATCCTCTATTTCTTTTAAGAAGGACTTGCAATTTTCATTGTACAACTCTCTAGCTTCATTCGTTAAGTATAGTCCAGATATTTGATTCTTTTTTATTTTAAACAGTGTTATTTTCAAGATTTCATTTTCTTCTAGTGTTGTTTCATATAAAAATGTAACAAATTTTTCCCGTTGATTTTGTAGCCTGCCATTTTACTCTACTTATCGATTAGTTCTAGTTGATTTTTGACAGCGCTTTTAGTGTTTTCAATATATATAATCATGTCATCTGAAAATAATGATAGCTTTACTTTCTCCTTTCCAATTTGTATTTCTTTTATTTCCTTTTCTTGCCTAACTGCTCTGGCTAAGACTTCCAGTATGACGTTAAATAGCAGTGGTGAGAGTGGACAACTCAGCCTTGTTCCTGACCTTAGAGAACATGCTTTCCATTTTTCATCATTGTCTATGATGTTGGCTGCGGGTTTGTCGTATATGGCCTTTACTATGCTGAGGTATGTACTGTCTATTTCCACAACCCGTCTATAACCTATGAAGAGTTTTTAATCCTAAATGATTGTTAGAGTTTGTCAAAAGCTTTCTCTGCAACTATTGATATGATCATGTGGTTTTTCTTCTTGCTCTTGTTGATAATGGTATATTGCATTAATAGATTTACGTATGTTGAACGAGACTTGCATCCCTGGTATAAATCGCACTTGGTCATGGTGGATGATCTTTTTGATGTATTGTTGAATTTGGTTTGTTAATATTTTGTTGATAATTTTTACATCTATATTCATTTGATATATTGGTGTGTAATTTTCTTTCTTCTGTGATGTCTCTATTAATTTTGACATCAGTGTGAAGTTGGCCTCATAAAAAGTATTTGGGAGTGATCCCTGTTCTTCATATCTTGGAAGAATTTGAGAAGAATGGGTGTTAATTATTCTTGAAGGTTTGGTGGAACTCATTAGAAGAGGCATCTGGTCCTGGGCTTTTATTTTTAGGGACAGTTTTGATTATCTCTTCAATTTCTTTTCTTGTGATTGTTTGGTTCAGGTTTTCCAGTTCTCTCAGGTTCAGTCTTGGTGGACTGTATTTTTCTAAAAATCTATCCATGTCCTTAACGTTGTCCACTTTGTTGGGTTATAGCTAGTATCATATTTTATAATCTGTGGTATCTTGTAACTTCTTCCCTTTCGTTTCCGATTCGAATTATGAGAGTGTTTTTCTTTTATTCTCTGTGAGTCTAATCAATGGCTTGTCAGTTTTGTTTAGTTTTTCAAAGCGTCATCTTTTGGTTTCATTGATCTGGATTTTCTTGTTGATTTCTATTTAATTTTTTCTGTTGAAATTTCGATTATTTCTTTTCTTCTCCTGATTTTTGGCTTTAATTGTTCTTTCTCTAGTGGTTTTAAATGTAGGGTTATGTTGTTTATTTGAAATTATTCTTGTTTCTTAAGGTAGGCCTGAATTTCAAGGAAATTCCCTCTAGTACTGCTTTCACTGCATCCCATAGATTCTGGTAGCTCATGTCTTCATTCTCATTTGTCTCTAAGTATTTTTAAGTTCCTCTTTGATTTCCTCTTTTACCCAAGAGTCATTCAGAAGCATATTGTTTCATCTCCAATAATTTTGGGGTCTTCCAGGTTTCTTTTTAGGGTTGATTTCCAGTTTTAAGTCATTGTGGTCAGATCAGATGCTTGGTAAGATTTCAATCTTGGTAAATTTGGTGAGACATGTTTTGTGTATTAACATATTATCTATCTTTGAGAATGTTCCATGCATACTTGATAAGAAACTAAACTCTGTAGTTGTTGAAGTGCTTAGTGTATGTCTATTACACCTAGTTGTTCCAAATGGTCATATAAAGCAGCTGTTTCCCTATTAATTTTCTGCCTGCTTGATCTGTCCATTGTTGGGTGTTGAAGTCCCCCACTGCTATTGTGCTGCTGTCGATGTCTCTCATCAGTTCTAATAGTACCTGTTTGATATATTTTGATGCTCTTTTGGTGCAAAAATGTTAATAAGTGATATGTCTTCCTGCTGGTTTGACCCTTTAATCACTATTTAATGTAAATCTCTGTCTTTGGTTATACTTTTTAGTTGGAAGTCTATTTTATCTGATATAAGAACAGCTGTTCCTGCTTTTTTGTGGCTGTCATTCAACTGTAGGATAGTCTTCTAACCATTGACTTGAGCCTTAGTCTATCTTTTGAAAGTAGGTGGGTTTCCTGAATGTAGGAGCAGGGTAGGTTATGCTTCTTAATCCATTCAGTGACTCTGTGCCATTGACTGGTAAGTTCAGTTCATTAACATTTAGAGTGATTACTGGTAGCTATTTAATGTAATTTTATAATGTAGCTTTCGTGTGTTTTTTCAGATAATGCCTTTGTTCTTCTCTTTCTCTTATTAGATGGGTTGGGTGTAGTTATGTTTTGATTAGTTTCCCTTTCTGTTTTCTCTTTACTTTTTCACTGAAGATGTATTTTGAGGTTACTCTGAAGTTAGCATTAACAATTCCATGTTATCTATTATTTTTATTTAAAAGCAGATTTGTCTTACACTCATTCTAACCATCCACATATTTGGTCTCTTCCACCCACTTTTGGAATTTGCTGTCTTACTATTTTTTGTTTTTTTGTACACTTTATAGAGCACCCTTTAATAGTTTTCATAGAGTTGGCTTTGTGGTGACTTTTGTTATTATTTCTTCAAATACAGTTTCTGTCCCCTTTTCTTTTTCTTCTCCTTCTGGGACCCCTATGATGTGATTGTTGCTCCTTCTGATGTTATCCCATAGGTCCCAAATGCTGTCTTCATTTATTTGCATTCTTTTATCTTTTTGCTGACTTGCTTGAGTGCATTCCTCTGCCCTATCTTCTAGCTCATTGATTCTGTAGGAGGCTTTATCCATTCTATTCTTGACTCCCTCTATTGAGTTCTTTAGTTCAGTCACCATATACTTCATTTCTTTGTTAACTAGCTTCATTTCCTTTTATGATTTCTGTTGTTCTCTGTTACTTCATCTATTGTTTTCTTGATTTCCATGAGTATGCTTATCACTGTTACCCTAAATTCATCCTGGTAATTTGTATAAGTTTGCTGTATTCAGATTTCCCCCTGGGTTTTTTAATTGACTCCACCATTTCACATATAGTTTTCTATATCTTTGATCTATGTGGCATTCTGTTTATATTTCTGTGGGTTTGGTATTTCTGCAGTGATGGCCTTGTGCAGGGTGATCACCTTGTTGCTGTACTACAACTGGCACTCAGGCTGCAGTTCTGCCTCCACTCACAGGGTGGTGCTTGTGGGTAGCATTGAATAGTCCCTTCTGGGAGACTACCATCTTCCTTTACTCCTGGGTGTGGGCTATCTGGTGGGTGGAATATCTGGTTGATTAGTTATCTGGTGGGTGGATCCTGAGACTCCCGTGCAATACGGTGATGGGAGGGAGGGGTCAGATGGGGAATTCCACTAGCTGTCTTCTGGTTATGACAGCACCCAGTGTAATTTCACTGCACACACTCCAGCTGAGACCCCAGGGTGCTGGTTCTCTTTCCACCTTGTGCCAAGACCGTCTCCCCCTCCTCCATGTCCTGTCCTACTTTGCAGGCTCTTTGCTTCTTTTGGAGTGACACTCCAGGACACCCATATCTTCCCATAGTTCTACAACCTCTGCCACAGCCTAAATCCCAAGTCCCAAATCTGTGGAGTAGCTCTGAACCCAGACATTTTCCCCTACCCTTTGTAGCACCAAAAGCTGTTGCATCTCTATAACTCTGCACCTGCTTATCCTCTGTGTTTGTATCTGGAGACGAGGCAAATTATTAGTTACTCTGTGAGGAGGATCTGAATCTTATCCCTACCAGGTCACCATCTTCTTACTGCCTCTCTCTGTCTTATCTCACTAAGCATAATATCCTCTATTTTCATTCATGTTGCTGCAAATGGCAGAATTTCATCTTTTTTGATAGATGGGTATTATTCTACTGCACATAAATGTATCTTATTTATCTACTCATCTATCAATGGGCACTTAGGTTATTGCCAGCCCTTGGATATTATAAATAATATTGTAATGTACATGAGAGTGAATAAGAGGTTTGAAAGAATGGGCAAACAGACAAACATAAGTTATCATTTTCCTTAAGTTTATAAATAGTACAAGTTTATATATTTTCCGATGTTTAGAAAAATATATTGCAAATCTTTTCAGTTCACAGAACATTACTGGAGACACTAAAGTCTGCACGCTATCCGTAACTCTCTTCTCTTGTTTTACCTACTTGTGTCTCTTTTCCCCCTTAATTTCCCCACTTCCATTCCCTGCCTCACTCTGATGTTTATAATAATGTCTGCTTCTATTATTGAAAAATAAAGTGTTTACATGTTTTTATTTTAAATAAGTGCAATAATATAGGTAATTTTGTTCAATGAATATTTTATATAAATTTCAATTTCTTGCACTTTTCATTATGTTTTAAAATCAGTCCACATTAAACCATGGGTTCATCTAAGATTTCTCTTTCCCTACATAGAATTCTCATGGCAACACTTGGAATTATCAGACCTTGCAATCTGTTGTTAATTTTGTCATTTTAAAGTGGTATTTCATTGTTTAGTTTGTGGTTCTGATTTCAGTAAGATTCATGTGTCTTTCTGGGATATTTTAGATTTTATCTGTCTTTGAGAATCTTTATTTTCACTTTAAATACAGCATTTCTAATTGTTGAGTCTCCTCTCCTCTTTTCTAAATGTAATTTCTTTTGTTTATATTGCTATATGACTTACAGGATACTGAATTTGTAGCTCGATCTGTTTGTACATCACACCCACTCTGGAGTTCTATTACCGATGACCTACACTCAATTTATTCCTTCATTCTGATTCCCTCCCCCTCCCTCCACTCAGGTAGCCATAATATTGTGTCTTGTGAATTTTGTTGTGTTTTGTCTGTTTCTTTTCTTTCCTTCTTTCTCTCCTTCCTCACTTCTTTCTTTCTTTTTTCTTTCCTCTGTTATTTTTTAAAAAAAAGGTAAAGCAGGAATGAGGGCAAGTAGGCAGGCAGTCAGGAAGAGAGAGGAGCAAGAAACATTTTATTTTTCTTTATTTAGTTGTTCACAGTAGTTGTCCCCACATCCCCCAGATGCCCCCCACCCCTGGAACCAGTATGCAAACCTGGTCCTTGATATGTAAGTGGACTGTGCTCCTTTGAAGGTAACTGATCTAACTCCACGAGGGCACACCTATTTTGTTTATTTATAGACCACACATGAGTGAAACCACCCTGTACTTATTTTTCTTTCTGGTTTATTCCACTTAGAGTAATCATCTCCAGTTGCATTCAGGTTGTTGGAAAAGACACAATTTCATATTATTTAACAATTACATATACATATATACTCTGTTGAGTATATATACCACAGTTTCTTGGTCCAGTCATCTGTTGATAGGCATTTAGGTTGTTTTCATGTCTTGTTATTCCGAATTGTGCTGCTATGAACACAGGATGCAGACACTTTTTGGATTAGTGTTTTTGCATTCCTTGAGTAGAGAAATAGAATAACTAGAAGTGGGATTACTGGGTCCAATGCTAGTTCCATTTTTATTTCTTTGAAGAATTTCCATTCTGTTTTCCAAGAAGTTGTACTAACTTACATTCCAACCAACAGTGTAAGAGAGTCCCTTTTTCTCCATACCCACTTCCAATACTTGTTGCTTAGAGTCATTTTGATAAAGGCTGTTGTCACAGGTGTGAGGAAATAGCTCATTGTGCTTTTTATTCACATTCCCTGGATGGTAAGTGATGTAGAACATTTTTATGATGTCTCTAGGCCATCTGTGTGCCTTGTCCAGAGAATTGTCTATTCAGCTCTTCTGCCCATATTTTCAGTGGGTTCTTTACTTTTTTGTTTTGAGGTATATGAGCTCTTTGTATAATTTGGAAGTGAACAGTCTGGTATCTGATGAGCAAATATCTTCCTCCATTCAAAGGATTAACTTTTTGTATCAGTGGTGATTTATGTTGCTGCACAGAAGTTTTTTGGTCTGATGCAGTCCCAAGTGCTTAATTTTGCTTTCCCTTCTTTTGCTATAGAGGTCTTCCTCTCTGAAATTGATGTCATGAAGCATATTTCCTACGCTTTCCTCTGTGTATTGCATGGTTTTGAAGGTTATATCTAAGTCTTGATCCAATTTTTTGTTAATTTTTGTATATGATGCTAATTAATTTGATTTTTTGCACAAGTGGCTGTCCAATTTCCCCAGCACCATTTGTTGCATAAACATTCCTTTCTCCATTGAATGTTTTTGGCTGTTTTGTAATAAATTAACTGTCCATGTAGGTGTGGTGCTATTTCTGGGCTCTCGATTCTAGTTTACTGGTGTGTGTTTCTGTTTCTGTTTCAATACCATACTGTTTTGATAACAATCGCTTTGTATTATAGTTTGAGATTGAGAAGTCTGATTCTTCTACTTTCATTCTTTTTTTCTGAGGATAGCTGTGGCTGTTTAAGATCTTTTGTGGTTTCATATACATGTTAGTATCATTTGATCCATTTTCTTGAAAAATGTTTCTGGAATATTTATAGGAATTGCACTGAACCTATATATTCCTTTGGGTAAAATGGCCATTTTAACTGTGCTAATTCTTCTGATCTATGAACATGGACTATTTTCCATCTCTTTCCATCTTTTATTTCTCTCAACAATACCTGGGAGTCTTCAGTGGATAGGTCTTTCACCTCTTTTGTTAAGTTAATTCTAAGGTATTTTATCCTTTTTTGGTGCTATTGTAAATGGAACTATTTTCTTGATCTCTCTTTGCTCTAGTTTATAATTTGCATATAGATATGTGACCAATATTTGTACATTGATTCTATCTCTTGCGACTTTACTATATTCATTTGTTTCTAATACTTTTTAACAGAAACTTTAAAATTTTCTAGGTATGATGTGTCATCTACAAGTAATAAGACATTTATTTATTCTTTTTCAACTTGAATTTCTTTAATGGCCTTTTGTTATCCAGTTGTCTGGCCAAGAAATCCAGAACTATCTTAAATTACAGTAGCAAGAGTGGCCATCCTTGTCTTGTACCAGATCTTAAAAGTTTTAAACTTTTCACCACTGATTATAATGTTGGATGTGGGTTTGTCATATATTGCTCTTATTATACTGATGTATGTGCCTTTTATTCCTATTTTGATGAGGGATTTCTCATGAATGAGTGTTGAATCTTGTCAAATACCTTTTCTGCAGCTATTGCTATAGTCATATGATTTTTTATTTCACTTTGGTGATGTGGTATATTACATTGATTTGTGCATGATAAACCAAATTTGCATCCCTGGAATAAATGCCATTTGGTAATGTGTATAATTTTTAACATCTTGTTGAATTCGGTTTGTCATGCTTTTGGTGAGGATTTTGTATCTATGTTCATCCATGATATTAATTTGTGATTTTCTTTTTTGGTGCTGCCCTTGTCTGGTTTTAGAATCAGGGTAAGGTTAGCCTCATAAAGTATATTTGGAAGTATTCTTTCCTCTTCATCCTCTCCTCTTAATAAGGATAAATCTCCTCTTAACGATCTTGAAAAATGACTTAGTCAAAATTATCCATGCATTTATAATGTCTGGACCTAAGAAATCATTCATCTTCTATTCAAATTGCCAAAATCCCTTCTATAATTTCTTTGCCTAACATTAATTCAGACTCTGCTTGAAATATCTAGTTCCACAGTGTAAGACAAATCCTATCATATTAAATGACATTCAGCATGTTATTCTTATCTTCCATGTATTAAGTTCAATACTTTTCTAGAGGCAGCAACTAACACACAGTAAATCTCAATAAATAAGTGCTTCCTTCCCTTCCTATTTGTTCTAGTTCTACTATCTTGGGCTGTGAACCATCTACCAGACTTCTGAATATCTGAAACAGCTCCCATGTCTCTCTTAGAGCCTTCTTCCTCCAATTTCCTGTCTCCTATCCATGACACACCTCAGACATTACATTTTCTAAACCACTCAATTCCTATTGGTCCTCCCAGCAAGAAGTGTGAAAGTCTCCTACTAGCCCTCAAAATGTGATGATCAACTAATGGACACCCAGCTAAATTTAAAAAGAGAACAAAATACAGTGGGTTGATGACCTTCCTTAATCTCCCCATCAATGTATTATGCAAACTTCTTAGTAGCAGCCACCTCCTAAAGGCTCACTTTACTTGAGGCCAGCTCAATCCCCCAGGCCTCTTCACATGAATGGCCTGTGGAATTCAGTTTGGAGATTGTTCAGCGAAGATATTGATAACAAAATCTGTGACTCCCCTGCTCTTCAAATATTCTCCTCCAATTTAATTAACTGGTGATTCTCTTTCTCCTTTCATCCATTCTGCTGCTATATGATTGACCACTCTTTAGAGCTGGATAGACAAGTGTTCAAATCCCATGTCTGCCTCTTCTTAACTCTGTGATCATAGGGAAATTATTTATCTTCTCTTAACTTTCATTCCTTGATTGATTATAACTTTCCTCCCAGAAAATATGAAGTGTTACAAACATTAAATAATATCAAATACTATAAAATGCCTGACACAAACTTACTCTTTTACTTTTCTGTATGTACCTCAAAAAGGAAAAACAATACCCAGTTATTCCAAGACATATGTAGACTTCTGACTCCCACACCAAATCCAGTCATTTGCTTTCATATTTCTTCAATTCTGTACTCTCTAGCACAAAACACATTAAATGATCCAAAATCATGCACTAAGAAGTCACAGTGGATCAAGGTGTCCTTTTTTCAGGTGACATTTCTAGCTTCACTGAAGTTGATCAGACTCTCAATGCCTTAATGCTTTTAGGATCAAAGTCAGAATGAAGGGTACAAAGTCTACTAAAGGGGGTTTTCCCCACATCAGTGGTTTGACGGTGGTGCAGTGTGGCTGTGATATGCCGCAGGGGAAATGACAGAGATGGGGGCAACAGAATGAGAAGCCCTATTAGTTTAGTAGCTACCACATGAGTGAAGAGTTTTGCAGTGTTCAGAAGAACCCAGGTTGATATTGTTGCACAGAGCAAGAGTCACATGTGTGCAATCACACATGAGGTCCCTCTGCACATTATCAGAAACCATTGAGAGGAAGACAGAAGTCTGAATCAAATAATTTTCACGACTTTTGCCACTCCCACAGTCCACCCGATGTCAGCCCAGTGATGATAGGCAGCTTTAGATGTTCTGCCAGATTCTAACTGAAGTTTCTACCAAAGTATCTCCAGCTTTTCTGCTCAGGGATTTTCTCCAAAATTAAGGAATATTACTGAGCATGCAGCTAGACACAGGGAGAAGATAAGAGACACAAACAGAAACAAACTTCAACCAATGGGGTACAACAGTCAGTAGATAAATACCTTGACTTCCTGCCCATTGGAAGACTTTTCTCATGTAAAATGATATAATCAGAGAATCAATAGAAGTTAAAGTGAGAAATATAATTGTCAATATTAAATTTCAATAGCAGAGCTGTAACAAAACTCAGAAGGCAAAGACACACACAATGAAATATGTGAAATATGAATATGTCTGAAAGAAAATATGAGATGTATATATCAAGTCAGAGTGTCTTCTCTCTAACTAATACAAATTCCAGAAAAAGGACACAGAGTATACAAAGGAAATATAGTTATTACAAAAATATAGAAGAGAACATTCAGAAGTCAAGAAAAGCACAAGTCTTCAGACAGAAAGAGGCATCATAGTCTGGCAAGATGGATTTTTAAGTCTGATAACTAGACACATCCACATAAAATTTTAAAACATGGAAGATAGATAAATAGATAAATAGATAGATAAATAAAAAAGATAGATAGAAAGATATCTTTGGAGAGAAAAAGCAGGTTGCCTATAAAAATGAGAATAAAACTAGCTTCCTATTTCTCAACAACAACAGATACTATAAAACAGCAGCGCAAGCTTTGCAATTTCTGAGGGAAAATTATTTCGAATCCATAATTTTATACCTATCCAAACAATCAATTAAGAAAGATAAAAGCCATATTCAGTCATCAATTATACATTAAAGGAAAGAGGTATCTTTTCTAAAGAAATTTTTAAAAATTTAGCTGGTGGAAGGTGTGTTACAATGTACACACAGATGAGGTACAAATTCAGTGTCCTGTAAATCACATGACAATGTAAATAAAAGTTTAAAAAAATTAAAAGAAAGCAATTACTTGGGACTATGTTCATGCAAAAGAAAGACTATAAAAGCAATACAGGTTTAAATTTGATTTTGAACTTGAATATAGAGGTATAACTATACTGAGAGAAGACGATGCACATATGAAGTTGGTGGTGTGAAACAAATTATTACCGATAGAAAATACTGAAATTGGATAAATTAACAATTATTTCTTTAAGTACATTTTCTGTAAGAGATTATAAAAGGGAGTCTCCCACAAGTCAGGAAAGACTCAGTAGGCTACAATATTTTGAGGAGGATGAATGTTTTAAATTCATAACAAGACATATACACAAAAAAATTTAAAATATTAAATATATATATATATATATATATATATATATATATATATATGGAGAGAGAGACAGATGTTTGAAGGAAAAGAACAGGTCATTTTCTGGATACATGGGCAGACCCCCCTCACCCCACCAAGAACCCAAATCATAAATTGTTGAAAATATAAATTGCTTCCTACTTTAGTAGGAAGAGGTGAACACAGGAACTTGACTTTTTACTATAAGCCCCTAGTTGTATTTTATGTTTTTAGTATGTTTATTAATCATGTCAAAGAAATGATTTTTATGTTCAACATGTAACAGCACCTGAAACTTTGGACAATATTCATCAACACACTGATAAATGGTTGAAACACAAGTTAATGAGTCATTCTGATCACTAGAACAGCTTCTTCATCTCTAAAATGAAGATATTAATGTCCACTCCATGGGAATATTATGACCCTGTATGAACAGCACTTACACTGATGCCTGGCACATCATCAGCTCTTTGTGAATGGCAGCTATTGTTACTAGAAGACAGATGACACACTAGTTGAACCCAGTCATAGCTGTGTCACTGACTATGCACTGTGTAGATGGGTAAGTCTTATTTTCATCGACTGGAACTTGGGAATAGTATCCCTTTTTTGAAATAAATTAAAGTATATAAAATGCTTATCACAGTACCTTACTAAGTAAATAATTAATACATTGTGGAAATTATCATTATTAATTAAAATCTTTATGGTGATTATTTTATTTCCATGGTTTTCATTTAGATAGATATGTCTTAAATGACAGGAAATATCCAGAGAGTGCCTCCTCTCTAGATTCTCTTACACTCTGCGTCATCTACTCTGCTTCTTAGAATAATTACTAAACTTTTAATATTCTGTTTATCAATGTTTCTCATAACAAATTTAACACTGAGTCAAAAAGAAGTCCAAATAAATTCTCCTCTGTGTATTCCTGTAGATCCCAGGTGTTAGGAAAAAGATGTGGAAGGAGAAAAAAAGAATCTATGCCACAACTTCTGTTACCAAGGATGAGAACAGGGTACTATAATAGGTAAAATGTGGCTGAAAATATGCATTACTCTTTAGCCGAAAGTATTGTCCTAATACATGTGATTCAACACATTTCATAAATGTCATAGAATGTTTTGCTAAAGAGTCTATGACAGCATGGAACAAAAACCCGTGGACATTTTTCCTTAACTTTTGAGCAGACTTTGTTGAGTGCTCAAAACAGAAAATTTCATCCTCTGTCAGAGAAGTGCACATTACTAACCAGAGGCAGGTAGAAAACAGCACAGACCTTTCATATGTGCTCTGCGTCAGACACTTGGAGTTAACTCATTTAATATTCCTAATGAACACTTTATGGATGTATATTTGACCAAGGAGGTAAGCGAGACTCAGAGACATCAAACAATTTGTCCAAGTTCAGGCAGCTGTTAAGAGTTAGTGCATGAACCCCTAAATTCATAGTCTATATTCTTTCTACCAGACTTCCCAGAATGTCAAGCAGATCTCTGCCACTTCCCAGGGTGCCCTAGTCAGGGAATCTGGAGACAAGATATTAATTCCTGCCTTGGTCACTAAGTAATTTAGGCTAATTTGCTCTTTTAAGAGTTTTACTGACTCCACTTAAAACATAACTCTACTTTGCATGACATGATAAGCACACAGAAAAAAATGAACTCATGTTTATAAAGTATTTGTAAAGCCTAAATCTACTTTTATTTTTAACATATTCTCATATACAGATAAAATTATACTCTCAAAAAAACATTCTAGGACTCCAAACTAGGATGAGATTTCAATGTCTCCATTTCTTAACTAACCAGATAACAAATAATGTCTTTCCAAATACCATAGATAATGTTTTCTTGGAGCTTAGAAAATAAATGTCAATACTGTGGTAGTTTCTGAGAATTTAGAAATAGTAGCCCCAGAATAAATATATACTGGGAGGGAAAGGTAATATAACTCAGGCCAATAAATATTCATCAAAAATGCTCACATAGAAAACATGTGGGAATCCAAGTGTGTTGATACAAAGGAAAGAAAGTAACTTGATGCTAAGGTTGACCTGCAAAGGGGACTTAACTCAGGGCTCTCCTGACTGCTTGTGACAATATTGGTCACCATTCCCAAAAGGTCAGGGCCAGACAGAAAACCCATTGCTCCTGAGAGCGTGGAAATGCACTCAATGTGTGTGAAATGGGTCTTCCTTTTACTATTAGGTTAAAATGGAGACACTGCACTAACAAATGCTACAACCATTGTCGTTTCATTCCATATTCTGAAATATTAAATATA
Organism: Solenodon paradoxus; assembly: GCA_004363575.1. Lineage (NCBI taxonomy): Eukaryota > Metazoa > Chordata > Mammalia > Eulipotyphla > Solenodontidae > Solenodon > Solenodon paradoxus. Next base: position 430,106 of record RJWH01000664.1, read on the forward strand.
CCTAGAAACTATGGGTAAGCCAATCTTCCCTACCAAAGTGAGGCAGAATCTTATCATTGCTGGATGTCTTATACTAAAATTCATAGTGTCAGTGATTCAACCTTAAAACTTTCCCAGCAAATGCTGACTCACACTTCCTTTCTTCAGCAAAAGTTACCTGCTATATATGCTCAGTACTTACCTCAGCCTTCTTTCTGAGCCCTAGAGTGGCAGTTAATTTTATGTGTCAAACTGGCAAGGCCATGGTCTCCAAATATTTGATCAAATAATATTGTAGATGTTTCTGTCAAGGCATTTTTCAGATGAGATTAACACTTCATTCTAAGACTTAAGACTACAGCAGATTTATCTTCCATAATGTGGATGGACCGCATTCAACCAGTTGAAGGTCTTAATAGAAAAATCTGACTTCTTGGAAAGAAGAGATTTTACCAGTAGACTGATTGCCTTTAAAATCAAGCTGCAACTCTTTTCTTGGTCCCCAGCCTGCTGACCTTACTCTGCAGATACTGGACTTAGCAAGTCTGCACGATTACATGAGCCAATTCCATAGAATAAACAAAAGATAGCAGCATCTGTCTACTTGCTAGATGAGATACTGCCTGATTCATGAATCATTTAATAAAGCCAAATAGATCTTTTACAAAAGAGATAGATGATGAGACATGGATGATAGAGCCCTGTGAGCCTGCTCTGACAGCTGGCCCCTCGCTCTGACCACCCGCCCAATGCCTTCCCAGACCTTCCTAATGAGAAGTAACCACTTCTCCCTCTCAAAGTTGTTGCTCTTGAATTTGACATTCCAGCAATAGTTGTTTATGTAACTATGTCCTGGTCCGAGCCCAGGCAGCCTTCACTCTAGTATACAGACGGGGCCTCCACAAGTCTGGAGGGCCCCTGGGGTGGGTCTGCCAAGGTTAGACTTGCCTGAGGGTCTGAGGAGTCCCCTGGGAAATGAACTCATCCTGACGGAAAAGAGGGCCAAGTTACACAAACATGCTCCAAGGACAGTCATCCAGTGTCAGAGGAAGGGATCATTTTGAGTACAGCATGATGTGTGCCACTCAGCTTGTCCTCGGCCAAGTTCACAGGGCCGCAGGCCCCAAGCCCGCAGGCCCCAATCCCGCAGTCATTCACCGCCCTCAGTGATACTTTCAGTGAGTGCCTCCTCTGCAGCAGGCTCTGTGCTGAGCAGCGGGGATTCATAACCAAGCAAGACAGATCCTTTCCTGGCCTTCAGGAGTTTCATTTAGAGTCTTGTGGGAGTTCTAAAGAGAGGGGAACTGAGATTTTAAAAATAGGTGGTCTCTATTTTCGTTATATTTTAGTATAGCTTTTTAAACAATTTTTTTACTATTTAAATTTTTGCAATGTGTCATCTGAATTCTTGTATTGGGAGAACAACTCTATGTGGTCTGTGGTCTATGTGTCAGAGCACAGCGGGATTAAGGAAAAAGGACGCTTCTGTCGCTTGATGTAAAAGCTGAGGAAGGCCGAAGCAAGAAAGGGCTCAATGGTGTGTGCATTGAGAGGGACCAGCCAGAGAAGACACAGGAGGTGACATCGTCATCTGCCGTCCCTGAGCAATGAGGATGGCAGGCAACTGCTTCTGCAGTGGGAGCTGCTGTGTTTGTGTGTGGGCATCAGAGCAGCTCTGGGAAGAGCTGTGCCCAGAAGGTTTGCAATCCTATGTGTGTTAAGACCCTATTTTTGTTTCAAGAGAATGTCTTAGGGAAACCAGCTCACTTTTCATTTCTATTCCACCAAATTGTCCATAAAGTAGGTGCCATGTCTTATTGTTTGGGGAATCAAATCAGTAAGCACTCAAAAATAGAACAAAGTTTTGTTGAATTAAAATGAATATGTAGACCTTTCATTTATATAAACTAGCCAGAATACACAAACATGGAGTGGAAGAAATATAAAGATATATACATGTAGTTGAGGTTTTTCCCTTTATATAAGAAGCTAAATTCTGTGCTCTTTCTCCATTCTACTTTGGAGGCGTAAGGGAGAATTAAAATAAATAGTTCCTTGATCAATGGCCATTTTATTGTTATTCTTTGTTGTTTTTCTAAGAATAACACAAATTCTCATGATGAAAAAAGTAAAATCTACTGAAGAATGGAAAGAGGATAGTAAAGTGAAAACCACATAAACACAGGGTGTAATGTTCCGTGGTAGAACTGAGTAGAATTGTATCAGTTGGAAGTTCCAGAACAATCTTTATCCTCTTATTTCTTCTCTACATTTCAAGTATAATAATTCCTCCATCACCTAGGACAGAGATCAATGACTTTCTCAACAATCACCCAACCCAGTTAGTTCCAAAAATCCAGACTAGTACAAGAGTTAGTTTGATTTCCAGACAAACTGATTCAGACATTGTTTAGCAACTAAAGCTTTGACCCCTCTGAAGTCTCGCGTCACAAATTCCGGTCATAACCTGCTGGAATTTGTCACTGACACAGAAGGAGTAACAATAGCCAAGCCAGTCAACAGAGACTCCAAGTTCATTTTTCATCTGTTGTTTACTAGGGAAGCAAAAAAATTTTTTTTAGTTAGAAAATGGAATATACCCATTTTTATTCATTGCATGTGCATACAATGATATAGAAAATGAATGCTGTAGTGAAAACAGATCAGGGAGAGACAGAAGCACTAGACCTACTTGGTTGCTTCTGTAGCTGGATAACCGGCAACAAATCATTTAACTTTCTGTGTTTCTGTTTTCTCTTTGGCTAAAAAGTAGCAATAATTCCAACCCGGCCTACTCATGATGAAGATAGCAATTATAAAGATAGATGAGTTTCTGTTTCTGAAATTCTAATGGGAGACATGAAGTCCACATCACTCTGCAATATTGTCCCAAAGGGTTTCAAGACCTTCTTTGCCTATATTTTCCCCAATATGCTCCACACTAAACATAATCCCCAAAATGTCCTCCTATCACATCATCTTCCCTCTGGCAGAATTCTCTTTCTATTGAAAAGTGTCCAATACACTGGGATGAATCAGCCCAAGGTCAAGAGATGACTGTCAGCAAGAAAGACCAAAGAAATGAAAACTCAATGAAAGGAAAACATTTTGCTTTTCATGGATCCACCTATAAGGGTCACATGAAGGTGAGTGTAAAATTTAAAAAACTCGCCACTAGAACTAGGGTGATGGAGGGTACAGGAAATTTGCTAGCTTAACACAGAGTACAGAGGGGAAGTTGTCCCATGAAAAATCCAGATGGATATAATGTCGCACTCATCCTAGAGCCAGATTATGAGGGTCATTCGATAGTTAAGTAACCTTGAGCAAATCACTTCTGTGTCTCAGTTTCCTCATCTACAAAAGGAAAATTATACTGGTACCTACTCCACAAGGCTGTTGTGAGGATTCAATGAATAAACGTGGGTGAGGTACTTAGCGCTAGAAAGGGAGTAAATAAATGACATGGGAGGTTGACAAGACCATGAATGGTGATGACGGTGGTGGTGGTTTTGAATACACTTCCCACTGCTCCCATATAAAGCTAAGAAACAGAACAGAGCAGAGAAAGAAACACGGCAACTGGCCATGGCTTTCCACAGAGGGTGCATTGAAGGAAACCAGATGTCTTCGTGTATTCAGGCTACTATAATGAATGTACAGAGTAAGTGACTCTAACAGCCAACAGGCCTTTCTCCAGATTCTGGAGAAGAAGGCTGAGACTAAGCTAAGACTAAGACCAGCAGAGTTGGTGTCTAGTGAGAACTCTCTGCCTGATTTATAAACAGCCCTCTTCTCCAGGTGTCCTCACTTGGTGCAAGGAGTGGAAAGCTCTTGGAGTCTCCTTTATAAAAGCATTAATCACTACCAAAGACCCTCCCTCCAAATACCCTCACACTGGAGGTTGCAATTTCAACATATGAATTTGCCAAGTTCATAAACATTCTGCACAGCACCAGGCTTTCTCAAGGTCAGGCCATGCAGAGGTCCTATGGTAGCAAATTAGAAACGACATGAGTCCAGCTTCTAGAAATAAGCCTATCCTTAGACTGTGAACCTTGCACAACTGCAGTCAGCAGACCGACAAGTCCTAATAATGTCTATTAAAAATGCTGGCAAAGGGAAGAGCCTGTGCCAGGGCACACAAGCATGAGGCACAGAAGAGTGTGGCACAGAGAAGAGGGCCAAGAAAGAAAATGAGCCAAATGATCCCCCCTGGCCTCTCTCCACTGAAAGGGTTACAGATTTCACAAGGAGAAGATCCTCGTTAATACCGGACCCAAAATCCTCACATACTTAAATCTAGTCTTTTATTTTACTAAGATATTTGCTTAAGCTAACTGTTTGATAAGATGTATCTAGGCATGCTCTAGGGGCTTAGCAGTTACATCTGCCAGGCATAGTCTACATACATCCCAAGGAGCCAGGTTCACATCCCAGGGCCCTGGAGGAACAACCAAAATGAACAACTGAATAAAAACAAATGCTTCTTCCTCCTCTTCTCTCTGCCTGCCTGCCTGCCTCCTCGCCTTCATTCCTGCTTGTGCCTTTCCTTTAAAGTCATACACAGTGTTTCTAGCTCAAATAGTTTGGGTTCATCAATGAAATGTTGTCAGTCATTGATTCAAGAGATATTTATAGATAGCTGCAGAATTCCACACCCTGGGCTCAGGAATGAGAGTCCAGAGCCAACAGCTCAGTGGAGAGACAGAGAAGTAAACAACTGAACACTGCAGACTCAAGCTCTGTGTGAGTAATAAGTACCCAGGACTGGGAGTGATTAGAAGGGTAAATTAGAGACCTCGAAGGTCTTAAGGAGTCTGGACTTTGTTCAAGGGTAACAGGAACCATTGAAAGATCTATCAAATTAAGAGCTCCACCAGTGTTGTTGCAAATGCTTGCACTGGGAGAGCCCCAAATATCTCACTCAGATTTTGGAGCTCAGAATGCACTCAATTAAAATTTCCCCTTGCAAAATCACTACCACCCAAGAACTATTCCTCTTAGGGGGTAGATTTAAGTTAAATTATCTTCACTCAACAGTACTACTGACCTAGACAGTAACTTCCCTAAAGTCCCAGAACGAGGTAAAAATATATTCACATCAATTGAAACCCAGAAATTCTCCTTTAAAAAAAAAAAAAAAAAAAAAAGGAATCCTACTCAGGCAACATCTTCAGTTACTGTAAGATTTCCAAGATAAGAGATGCCCACAGTCAAGGCTTTGCCAGTTGACTATGAAAATTTTAAAGGTGAAAGGAAGGAATTTGAGTCAGTTTAGTGATAAAATTAGAGTATGCTGGATGGAAGTCAGCCAACCATTGTAATAATCAAGAGACTGTTCTGTTTGAAGGATAGTGTCAAAATTCATGCCAGAAATGTTTATTTTCTAAAACCCTATGAGAAGCTTTTCTCAGGCAATCACAGAATTTCTACAGAGGAAGGACCCACGCCAACAACTTGCTTGGGAGAGATTTGTCCTAAACAAAATTTGTATAACTAGTATACAGCTTCCATTAGGATTGTTTATTTATTTGTAATGGCTTGGAGACTAACAAAAGGAAGCTAAAATATTCCAAAACCACCCTTACTCAGGCCTCCACTGCACAACTACAAATGCAGTGTATTTCAGTGAGGTTAATTAATCTGTGAGGATGATAAATGTTACTGTTGGGAAGTTAACACTGAGCTCCTGGAAGGTTATGTTGCCATACCTGAGTCATTTTGTCCATTGATATCTTCTTCTTGCTCTATGGAAATAATCTAGGAGTGACATGAAAGGAAAAAAAAAAAATCATTACCTGTAGGTGTGATATTTACTCTGAACAAAATATGAGGTGCAATCTGAGGAGCACTGAGAGATCATTTCCTTCCATCCCCCTGCCCCCACCCCTCAGCCCCCACACCCTGCCTGATGCTGAAAATTCCCACAGTTTTTACTCTTTTTTTTTTCAGTAAAAACTTTAAAAGCCTCTATGAACATGTACATTTTATCTGGGAGGAGTAGCACACTGAATCATTCATAATAACAATCACTTGAGTGACTTCATCTAGCTCTCCGGCCAGCTACTGGGCAGTTTCCAGAGTTATAGTAAAGATGCCTTTTGACCCTGGGGAGAAGGCCAAAGAAAGTCTGTCTAAAGACTGACTCTGGGTATGGGCCCAGAAGACACTAAAAAGAACCTACTGTTTCCCCATTTTGCCAGAACTGACCTGCTCTTATTGTTTGAGCGTTTGGGGCTGAGACTTCTTCTAGCTACAAATAATTGCTTTATTGTAGCTTTGTGCCATGTGAAGATACTGGGTTAAATACCTGGGCTACACAATCACCAACTACATGAATGTTTTACTTACACTTTTGGAGCATCTGTTTATAATTTTTAAAAGGCAATAGAGGACAGCCAACTTACTCAGAGAGCTCCTGTGAAAATTGAGTAAATTAATGAATGTGAAAGTACTTTGCAAGTACAAGAGAGCTATTCAAAGTGCTGTGTTTAATCCAGCAATCATATTTCTTGGTATTTACCTAAATAAGTTATAAATTTATATCCACATAAAAACCTTCACATAAATTGAGTCATGATATTTCCAACATATGGAAGCAACAAAGATGCCCTTCAATAGATGAATGGATTGACAAAATATGGTACATCCATACAGTGGAATATTATTTAGCAATAAAAAGGAATGAGCTGTCACATCATGTAAAGACAACGAGGAAACTTAAACGCATGCGAAGTACAAGAAGTTCATCTGAAATATGGGTATGCACTATATGACTCCAACTATCTGGCATTCTGAAAAAGGCAAAATTAGGGAGATGGTAAAAATATAGGTGGTTACCAAGGGTTTGGAGGTAGAGAAGGATGAATAGATGGAGGGATTTTAAAGGCAATAAAATTACTCTGTACAATACTATAAATGGGGACACATCATATAATTGTTTAGATTCATAAAAAATACAACACAGCAAAAATGAACCTTAATATAACTACAGCAACTAATAATGTATCAAAAATAACCACGCTCCTCCTGGTTATGACCCTTACGTAGCACCACTTTGCCTGTCTAAGACAGCCCAAGCTCTGCACAGCGGCATTCAAAACCCTCTGTCATCTGCTCTCCTGCTCTACCCATTCTGGAATTCCCTAAATTAACTCTCATGATTATCTGCTGTTTTCCCTACCCAACATCAACTTTTTCTTCTTTTGCTAAAATATCCCATTTTCCTCATGAGAATGACACCTATCCCAATATCAGTTTATGTGGTTTAGTCGGGGCTTCCCCACCACTCAAATCCCATTTCGAGCACATGATTCAAGACTCCAATCAAGTCAGTCTAGGAAATATAGAATATTTTGTTGAAGGCTACAGGAAAAACAAGTCATCTTTCCCCTGGGACATGTCAGATATTAGACTGAAGCGTGAGAGTTTGTGGCCACCTATGTCACCCCACCAGAAGAGCCTGTAGAAATAAAACCAACAGAGAAGAAAGTAGAGCCTGAAGATGACAGGAAGCTCAGGGCTAATGGCTTCCATTGAGTATCTTGAACCTGCTGATTGCGAAGTTGGCCTGCCTTCCCCATCCTCTTATGCTTTTCAGTTATGTGAGCCAGTAGATTTGGTCTATGTTTTAGCCCATTTGAGTTATTCTTCTGTTATCTTACAACCATGATTCATATATGGAGGATATTCTTCTGTGCTTCGATCTGTTTCTTCTCACCACAATGCATTAATGTGATAAACATCTTTCTTCAAGTTTCAGTTAATTCTAGCACCGCCTCTCTATGAGCCTTTCCACTCCTCATCTCCATTTTGTGGGTGGAAATGTGATATGAAGATGTGCAGGAAAAAACAACAGAAGAAGAAACCTTTGACCAAGTATCTAGTTTAGAACAAAAACTGAATCAAAATAAAATGCAGAAGAGATGATAGAGGGCAAATGGGATTTACCCTCTGATATCTTCATTGTTTTAGAGCTATGGACACTCTCTTATTCCCCCTTCACCTTGTCTTTTTGTATTAAAAGCCTCCTGTGGCAGTGTTAATTGTCCCTCACTATGTTTTTCCTCTTCTCCTCTGATATTTTGCATAATACAAGAATGTCCAGAATTAAAACTACATTTACCAGTCTCCATGTGATTCCCCAATAACCATGTAATTATTTTACTGTTGATAGAATGTGAGCTGAAGTGGTGCCTGCAACTTTCTAAACTTTCTTCCCCTTTTTTTCTGCTTCCCACATCTAGATGACTGAATCATTAGAGACTAAGAGGATGTGAATAACAAAACGAAAGCTGGTTGGGTCCCCACCCTGGATTATTATATAGGAACTGAGAAAAAGAAACTTATGACACACCCTGGTAGCTTAGTGTTTGGTACACCAGGCATTGTGTACATATAACCCAAGTTCCCAGGAGGAACAACCAAGATGAACAACTAAATAAAATAAAGTGCTTCTTCCTCCTCTCTTCCTGGCTGGCTGACTCTGCTCACCTTCATTTATGCCTGCACCTTTAAAAAAATAAAAAATAAACTAATTGATCTAAACCACTGTGATTTAAGGTCTCTGTTTCAGCTGGCAAAGTCATATTTTAATTTAACGACACAAACTCTTCTTGGTCAGTCCTCTGTTTGTTCCTTGTGCTTTGAATCCTAACTATTAGAATTGAGAATTTCCAGTAGCAAAAGGAGCAGCCACAAGTAAAATTCATGATTGTTCCCATCGGTCAGTCTTTCAACTGTCTTCAATCACATATATCCACTATAAAATAATCTCCATTGCGCTGCACTAACAGACTGGTTTCAAATGCATATTTGCCTAAAACACATATGATTTGGATACTAAGAAACCTTCAATCCGAAGTTGCTCATGACAACAAATTTATAGTAGTCAAAAATCAAAAACACCCCCAATATCCAACAATAGGGGCATTGTCCAGTAAATGTGAATATACCCCTTGTGTCTAATTTAATATCACCACTAAAAAGGACACTTACAAGTAATATGTAATGAAATGGGGAATTACTATCATAAAAAGGCATGGGGGAAGGCAGGATACAAAAACTGTAAGCACAGTATAATTTCAAGTACATAAAAAAAGACTGGAAAGAAAACAACAGTCATGACAAAATAATTATCATGTATAGATCTTCCTTGACATGATGGAGTTTCATTCTGATAAACTCATCATAAATTGAACATATCAAGTCAAAGATGCTGACTAGGAACTACAGCTGACAGGTCTGCCCAGCATCACCAGAGAAGGTTGTACTGAGGTTTCTACTGAATGTGTTTCCCTTTCACACCATCATAAATTTGAAAATTCATATGATAAATCTTCATAAGACAAGGACTGTCTATATTAAGTGCTTACTGCTTGCCAAGCACTATAATAAGCACTTTACATGCATTTTTTCATTTAATTTCCCAGTAACTTATGATGCAAGTATGATTATTATCTCAGTTTTATTGATGAGATGACAAACTTGATGAAATTAAGGAACTTGCTCAAAGTTTTATAGAAATAAACCCAAGTGTATCTGTCACCAAAGGCCATACTCATGGCTGTGTTCCTAGCAAACTTGTGCATGAGATATTTGAAAGATCCTTTTAATATTTTCTGCTTTTCTCCAGTTTCAAAATTTTTTAAAGTTGTATTACCTTTCTAACAAAAGCACAGAAGTGAACTTTACTTTTTTAAAAAAGAAACAAGGCGCACCCTGATCGGGTAGTGGTTAGGTTGGGTCAATCACCTCTGAAGAATGCAGGCACATACCCCTGGGCTCAAGTCCAGGGTTCAGGGGGAACAACCAGTGAGAACAACTAAATGAAAAATAAATAAAGTGCCTCTTCCTCCTCTCTCTTCCTACCTGATTGCCTTCTACTCACCTACATTCCTGCCTATACCTTTCCTTTAAAAAAGAAAGAAAGAAAGAATCAAGTAACCAGACACAAGCCAAGTGCTCTGCTTTTTCCTAAAACGGAGCATAAGAGTGGCACAGCAAAGCCTCAGAGAAGAGCCATTGTAAATGATATGGCAACTGAGTGGGATTAGAATTCTCAAATTTCTTCATTCACCTTTCAACAGTGTCCCATAGCCAGAAATGCTGTGAGTCAGTCGTACTTAACCCTTTTTTTTTTTTTGCGGGGGGGGAGGGGGGGATAGTAATTACTTCTTTGAGAATCTGTTGAAAGCCAAAGATCTTCTTCCCACAATGATGTGAGAAGCACATACATGAACCTGCACGCACACATGTGCAAACACACACATGCATTTTCATACAATTTCAGAAGATTGACAGATGCAACCACACCTGTGGATTTATCCCAGGTAAAGGCTCCCTGATATAAGGTAACAACAAGCCAATTTGTGCCTGATTTTTTGAAGCTCAGCTCCATCTCTGACACTGTTGTCTATATAATAAGCCATAAACAGCAGCTTCAATTGTCCAGAGGCCTTATTGTCAGTAGGGAGATGCTCTGAGTTCTTTGTTGATAGGAAAACTATTTCAGCAGATTTATCAACATTCTTGACTGATTCCCTGATAAGTGTCAGGGGATGACACAGGAGAAAACTAACAGGCCTACACAGATATGAACTCAAGAGGAAAGTCATAAAACAACCCAAGGGTAACTCCCAGGAGTATATCACTTTACAGTTAAAAAGCCTTTTCATACCCTTGATCTCAGTTGACACCCCCTTCAGGGCCCTATGAAAGGAGGGTCATTAGTCCTATTTTACATATGACCCAGATCTCCACTTTCAACTTTATCTACAAGAGTTGACTATATTGTGACCAAATCCCAGACAAGATGCAAATTCACCCCCTACAGCACTACAGTGAAAAATACAATTGGTTTAATTAAGTCAACTATTGGATTACTAAATTACTGAAGATTCATAGAGCTCCTAAAAAGGTCACCTTCCACAGTATACAGCTCTACTAAATCCCAGTCTGAGAACAAAGCCGCACACCAAAGATAGCTGAAAGATAGTACAAAACCAAATCCTAATGATATAATTTGGGCCTGTTGTCAGGAATGTCTGAAGGCAATTGTAGTGAGCAAAATGATGGTTGCAAAGATATATCCACAATCTATTCCCTAAAACCTGTAATTATGGCTTTACATAGCATAAGTGAATATTATATGGCAAAAATGTGATTAAGAATCTTAAAAGGAGGAGCCTATCCTGGAATTTCTTGGTCCCAAATGCAATCATAAGTGTTCCCATAAAAGAGAGGGAGAGTAGGTGCAGACAGAAGAAAACACCCAAAGGAGAAGGTGATATGAAGACAAAGACAGAGGTTGAGTGACATAGTCATAATCACTCCAGTTTGCGTTCCATTGTAGTTCCAAAGAACACCAAGAAATGCCAAGGAAAACCACCAGAAGCTAAAGGAGGGGAGGTTCTCCAGACTCCAGAGAGAGCGTGGTCCTACCAACACTTCAGGTTTGTACTTCTAGCATCCAGAACTGGGAGACAATAAAATTCTGCTATTTTAGAAGAAAGAGTCAAGATAGCAACATGGTAGGAGTCAAGTTTAGCCTCCTTCCCACAGAGCAACTAGAAATCACCAATTTTGCAGACACAAACACTGAGGAAAAAGCAGGTCCAGAGGCTATGGAGTCCACAGAAGCAATCACTACTACAAAGGGTAGATGAAAACATAAGGGTTCAGTGTCATACCATGGATTCAGGATTTGGGTCACAGCACGGAGAGTGGAGCCTCGGGAAGAACTGGGTCCCTGGAGAATTGCTCAGGTAGCAGAGCCCACTCAGCAGAACAAGGACATGGAGCCAGGGAAGAGGGTCTTGGTATAGGGCTGAAGGAAGACCAGTGCCCTAGTGAAACTGAGAGGGAGCCCCTGACGGGAAATTACACAGGGCACTGCCATAATAAGAAGGCAGATAAGGGAATGCCCCACCCCCAACACCTCCCACTATATTGTCCTGGAGCCAAAGGAACTTCCCACCAGAAATACTACCCCTGGGCTTAAGGAAAGAAGAGTCTCCTAGAAGGGAGAAAACTTAAATATTACACACTAATGCTACCCTGTAGGTGGAGAGAGAATTGCACCTGATTGCTGACTGTGGGCCAGTGACAAGGTGATCATCACCATTCAGACCTGCAACTCTCAGGGAAGGCTCTGCATCCACTACACAAACTCCAAACCCATAGGCTGAACTCTTGGTTCCTAAGGCATGGTCCTACAAGCTTCAAAAAATCCAGTCAGTGGTGACACCACAAAACTCAATAATTCCCAATGTTCAAACCAAGATCCAGGCTTATTCAGTGCAAATTAATACCCTACACAAGATCATCACTGCAGGGAATCCTAAACCACAGAAACATAAACGGAATACCAAACAGTGAAAACACAGAGATCTATACAAGAAATGATGGCCATATTAAAACATCAGGGGAAAATCTGAATGCAACAGACTATGCAAACTACCTGAGAATGAATTTAGGGCAACACTAATAAACATACTCATGGAAACCAAGAAAAAAAGTAGAGGAAGAAAAAGAGAACAAAAAAGGGAGAATAGAAATGAAGAAATATATAAAAGAAATGGAGAGCATGATAACTGAAATAAACAGCTCAAAAAAGGGACTTAAGAGTACGATGGATGAAGCCTCCAATAGAATCAGTGAGCTAGAAGACAGGCAAATGTACTCAAGAAAACTAGCAAAGAGCTAAAAGAATGCAAAGAAATGAAGAGGGAATTGGAGACCCATTGGATAACATCAAAAAGAAGAATATTCATATCATAGGCATCCCAGAGCAAAGAGCGAAAAAGGGGCAAAAACTTCATTAAAAGAAATAATAGCTGAAATTGGCTTAATTTTCCTAACCTGAGAAATGAAGCAAGCCTTTAGACCTCTGAAGCTCAGAGTTCCAAACAAAAGAAGTCCAAAGAGACATATCCAAAACACATTGTCATCAAAATTTCAAAAATATAAGATAAAGAATCTGAAAAGTAGCTAGAGAAAAACAAGTCACATACAAAGGAGACCCCATAAGATTGTCAGTGAATTTCTCAGCTGAAACTCTACAGGCCAGAAGGGAATGACATGATATAGTCAAAGTGCTGAAAGAACAGGATTTTCAACCTAATATACTATACTCTGTGTCATTATCATTTAGAAATGAAGGATTGATTTTTAAAAAGAAGGTTTTCACATAAGCAAAAGTTAAAGGAATTCATCACCACAAAACTAGCTCTAAGAAAATATTAAATCTCTATAAAATATAAAGAAAGACCACTTAAAAATAGTAAGACAGCAAAATATAAAAAGTGGGGAGGAGAGGAGAATAAAATGTGGGTGGTTAGAATAAGTGTAAACTAATATTTTTTCAAATAAAAATGGTAAATAAACATAGAATTCTTAATGCTAACTGCTGGGTAACCACAAAACATATCTCTAGAGAAAAAGTAAAGAAGAAAACAAAAAGGGAAACCAATCAAAACATAAGCACTCCTAAACCACCTAAGAGAAAGAGGAACAAAGGCATAGTCTGGAACAACACAGAGAAGATCCATTACAAAATGACAATAAGTAACTACATAGCAATAATCACCCTAAATGTTAATGGTCTGAATTCACCAGTCAAAGAAAGCAGAGTGACTGTATGGATTGAAAAGTATAACCTAAACTTCTGCATTCAGGAACTCCACCTTCTTTCAAAAGTTAAGCAAAGATTCAAAGTCAATGGTTGGAAGACAATCGTACAGTCAAATAGAAACACACAAAATAAAGCAGGAACAGATTTACTTATATCAGGTAAAATAGACTTCCAACTAAGAAGCATAACAAAAGACAGAGATAGAATATACTGACTAAGGGGTCAATTCAACAAGAATACATAATGCTTATTTACATATATGCTTCACTAAAGCAACATCAAAATATATTAAGCAAGCATTATAAGAACAGATAAGAGAAATTGACAGCAATACGATAATAGTAGGAGACTACAATACCCCACTTACAACAATGGACAGGTCACCAGGCAGAATAGTAAGAGGGAAACAGCAGTTTTAATGACCATTTGAAGCTGTTAAGTCTAATAGACACACACCAAACAATTCATCCACCAGTTAGAGTTCACATTCTTCTCAAATGCGCATGGAACATTCCCAAGGGTAGATCATATTTTGATACACAAAACACATCTCACCATATTTACAAAAATTAAAATCATACCAAGTATCTTGTCTGACCACAACGGTTAAAAAATAGACATCAACTACAAAAAGAAAGCTGGAAGACCCCAGATTAATTGGAGACTAAACAACATGCATCTGCAAAAGAAGTACTTAAAAAATTCTTAGAGACAGGTGAGAATAAAGACACAAGCTACCAGAATCTATGAGATTCTGAAAAAGCAGTACTAAAAGGGAAGTTCATTGGAATCCAGAGCCACCTCAGGAAACAAGAAAAATAGCAAATAAACAACCTAACCCAACATTAAAACAACTAGAGAAAGAATTAAAGTCCACTAATTAACAATTAAAGTCAAAAATCAGTAGAGGAAAAGAAGTAATGTAATTTGAGTGGGAAAAAAGGTAGAAAATCCAGAAGAAAATGAAATCAAAAGTTGGTTCTTTGAAAAAAATAAACAAAATGGACAGACCATTGGCTAGACTCACAAAGAAAAAGAGAGAGAATACTCTCATAACTATCAACAGAAGTGAAAGGGGAGAAGTTACAACAGATATTACAGAAATACAAAATATCATAAGTAACTATCATGAACCACTCTATGCCAACAAAGTGGCATGGACAGATATGGCAAGGATATGGACAGATTCTTCAAAAACTATAGTCTACCAAGAATGACCCTGGAAATATTGAAAAACCTGAACAGAACAATCATAAGCAAGGAAATTGAATCAAAACTCACACAAAAATTAAAAACCCAAGACTAAATGCCTTTTCTAATGAGTTTTACCAAACTGTCAGAGAAGATTAATACCTATTCTTCTCAAATTCTTTCAAAACATAGAATAACAGGGATCACTCACAAATATTTTTTATGAGGCCAACATCACACTGATACCAAAAGATGATAGAGATATCACCAAGAAAGAAAATTACGGATCAATACCTCTCATAAATATAGATGCAAAAATTCTCAACTAATATTTGCAAATCTAATGCAACACTGCACCGAAAAGATCATCATTACCAAGTGGATTTTTTACTGGGGATGGAAGGCTTGTTCAATATATATAAATTTATTAATGTAATATGCCATGTCAATAAGAACAAGGAGAAAAATCATATGAACATATTAATACACAGAAAAAGCTTTTGACAAGATTTAACACCAATTTATGATTTAAAAAAAAAGCCTTGTATAAAATGAGAATAGATAGTACATACCTCAACATAATAAAGCCCATATACAAAAAGACCACAGCCAACATCATAGTCAGTGGGCAAACAATTGAAAGCGTTTCCTCTAAGGTCAGGTCAAGGCAAGGCTGTCCACTCTCACCACTACTATTTAACATCATACTGAGGGTCTTAGCCAGAGCAATTAGGCAAGAAAATGACATAAAGGAATCCAAATTGGAAAAGAAGTAAAAGTATCGTGATTTTCAGATGACATGATTATATAAATAGAAAACCCTAAACATTGCAAAAAAAAAAAAAATATTCTACTAGAACTTATTAACAAATACAGTAAAATGGCAGGCTACATAATCAATGAACAAATAGCTGCTACATTTTTTTTATGCAAACAATACACTAGAAAAAAGTGAAATCAAGAAAACCACACCATTTAAAATAGAAGTAAAAAGAATCAAATATCTTGGAATATGCTTAATAAAAAAAAAGTGAAAGACCTGCACAATGAAAACTATAAGACCTTCTTAAGAAAAATAAGGAGGATACAAAGAGCTGGAAAGACATCCCCTGCTCGTGACTGGGAAAAATCAACTTTGTTAAAACAATCACCTTAAATAAAGCAATCTACAGATTTAATGCAATCCCCATTAAAATCACATGACCTTATTTCAAGGAAGTAGACAAAAACTCTTAAAATTTTTATGGAACAAGACATCCCAATAGCCAGGGCAATTAGGAGAAAAAAGAACAAATCTGGAGAGATTACACTTTCAGACACTGAGCTATACTACAAAGTGATAGTGATGAAAACAGGAATCAAAACTGGAAAAATAAGAGATACAGATCAATGATATAGAACTGAATGACCAGAAACGGGCCCACTCACACTCTGTTAATCTGCAACAAAGGAAAAAGTGGAAAAAGGAAAGTCTCTTCAACAAATGGTGTTAGGATAACTAGACAGCCACATGCAAAAGGATGAAATTAGACCACTCTCTAACACCATTCATAAAAATTAACTTGAAATGGACTAGAGACTTGGACATAATGCCGGAAACCGTAAAATTCTTGGAAGACAACATAGGAAAAACATTACATGACATCAGCCATAGAGATGCCTTTGAGAACTCAACGCCAGCGTCAAGGGAAACAAAAAGAAAAATAAACAATTGGGACTACATCAAACTAAAAAGTTCTTCATAGTGAAATACAACATCACCAAAACAAAATGACAACCTACTAATGGGGAGAAGATATTTGCATTCCATTTTTCTGACAAGGGCTTAATACCCAAAATAAAGAACTCATGAAACTCAATTACAGAAAAAAACAAACAAACAGGCAATCCAATAAAAAATGGGAAGAAGAATTGGGGAGACATTTTCTGAAGGGGCTATAGAGATAGCTAACAGGCTCATGAAGAGATGTTCCTACTCCCTGGCTACCAGAGAAATACAAATCAAAATAATGAGACAAAACAACAATGAGATATCACCTTCCACCTGAGAGATTGGCTATTATCCAAAAGTCTGAAAACAAAAAATGTTGGAAAGGATGTGGAGTAAAGGGAACACTTTTATATTGTTGATGGGAGTGCAAATTGGCACAACCCCTATGGAAAACAGTATGGAGAGTCCTCAAAAAATTCAATACGGAAATTCCACCTATCACTTCTGGGTATTTACCCAAATATACAAAAGCACTAATTCACAGAGATTTATGCATCTCCATGTTTATTGCAGCCTTATTCACAATAGCTAAGAACTGGAAACTACCTAAGTGCCCCATATCAGATGAATGAATAAAGAAGATGTGGTGCATATATACAATAGAATACTACACAGCTCTTAGAAGAGATGAAATCCTGTCATTTGAATCAACATGGATGGATCTAGAAGGGATTTTGATAAGTAAAAGAACTCAAAAGAAGAAAGATAGATACCAGATGACCTCACTCATACGTGGAATGTGAATAGACAAAACGAAGGAGAAAATGAAACAAAACCAACCCTTGAACACTTGCAATAGAACTGAGGTCACCAACAGGGAATGGGACAGGGAAAGGTGGGAAGAGCAGACTAGTGGTGGTGGAGCCCACTGGACAATAATGAAGAATACTTGGTGATTTGGTGGCGGGCAGGTTAAGTTGACATATATTGAAGGAATGGGGAACTGCACATGTGGGTAAATGACACATGAGCGTTTTTCAATTTGTAAAACAAAGTTACTACAAAAAAATACTTTAAAAAACCCTGTGGTTTCAAACCTCTGAGTATATAACAATTTGGAAACTAATACACCAGTCCTATACCTGGACTTTTCATTTACTGAAGCAATAAATAAACTTTTTTTCTTAGGCCATTTTAAGTGAGCTTGTCTTGTCACTTGCATGCGACTTTCAGATGATACAGCTAGTCTATCCTTAAAAATGAATTCCTGTAACAGCCATTAAGATGGTAAAATTTTTCTCCGTCTCCTTACATACCAATGAGGAAATTTTCAAAGAGACAAATGATATTCTCAAAGTGTTATTGATATTACAAGTACATCAAAGGGTAAAATCCAACATCTTGTGATGTGACTCAAACCTAGTCCTTCTAACTCCATATGTCATGTCATACAGGGTGTAATTTCTTCACTTAGTGAGCATAGTAACTACTACACATGTGGGTTCACCTTCAAACAATGATATGGACACCAACATTACAACCAGCATTATTACCTTAAACTATTTGCTCTCTAACTGAAATCAAAATGCTAGCCCCAAAGGTGAAGCACAGGAGACCATTAGAAAGGTTCTAGCCCATCCATTCTGTATGAACCTCGAAATTCTAAGCTTGGATTAAGCCAAACCCACATCTCTTACTTGAGCCACATCACCTCATTTTACCATAAAAATATTGTTAGGGTCATTAAGTGCTACCCACTTTAATATTCCTTATGTGAATCTCCTTTGAAGAATTTATTACATAAAATAGTACTAAGCTTGCCCTGATGGCTCAGGTGTTAAGCCTATGCTTGGAGAGCAGTCCGCCTGCAGCCCAGGGACCAGAGCTCATGACTAGGGACCAGGAGAAACAAATAAAATAAACACTTAAATAAATAACAAAATAAAAATGTTTCTTCCTCTTCTCGTTTTTTTACTGCCTGCTGCCTGCTTCGTTCCTGCTTGCCTGTCTTCCTCTTTCCACTGAAAAAAATTTTTTTTTCTTTTTCTTTTACCAAACCAGTTTGATAATGAGGTTTCTGTCAATGACGGTACTTTCCTTTTTTTGTCTTGGCTTTCAGAAAGCTTATAAAATTCAAGTCCTATTCTAGCATCTATGTGAATCTTTAAAGTATACATATTGATATTTGTTTTCCCAGGTCTGATTTTAATCCACATCTATTTAGAGTTGAATTCTAAATGGAGTATGTGATGGTTAATTTTATGTGTCATCTTGACTAGCTCAAAGAGAGCTAGTGGTTACATTTTATTCCTGGGTGTGTCTGGTAAGGTGTTTCTGAATTAGATTGGACATTTAAAATTGGTAGGCTGAATAAAGAAGGGATGGGAAGGAGAGGAAGGGGGTAGGAGGGGGAGGGAGGGAGAGGGAGGGGGAGGGAGGGGCTGGAGAGGGCGAAGGTGCTTATGGTTCAGTGGGTGAGACCCTAGCTTGTGGACAAAAAGCCCAAGGACCGAGATTCAAGACTCAGGACTGGGGTGAATAAAAAACTAACAACTAATTAAATCAAGATATTTCTTCTTCCTCTCCCTTCCTCGCTTTAAGAGGAAAAAAAAAAAAGAAGTTGCCCAGTCCCCACTGCTAGAAAACATCTCTGTTTGAGGCTAAATCTTCTGGAGCAAGAACTCAGACTGGTTGGAAGATGATGTTGTCCCAGGGAAGGGAATGTGAGGCTTGCCTTCTAAGGGCTACACCACCTCCAGTACAGCGGCCCCTGATTTGAGTGTTACCTGCACCTTCACAGTTGTCTGTTACAGAAAAGAATAAGATCTTCTCTGAGCTTCTGGTCACTCTTTAGTTCCACAAAGGAGCTAAGAAAGGAAGTCAAGGGGCCTTCAATCCTCATCCTGCCAGGGGTGCACAAGACTACATGGCACTTTCTTGAGAATTAGGGAAACCCTCGAGAACTTGAGGTGCCAGTGTATCTTGATGAGTTGGTGAGTAAAAGCAGGGCGACCTCAGAGCCCAATGGCCCACAGCCAGAGGTTTTCATTAATGCCAGGCAGCCATTGACGTTGAACTTCATCAGCCTTTTCTTTCCCTTCCTCTTCCCTTGGGATCCTTTCTCCCTTTTTCCTCTCTCAGTGTTTCTCCCCTTAGACCCCCATTCACTCTAGGGCGGCCCTGCAAGCCATAGCTAGGCATGACTTCCAGTTGACTGGCTGACCCTTATCCTACCATGTTCCCCTCTAGAATTTAGAGTTTCCTTCTGAGAAATGTAATCCCAGCACAAGGATCTTGGAATACAACATTCAGTTGAGAAAGTTGCCTTGAGAACACTGCCAAAATTACAAGCAAAATAACAATCTTCTCCAACTCTCCCAAATGCTAGCCTCTAGCCTATACTACAGCTCCAGCTCCATTCTTTGTTTCTTTTTTCTACTTTTTTAAAGAAAGGAAGGAAGGGAGGGCAGAAAAAAGTATTTGAGGAAGGAAGAGGAGGAAGAAACATCTTTGGTCTTTCACCCTGGTGTCAGGTCTTGAACCTATGTCCTTGGGCTGCATGTGGTCAGCAACCCAGCCTATCAGCTGCTGAGCCACAAGGCCTTCTCACGACACCTCCATTTTTGATGTACTAATTGAGATCACTACTTACAGTCAATCAATCCAGAGATACAATGACACCTTTAAACAACAACCAGTAATGGGAAATAAGTCTTTAATACTAAAATAACTACTGCCAGGAATCACAGACCCAGCTCATAAATTGGGGGATTTCAGACAGCACTTTCTACATAATAGCATGAAACCATCTGTTTGAAGCAAACCATTTCAATCATCATTTAATGTTCAGAGTCAATTAAATAAACTGTGGATCAAGAAAGGAAATAAGTAGCAGCCAACAAATAATTTTCACAACAGAACTGAAATGAATCAGAGCATTTAATTCCACAATCTTCCTAACCAATTATGAAAAAGCAGGCAGCTCCGTGCATTTCTCTTAGCCACGAAAAGGAAGATCACTTGTGTTTACAGCAGAAAAACTTTCTCCAGGAAAAAATGACTTCTCTTTAGCTTCACTGGGGAGTTGGAGGTAAGAAGTTCTCCGGAGTTGGCACAGTCTAGTTCAGTCACAGCTTGGGCACTGGGCCACATGAGACTTGGAGTCACTGCTCCCCAACACCCAGTCTGGCCTATGTGGCCCATGGACCACGTCTTCCCAGGCACTTCAGGTATTTCCTTAGAGCTATATCTTCCCACATCACTTGTGGAGAGGGTTTGTGTTCTTTGCAACTGGGGTTCTTGGGCATTAAGAAAATTAGCAGGTATCTGAGCATTCTGAGAGACAATTATGAAGTGATTCTATCACTCTAGCATAGTTGAGGAGGAGTGTCTACCCGTAAGACACACCTCACTTCAGGGTCTGAAGATCCACTCAGTCAAGAAAGCCTCCTAGATTAATGACATGTGAGAGGAGTGACTATCTCATGCTAGGCTTCAACAGTAAGACAAATATAAAGATATATTCCAAATGAGCAATGCAGGAACACATTCATGAGCAAAATAATAGAATAAATAAAGGGAGTGGTTAAAAAGAAAAAAAAGACTTGTAGACATTTATAAAATCTACATAAAAAGTAGCTATGCTTTTACGTGAAATTTTATTTTCTTCAAAACATATTTTCATCTTAACAGTGATTATCTCAGAGTGGAAGATGTGATTTTTCTGCTTTTTTATACTTCTTTAAAACATTTTCAGGCTTTTCATAATACACACGTGGTATTTTCATAAACAGAAAACAGGTAAGTGTTGTTAAAACTCCACAATACAGGTCTACATACTTAAAAACAATCGACATATTAAAATACAACCCCCATGCAATAGGAAAACGAACAATGGGAAAACGAGCGTGAGATCATTCTGAAGTCCTTCTAATCAGATACGAATATTCCTGCGCTGGACAAAGGATTGGGAGACTAGTGGAATTTCCAATACAGGAGTCAAAGTCCAGGGTGTGTGGGGAGGGGGTGTGGACTCAGCCTCACTGCTGCCCCAGGCATTTTCTGGTACTGGGTTGGGAGAGATTTGGGGAAAGGGCTCCCCACTGCTTGATGAAGACATTAAAACTCCCCAAGGAAGATGTTTCTGCTACGAGAAGAAAATTAAGATAAAAATGCGAATTAAAACATCTATAATCTCCACTAATTAGCATACACAATAAATGGTGACTTTTCCATCTCATTTCCTACAACTGCTATTCTTGTCCTTTCTATTTCTGCCTCATGGAACCCTTTTAAGTTTCTCCAGCATGCTGTTCACACCAACCTTGGGGCACTTTAACCTATTTTCTTTTGAGTTTGAATATTTTTTACCCAAATCATTACTTGGTTCCTCAATTCATTCAGACGTATATTCTGCATGCAAATGTCACCTCCCATAAGTTTCCCTTAAATACCCAATATAATAGCATCCACTACCACTATTCCCCTCACCTGCTTTATTTTTCTTCATTATACTCATTGCTACTTGACACACACATTTCTTAGTGAATTTTCTGTTTCACATTTGTATGAAAATTTTATAAATTTTGTGGCGGTAATACTGAATTCTTAGCACCAGTTCCTGGCACAAAGTAGTCATTCAATAAATGTCTGTTAAATAATTAGTTAATGCCTTCCAGTGTGTTAGTTTTACCTTTTGTAGAGCCTTCGTATCTCATGTTAAGTTTCTACAAATAAAACTTCATTTAACTACCAAAAAAAAAAAAAGAGCGAGAGAAAACCACTGAAACATCATTTTCCTCAACCCTCATCAGATTGGCAAAATGAAGGATGTTTGAAAATGTCAGGTGTTAGTGAGAATATATAAGGAAATAGATTTTCTTGCATAGCTATGGCAGGAATGCAAATTGGTAATGATTAGGCATGCCCTGGTGGAGTAGTTGTTCAGTCAACTGCCTCCAGCCAAAGTGCAATCTATGGACATCCCAAGGACCCAGAGTCATATCCCAGGCCAGGGAGAACAACCAAGATGTATGACTAAATGAAAAGAAATCAAGTGCTTCTTCCTCCTCTTTCCTCCTGTGAGCCTGCCTGCCCACTCACTTTCATTCCTACCTTCACCTTTCCTCAAAAAAAAAAATGGTATAATTATTTCAGGTCATTACTCCTTAATCCACTAACTATACATACATACGTGACACGCACACATACACACATGCACAACTCAACCATGTTCATTAGGGAACTGATTATTATAAGAATAGCACAAATAATATTTTAAGCCTATAACATCAAAAAAGCTCAAAAATAAAGATCATAAAAACTATACTGTACAAATTAGATAGCATCTGCTAAAATGAGAGAATTTCAAGTGGTCTTGGTAAGAGATCTTTAACTGCCTCTCGAGAACAGGGTTTAGGTTGAGAATGAAAGCTAATCTACTGAGTATCTACCCTAGACAAATACTCACACAGGAATATAAGATTGTTCATGGGGTAGTGTTTGCAATAGAATGGACAGCACCACTAGGGGAAAGTTCAAGTTATAATGATTCCATACCATGAAGCATAAAAGAATGAGGCAGTTGTATATGTCCACATATGGGAAAATCTCCAAGATATATTAAATACAAATTTTAAAATAAGGTACAGAATGATAACTCTAACTGGGGCTATTCATATAAAAATTAAATATATATATTCATCTCAATAAATGTCTGTAAATTATTTTTTCAAGTTTCAGAAAAATATATACTATAATGACAGTAGTAGTACATCTGGAGAAGAGACTGAGATACGGTCCCCTTTAATTTGATCTGTAATGTTTAATTTTTAGAGTTTATGATGAAAATGCAGTCTGTGCAATTAAAACAAATATTTATGTATACATATATATATAAACAATACTTTTAAAAGAAAGAAGTACTTAAGAGAAGAACACAAACTCATGTGTGACATCCACCAGGGAAACTCCATATGTTAGTGAGTTTACTTCTTTGATGGTTTCCTTGAGAACTCTGGAAAAAGCCACAGTTTGCAGTTTCAACTCTTACTCACCTAAACATTTCCCCTGGCATGTACCAAAGAAAGCTTCATGCCTCAAAAAGAAAGAAAAAGGAAGAGAGGCAGCAAGAGAAAGGAGGAAAAGAAAGAGGAGAAGGAGGAAGATAAGATATAAAAACTAGGGTGTATCAAACTCGCCCCCATACCCTATGGGAAAAGGACACCTGCCTCAAGCATTATTTAAAATTGCCAAGAATTGGAAACTACTAAGTGCCCATCAACAGCTGAATGGATAAAGATGTGGTATATACATGTGATGGAATACTACACAACCCTAAAAAGAGATGAAATTCTATCATTTTTGACAACATGGATGGAACATGAGTAGATTATGTTAAGTAAAATAAGTCAGAAGAAAGACATAGTGGATGGTATCACTCATATGTGGAATATTAAGAAACTAAACTAACAAACAGACAAAACAAAAACTAACCCTCAACAATAGAAATGAGGTTACAATGGGAAGCGGATAGGAGTGGAAGCAAGTAGTGGTTGGGGTCCCGTGGACAGTGGTGGAGAACTATTGGTAATTTGATGGTGGGCATGATGTATTACAATGCACTGGATGAATAGTGAACTTGCACATCTAAATTTATATTGCTTTGGAAATCAAATTACTTCAGTTTAAGAAAGGGGGGCTCTTGTCTTAGAATCCTGGTGCTCCCTCTTAACCACTACATGAACTCAATCTAGTGTCTTTTGTATCAACTGTCTTCTCTTCCACAAAAAAAAAAAGAGTAAGAAAGCCTAGGTCAGCAACATATCTTGGAATCTGGTGCAGAGTGAGGAGGAAAAAGACAATGGCTGATCAGGTATATAGGGAAATGAGAGTCTGAGAGCAAGGTAATATCTGCCTCTTCTATTTGGAATATGACTAATTCCACTAGATGGAGGCTGACCAAGTCCTCCCATCTATTATTTGACAAAGAAAAGGAAAGGAGATTTCCTTAGCAAATCTGAAACTTCCAGCTGCAGAAATCATAGACAAATAATGCATGAGTTCCTAGGTTATCACCAATCAGTATATCTGCAGCACTAGCAAAAACGTGCAAAGCACTTTGCTTTCATTACCTATCAGTAATTACGTGGCAGATAATTGCATACCCAGAGGAAGAATTGAGGCTCAGAAAAGCTAAGTGACTTGCCAGGATCATGTAACAGAGATTCAGGGATTCAAACTCAGTTTCAGGTGATAACAAAGCCCTTCCTATTTCCACTACACCTCCGTACCTTGCCATCAGTCACTCAATGATATCAGCAGTGAATGCAAGTAGAACAGGGAATGTGGGAGTGGGGAGAGAGAGAGCTGAAGGACAATAGTCTCTTGATTATCTGCTACTACCAATTTCCCACATGGTCACTATCTGCTTTGTAGCTACTCCATAGAAAAGACAACAGATACCAGCTTTCTTTGTGGGAAAATTCTCTCTAATTCAATCTTGTATGTAATCTGACACCATCATGCTCTCACCTTCCTTATCTGCTTTAAGATATCATTCAAGTCACACCATTGTCAGACTTTCCTTTTCTAAGTCTAATTCCTTTTCTAAACAGGACAGGGAAATTTTTTAACTCCATATTAGTTTGGGCATCTTCTGAGTCCTTGGAGGAATATTCTGAGATCATGTTCTATCCATGAATTTTTTTTTTCCCCTAGATCTCCTTCTCGTGTCAGAAGCAGATTATCTCTTTAATTTAGGGGAATTAAAATAGATTTTCCTACTTCCTGTGTGTGAAGTGAACTGTGACCACTTGACTTAGGTGACTTTCTATCTGGCCAGCAACAAAAGAGGGAATTTGATGAGGAAAAATTATTTGGGCTGCTTTTCAAGAAGCCAGTGAAGTTTGTATGTTCTCAGTTACACACATGAAGAAGAAAAGGGAAAAAGAAAACAAAGGAAAAGAAACCCTTTTATATCAGGAAATGTTGACATCTTACAATGTATTTTTTCCACCTCTGAACCTTAAGCAATGCATCCAAATCAGGACCTATAAAAGTCAGCCTGGAGTCACATTTCCGTATTGTCTCTTTGCTTCAATAATATGCTAACGTAGTTATAAATCCTTTGTCTAAAAGATGGGAAGGAAAGACAAATTTTTCATCCAGGCAACTTGGATAAGATAGGGAGCCAAATACTATACTGTCTTCATAAGCCCTTCAACAAGATTACTTAAAAGACTGATTTTCACTGCCAAAGCAAAGTGAAGAGCTAAGGCAGTTTGCTACATAAATTAGATTAACTTGGCTCAATTTCATCAAAAATTGAGGGTGCTTAGGGGGAGTAGACAGCCTTAGTCTGAGGACGAGCGGCATTTTTTGATCCATTTGTCACTGGATATCAAGTTCCTCTAAAAAGTAAAGTAAGCAGGTAAAGGATGTCTCTTGTTGATCATTTCTATCTTACTGTTCTACAAAATAAGCATTGATTGGGTGTTATAAAAATGTTAGAGAGTTTGCACATAACATCTCATTTATTTCTCAGGACACAGTCTCAGGAGGAAAAAAAAACAAATCAACTCCGATTTTCAGTTGAGGAAACTGATGTTCCAAGAATGATTCATTGGCACAGCCTTGTGGAGTAGCAGTTAGATGAATCGAATTCAAAGGAGCGCATACCCCTTGGTTCAAGTCCCAGGCCCAGAGTGGGGGACAAGCAGTGTGAACAACTAAACAAAAATAAATAAAGTGCTTCATTCTCCTCCCTCTTCCTGGCTGCCTACTTGCCTTCATTCCTGCCTGCACCTTTTCTTAAAAGAAAAAAAAAAGTAAGAAAGAAAAGATCGATTCATTAAGCTGCCCAAGATAAGCTGCCAGTGGGTGGCAAAGAAAGAATTTGACCTCAGTTCTCATTTCTCTCTCTCTCT
The DNA here is from genome assembly GCA_004363575.1 of Solenodon paradoxus. Taxonomy (NCBI): domain Eukaryota; kingdom Metazoa; phylum Chordata; class Mammalia; order Eulipotyphla; family Solenodontidae; genus Solenodon; species Solenodon paradoxus. The sequence goes on from RJWH01000664.1 coordinate 456,549, forward strand.
CTCTCTCTCTCTCTCTCTCTCTCTCTCTCTCTCTCACACACACACACACACACACATGCTATTTTACATCAAAAATGGAGCACATTTTTGTGAAATGTGCTGAGAAATTCAATGCACTGAGAAATTCAAGTGTAATACAATATAATGCCTATTCTTTTACTGTGATTTTATGGAAAGATTTATTATTTGTTAAGTGAGTTGTCATGAAACTATATGATGAATTCAGTCTATATATCCATGAAGGAGATTGATTATTCACACTCTCTTATCCATGTAGAAAACAGAGTTTAGGTGACTTGGATTAGGGGCTATCATTAGACAAATGAGAACCAAAATCAAACCTTAGCTGAGCTTCTAGATCTCTGGCCTTATTTTAAGCATGCAATGGTTTTTCATTATGAAAGACTATCCCTCTCCCATTATGGATATTGCAGATTGTAGTTTTTATTGACTATTTTGTTGACTACTCAGTAAATTCAGCTTTAGATGAAAAGAGCCTCCTCAATTTAATGTAATTAAGAAAATGAACTTCCGGAGTCAATAGACTGGATGTGAATTCATGTGAATTCATACCTCTTACTGGTCATATTGCTAGGTAGCCAGCAGGCCATGAGCAGGGAAGCAGGGGGAAGGGAACAGAGGCAGTCCTCCAATCAAAAGGCAGCAGGTCTAGAGTGGTGCCAATCTGAAGTCCTCCAATAAGTTTAAAAGGGCAGTCACTAACGGACTAATCAAAACCCTTGTCCCACCTCTGGATGCCCCTGGGTGGGGATAAGAGATATCAGACTCCTTAAAAACCTCAGCCAGGAGCTGTGCATTCCTTTTGGAATATATCCCCACCCCATTCCCGCCACCATCTCTTAAAAGGATGTACTATCTTCAATGAATCTCATTTGCTTTTGCTTACTACCGGCTGTGCTGTCTTCTTTGTTACCTTTTTTTATTCCTGGAGCAGGTGGGTCTGATGAAATCTCTCAGACTCACAATAACCCTGAAGCGAGATTCCAAGACCCTTGAGCTAGCAACGTGTCCAGGACAAGTTGCTTAATTCTATAGTATCTGTTTCCGCACCAGAAATTTGGGAATAATAAAAGCATCTACTGCACTGGTTTGCTGAGTCTACACATATAAACCAATATGTTCACGATCCCCGACATAGTCATCATTTAAAGCGTACTCAGACAAAAGAAATAATATCAAACTACTTTTTAATGGACAATTCATATACTTTCTTAAAAGTATATTTGAGTATTAAAATTCTTCCTCCAGAAATGTAAATAAACTCTCAAATATAATATGCCTGGAATTTTGACAAAATTATGGAGTTGAAATTGAAGTTAATTTTATATTCATCATCTCCCTTTCAGAAAATTAAACACATAAACCACCAATACAAAGTACTAGTCATCCTGTATTAAATAAAATTGAAGGAGAAATATTTTCCTCCTCTTCATAATACAAGTGGGTCACAAAGTTATTATTTAAACACTGGTACTAATTTTCCTATTTTACTTTTCCCTATTAAATAGCTCGTCACCATCCTGTATCCAAAAATATTATATAATCAGAGTTCAATCTTTAATTTTCCAAGAATGGATAACTTTAAAAGTTCCTTCTCTAATTTACATTGGTATATTAATAATAATTTTGCTGGACTCTAGTTATTAGACAAAATTACAGAGAATTTAATATACTTACATTAGCATATCTGTAAGCATAAAATACAGAATGTAGGCATGAAGAGAATGGACTAAATTAGCAAATAAATAAAAAATGTTAAGTGGCTTTTGAAGTGCTCTCACTGAAGCAAAAATGTTTTAAGAATTTAAAAAAGAACACTAGCGCCACCTGGAGGCAAGAGTCCATTTGAAATGCAAGGTAGACTGAATCGTGGGAAAATGTTATTTAGCCGTGAAACCGGCAGCTGAGATGGTGTGGTGCTATGTGATCCTACATGGTGACACATGTGGCACTGAGCATCTGAATGTGGCTCATCAAAACAGAGATATGCTCTACATGTAGAATACACAACAGATTTTGAAGACTTAAAATGGAAACGAGAATGTAAAATACCTTTTGTAATTTGTATATTGATGACATGTTGGAATAATATTTTGGATTAAATGAGGTCAAATAAAATATGGTATTACATTTCATTTTAATTGTCTATCTTTTTCATGTGGCTATCAGAAATTTAAAAGTACATAGATAGCTCACATTATCTTTCTATAAGACAATGCTGATCTCGCCTTTCCCCTCAGAATGTGGCCATGGACCACGGCATGGGTATTCATTACCTGAGCACTTGTCAGAAATGCATAATCTCAGGTCAATGTGCAACCTACTAACTAGGAATCTGCATTTGAGCAAAATCCCCAGTGACTGATGGGTACATTAAGTTTGTGACTTGCTGATATACACCTATCCCCTTGTTATGCAAATGGAAGACTGAAACCCAATGTGGTATTGTGGCTTCTTCGTGGTCATTTAGCTCATTACTCTAAATTCTAATCCTCAGTGGTCTTGGAACTGCCAAGTACCCCATCCCACTGCATCATCCTGAGGACACTCCCAGCTCTTAGAGTAAAAATAAAAACAAGGCTGCTGCTTCGCTAGCAAAATATAAGACATAATCTTATAAGTACATAAAAAGATAAGACATCCTCAGGGACATTTATGAAAGAATTCTAGGGTATCCTTAGCACTTGTGCAAATAAATCACTACATCAGAATGTAGAAAATGTAGTCCTTTCTATTACTACAAAGAACACACTTTGATAAGAAGAGTCCGAGGTTTAGAGTCACTAATGAGTGTTCCAGTCACCCAGCTTTTAATGAGACTAATTACTTTAGGACAAATAATAAAAGGAAAGAAGGAATTTCATTTTATAACCCAGAAATTTCTGTGAGGGTCTTATAAATTTTTTTAATTTCCATATCCTCACAATATGTTTAGCACATACGAAGCTCTGAATAAATATTTGTCAAGTGAACAGATTAGTTTCTGCTGATTAGGCTTTGTATTTCAGGAAATGTTCCTTTCTTTACATTATCTGGTAACAATGCAAAGAAATTCAGGAAAACAATTAACTAGGAACCATAGCTAAAATTAGCGGTGCTTTTATGTCAAAATCTCTTTGTAATTAAGCACATTGTTAAGAAAAAATTCAAATAGGCACTAAGATTGGTGGTGAAAATATAATACAGCACATAGAAAGAGGAGGTCTCAGGTAAAATTAAATAATAAGGGCAAGTAATTCCAAGGAGCAGAAGTTGTTAAAGTATTTTCACTCATTTTGGTAAAAAAAGTTTTCTAAAACATATTAAGCAAACCTAATCGATTTCACATGTACTGAGCATATTACCTGTGTTTTCACTCAAAAAAGAATACTATATTTTGTATGCCAATTGGAAAATGTAGATTTAACTTAGGAAATGAATTTCTGTGCCATATGCATTGAATGTTCTAAGCAGAATAGGAAGCACATTAATGAAATGATTTTTTAAGTGATGTAAGTCATATAGGAAGGAAAGTTTAACTCCCACTCTTTTCCTTTCAATTGTCCCACTTCCTCCTGCTTTATCCATTACTCATGTCATGTTTTGTTATTAACCTAAATAAAATAATAGGACATCAATCTTGCTTATCTGATGAAATAATGAGCAGATGACAACTACTGTATATAATTATTGGAAAAGTAATTATAAAAAGAATAGGCCTAAATAAAAATAATAATAGACTAAAACGTTAATGTGAATATCACTAATTTGGCAGTCAAGTATGTACCGCCTTATCATATGTCATCTATCCATGTTCTCAATAGAAATGGAATGATTCATTCATTCAACAGTATTCATTGATCACCTATATACCAGGCACTGATTGGGGCACTAGAAAACCAGCAGGGAATAAAACAATCACTGCCCTCCTAAAGCATTTACTCTTGTGGGAAGAGACAAACTAGACATACAGACATGATGAAACACATGGGATTGTGAAGAGTGTGGGAGACATTGACAGGGGGATTACAGGGAAAGGGGCACTATTTTATATAAGGTGTCTTCTCTTTATTCTGTATGGATAAGTGAAAGAAATGAGGAAGGAGTTCATGCAGATATGATGCAGGGAGAGAGCTGCCAGGTCAAAAGAAATGAAAGTGTACAGACTCTAAGGTAGAACAGGCTTAGTGGACTGAGGAGCAACAAGGAGGCCAAACGGAAAGGGAGTGGCGTGAACCTGGGCAAGAGTAGAAAGAAGTCAGAAATGGCAGGGGACATATGCCATTGCCATGAAATGGATGTTCCTCTAAGTCACATAGAATGCCACCAGAGGGATCAGCCGACCTGTGACAGGATCCAACTTAACCTTGGGAAGGAATCACTCTGACTGCTTCCTTGGAGACAGACTTCAGAAACCAAGGCAAAGGTGGATGTTCTATGATTATTTAATAGACTGACCTATGCACCATTTTAAATGAAACGGTGCAGTTTTTTTCCTGCTCTCCAACCATCCAATTGTTTTAATACGAATGTCAATTTTGTCCCATTTTGAATGAACCAGGGCCATCTTTAACACAGGGCCAAAGCGGCAGTTGAGCTGCCCTGGGGCCAGTCTGTTGAGGGGGACCTTATGCCCCACATTAAAGACTACCGTGCCGTACTAACAGTCACTAAACAAGCGCTCTGGGGAAGAAGATTCCCTGCACTCCTGTTTCTTCAAAGGGAGCATCAAGCCACCAGGTCAGTTACTGTGGGGGTTATTTCTGGAGCTATGGTAGCTTATCTCTGGCACTATGGGGGTTCTTGGGCATTTCTGGCACTGGGATGGTTAACACAGCATGTGTTTCAGGCTGAACATTTAGAGAAGGACTTAGAGGGGTGCCAAATTTGGTTTTCACCTAAGGTGCCAAAATTCCTTACACCGGCTCTGACCATTTGTATGAAGGACTACCTGTCATTACTAGGCTATCCCTGATCAGCACTGCATAGTACTTACTCCTTGCTGGCCTGGCTGCTCTGCTCCTGCCAGGATTGCTCCACTTCCTCCCCTCCCCTTAGTCACCAGCACATAACCCCAGCCCACTTTTGTTACCTTAATACCCCATTTTTATCTCAAAGAAATAAGGTCAGCCTTTATTATAATAATCCAGGCAGGAAATGATGGTGACTTGAATCAGAATGATTCTGGTGGAAATAGCATAATGTAACATTTTAGATACATTTTGAAGGTAAAACTAGTAAGAGTTTCAGGTGAATTTAGATGTGATATTTGAGAAAATAAGACTTCAAGGTTTTGAGCAATTGAAGAATGGAGATGTCAGTTCCTGGGAAAACTGAGACATGAGTAGATATGGTTGGCGGAGAGAGTGCGAGGGAAGAGAAAGATCAGCGATTGCTTTTAAAGATTAATTTAAGACAACTTATTTTTTCATTTAAAAATGCAATTTATTTTAATATCTCAATAAGAAGTATGTGCAAGTGGTAGTCCGTAAATATTCTACTATCCGGTGATAAATATTAGTTACGTGTACATATGTAACCTTGGTACAACCATACACATAGACATATATACATGCATGCACACAAACATACTGCTTATTTATGAAAACATTTGATTTGTGCAATATATGTAATTTATTAAAAAAGGGATACATTATAAATTTTCATTTTAAATTATATTTTTCACCCTAAATTCGGATTAGTTGATTCCTAGTATTATTGCTAATAAAAAATGATACAGGCATTGCCTGGTGGAGCAGTGGTTAGGTCAATCACCTCCCAAGGGAGTAAGCCATATACTCCTGGATTTGAGTCCTGAGTCCAGGGGGAAAAAGTCAGTGTGAACAACTAAATACAAATAAAATAAAGAGACTATGTCCTCCCTTCTCGTCCTGCCTGCCTACTCACCTTCATTGCTGCCTGCACCTTTCCTTGAAAAAAAAAAAAAAAATTATTTTATCAAGGCAACAATTCAGCTATTTTAATGCTTTTAAATGTTTTTAATTATTCGTTCCATCTCAAAAGTTAACAGTGATCTCATTTGTTTTTATTTTTATTTTATCTTATTAAAAGAAATTGCATGACACTATTACATAGGTTAAAGGTGGACTACTGGTGGCAAACTTAATGTATTTTATGCAGATGCTGATTTATAGTAAGTGCCTTTTTAATACTTGCTTTCTTTTTCATTGGCTAGACTAACGCAGGGAAAGGGCTGAGACTAAAGTTCCCTGTCATTACTTCAGTCCCTAAGACATGAGATCACCAGAGAAATTAGTAGATGGAGCTAAGAAGAGTTTTGGACTAAGATTTGGAAGAGTCCACACTGCAAGGGGCTGGATGCTATTGAACCATTCAGATGTTTAGAAATGTTACCCACAACAAAATGCTAGCTCTCTGAGCTACAGCCCAAGTGTTTGGCTTCCTCATTACACCCGTTGCCCATGGCTCGCTCAATACATATTTGGTGAATGAGTTAATAAATGAATGTACCAGGCAATGTTTGGAGAGGTTACCAAGATACACAGAGAAAAAGCATGAGAGGACCTCATCTCACCTCCTGCTCCAGTTCCTATTACTCACTCCTCCTCCTAGGAGAAACAATGACTTACCTGCAAGACAAATTTGGAAATGGAAACAGAAGACTGCAGATTCTGGGCCAGGTCTGAAGTTTTATGTAGGATTGCTGTTTGGAGGATAGAAGAAGAAGAGAAGGGTAAAAAATTATCTCCTCAAATTTTAATGTATTGTTTTGTGGTCTCTTGTGACTGGTTTATTTCCTTTAGTATAATGTTGTCAAGGTTCATTCAAACACTCACTCAGAGACAATTACATTTTTATCATTTTCACTGCCTCTCCCTCTTTCCTTCTGGGTTCAATTTCCTTCTTCCTAAAGGACATGTTTCAGTATTATTTTTATTAAGACCATATGAGTAAGAAATTATATTTCCTTGTTTTTTTAATTATATAAATGATAGTTATTTTATATATAGATTGTAATTGCTTTAATATTTTTAAATATTATTGTATTGATTTCTGGATTCTATCATTGCTGCTGTTGGTCTAATTATTATTCCTCTAGGTAATTTTTCTTTTGATTGCATTTAAGACTGTGTGTAGGGTGTGTGTGTGTGTGTGTGTGTGTGTGTGTGTGTGTCTGATTTTTATTTTTACTTCTGTGTCTAATGTCTATTTTTAACTGCTCAAATTCCTTTTTTTCTGAAATATAAAGATTCATATTTTAACCAAATTCTTAAAACACTGTGTTTTCAAACTTTTCCTGTTCTGTGTTTTCTCTTTTCTTTCCTCCTGATATCCTATTGACTATATGTTGATTCTTCCTTCCTCCTCATATCTTTTTCCAATTTTCTCTGAATCAATGTTTCTTTCTGGTATCTACCACAAGTTTAGCTTTCGCATCTCTTTTCAGGTATCTCTAACTGGCACGTTAGTCACTTCTTTACTTTCCTAGAAATTCTATTTGGTCCTGTAAGACTTGCCTGGCCTTTTCCTACTAGTGCTTTCTTTTCTAGTGTTTTGATTATTTCTGTTGTGGCTCTGATCATTCTGAATATAATTATTTTATATCTTTGAGACTGTAGTTCAGTTACTTCAATTTCTTAATGCTCTATATTCTTGTCATTTATAGTAGATTGTCCCTATGAGTTCTGCACGCTTTTAAGAACTCAAATTTAGTAGGAATTTTTTTTTCTCTAACAACTCTTCCAAGCAGTTTGATGCCTGTGGCAGACAGAAGTATCCAAAGCATAGACTAATTTTTATGTTATTTTTTTCAGCTAAGAAAGACATCTAAGATATGACCTGGTGGCCAAGTGGGTCAAACTGGGACAGTCCACATACATCTCAAAGTCCCTGGTTCAAGACCCAGGGCTGAGGAGACAACTAATGAAAAACAAATGAATAAATATTTTAAAAATAAAGAGCTTCTTCCTCCTCTCTCCTCCTGCCTGTCTGACTACTGGTCTTCATTCCTGATGGTAACTTTCCTTTAAAAGAAAAGAAAAGAGAAGAAGGCAACTACGGGCAGTATGAACAAAAACCTGAGGTAAGCATCTAGAAAACAAATAGGTTGATTTTGTCCTGCCACCCAACCCCCAAGATACTACAGATAAGTCTTAAGTTCATCAGCCTTAGCCAGTGGGTGAACTTGTTCCCGATTCATCGTTTGTTTTATTTTTAAGGAAAGGTATAGGCAGGAATGAAGGTGAGCAGACAAGCAGACAGGAAGGGAAAGGAGGAAGAAGAGCTTTATTTATTTTTCATGCATTTTCATTCCGAGGTCTTGAACCCAGGACCTTGGGATGTATGTGGAGCTACTCCCACATATACTAAGCTGCTAGGCTACCAGGATGCATTACCAATTAATCTTTATATGCTTTCACCAGGGAAAGCTACAGAGAAATTTTATAAACGACATACTTTTGGTTTAGGATGTAGGTGGTAGTAGCAGGCTAGCATTCCTGTCATAACGAATAGAGAAAAAAATAGAAACAAAAAAATAATAATATTTTAAGACAAAACACTGTAGAAATAAAGAAATCTAGAGGAATTAAATTCCAGAGAAGACTTCCTACAAAATTGGCAATCATTTCTCTCTCTTCACCTATCTGTATGACCGAGCAAAGGATGGAGTTTCTATGAGGGAAAATACTGATGTCAACTTCTGTATTTGTTTTATATAAAATATCTGACAAATAATTTGAAATTATGAAATAAGTAATACAAAATATTTGAACTTCCATTAAAAGAAAAATAAGACAATAGAACCAGATACATAGATGATTAAATTAAATAGACAACATAATCCTTAGTGGATATGTATCCAATATGTTAAAAATAAATGAAACACATTTGATAAAAATAAGTGAATAGGACACTTCTGGCCAAGATGGCAAGCTGGTAGAAGCAAGACTCACATCTTCCCCACAGAGCGATTAGAAATTCACATATTTTCCAGAAACAAACACTGAGGAAAAGAGACTGTAGAGACACAGCAGCAATTGCAACAACAAAGGGTAGGCGAAAACATCTGGGTTGAGAGCTACACCACAGACTCAGACTCAGGATTCAGGCCAGGGTGGAGAGGGTGGAACTACAAGAGAAAAAGGGCCCACCCAGTAATCACAAAAGCAAGAGAGTGCCCACCTGGCGAGAATAGGACATGGAGTTGGGGGGAGAAAGTCTAGGTGCAAGGAAGAAGAAGCAACAGTGCCCTGGTGGTTTGAATGGGAGGCCTGGCAAGAAAATTACATTGGGCACTGCCATAACCAGAAAGCAGCTACAGTAATCACTCACTCGCAGCCCTTCCCACCATATTTCCCAGAAGCCACAGGACCCACCCAATGGAAATCTCATCCTCAAGCTTAAAGGAAGAAGAGACTTTCAAAGGAAGAGAGAGCTCTGCCCACTATCACCACCTGTGGTGGAGGTGAACTGCACCTGACTGCTGATTGTGGGCTAATAGCAAGGTGGTCATTGTGGTTGGGAGCAGGGACACTGGGGAAAGTCTCTGCATTCCCCACACAAACTCCAACTTCTTAGACTGAACTTTTGGGCAAAAACAGAAGGCCCACATAAGAACTTCAGCAAATCCAAACAGTGGTAACACCACAAACTCACGATATCCATGTGTCGAAATCAAGATTCAGGCTTATCCGGTGCAAATCAATATCCTACACAAGGCCATCATTGCAGGGAAACTTAATCCACAGAAAAATAAACAATGACAAACAGATCAAAGACACACAGAAATATACATTTGAAACGAAATGATGGATGGATCAAATCAACAACAAATCTATATACAGCAGACATCTGCAAACTACCTGAGGATGAATTTAGGGAAACAGTGATAAACATACTCAGGAAATTAATACAGTAAGAAAAGAAAACAACAAAAGAGAAGAAATGAAGCAGCTCAAACATATGTCAAAGAAATAAAGAACACAATAGATTAAAGAATTCAACAGAGGGTCTCAAGAATAGTATGGATGAAGACTCCAAAAGAATTAGTGAGCTAGAAAATATAGCAAAGGAATGCACTCAAGAGATAAAAGAAAGCAAAATTTCCAACAAAGATATAAAAGAAAGCAAAGAAATGAAGACAGCATTAAAGACTTATGGGATAACATCAAATGAAACAGCATTTGCATTATAGGGGTCCCAGAGGAGAAGAGAGAGAAAAGGGGCAGAAACTGTATTTGAAGAAATAATAGCTGAGAACTTCCTTTACCTGGCAAATGCGTAAGCCTCCAGACCCAGGAAGCTCAAAGAGTCCCTGAAGAAAGAAACCAAAGCAGACCTACATCTAGACACATCATCATCAAAATGTCAAATACAAGGTAAAGAAAGAATCTTAACAGAAGCAAGAGAAGAATGGGTCACATGCAGAGGAATCCCCATAAGACTGTGAGTGGATTTCTCAGCTGAAACTCTATAGGCCTGGAGGGAATGACATGATTATTCAAAAGACTGAAAGAAAAGGACTTTCAACCTAGCATATTATAAACTGCAAGATTATCATTCAGAATTGAAGGAATGGTAAAAAAGTTTTTCCAATAAGCAAAAGTTAAAGGAATATAGCACCACAAAACCAGTTCTACCAAAAAAAAAAAGCTAAAAAATGTTACATAAAATGCAAACAAATCTCACTTGAAAACAGCAAGGCAGCAAATTTAAAAGTGAGGAGGAGGAGAAGAGAACAAAAATGTGGATGGTTAGAATGAGGGGAAGACTAATAGGCTTTCACATAAAAATAGAAACTAAATACAAAATTCTTAATGTTAACTTCAAATACAACTCCGGGGAGAAAGTGGAGAACAAAAAGGAAACCAGTCAAAACACAACCACACCCAACACACCTAAGAAGAGAAAGAGAAGAACAAAAACACTGACTGGAACAAAACATAGAAGACAAATTACAAAATGACACTAAGCAAGGGATCAAGTATCAGATGGTGACTTGAAAGGATGCACTTTGGGGTTGCTCCCTATAGACACTGAAAAAAACAAAAAAAAATCACCTATTTTCCTGCGACAAACACCAAAATACAACTGGCACTTCAGCTAGAAATGGAATGGCTGACGACTAACGGTAGGTGAGAGCATGAGAGAATGGTGGGGTTCTCAGTTCAGGTACTGATTTGGATTTGGGACAGAGCTCGGGAGTCCCTGGAGGTGTGGTGGGCTGAAGGCTAGGAATTTTGGCACCAGCTGTGGAAGTAGCAAGAAGCAGGCCCAGTGGGGCTGAGACATGCAGCCACAGAGGGCCGACTTGGGAGGGGATGAAAGAAGAACAAGCATACCAGAAGCTGAGCTGGATCCCACGCAGTGAAACTGCGCAGGTCAGAGCCATAACCAGAAATAAGTCAAAGAAATTCCCAGCTCAAACTCCTCCCACAACCATTTCACGCCAGAGCTTGGGTCCACCAAGCAGAAATCCTGCCCACTGCATATTCGCCCACCGGAAATCCCACCCCCTTGGATTATAGTAAGAAGGCATTTCCAAACTTCAATGCTACCTGCTAGTGCCACCTTGTGGGAAGAGGCGAAATTGCAGCCTGATTGCCAATCCAAGGCAGTCAAGCCTACGCAATGCCAGGAAAACCAAACCCTGAGAAATATAAACCGAATGCCGAATACAGCAAAGGCACAGAGAAATATATGTGAAATGATGGATCCAATCAAAAGTCCAGGGGCAGACATATGTAAATTACCTGAAGAGGAATTTAGGGTAACAGTGATGAACATACTCATGGAATCCAGAAATCAGTAGATGCTGTAAACGAGAATGTCAGGAAACCAAGAGAAGAATTAAACCAAGACATCAAACAGGTAAGAGACACAACAGCTGAATTAAAGAACTCAGTAGAGGGACTCAACAATAGGATGGATGAAGCTTCCAATAGAATTAGTGATCTGGAAGACAGGATAGAGAAACTCAATCAAGCAAACCAGCAAAAAGATAAAAAAAATTCAAATTGAAGCCAGCATTCAAGACTTCTGGGATAATATCAAAAGGAACAACACTGACATCACAGAGGTCCCAGAGGAAGAGAGAAAAAAGTGGCAGACTATATGTGAAGAAATAATAGAGGAAAACTTCCCCAATATGAAGAATGAAGCAAGACTCCAGATCCAGAAAGTTCAAAGAGCATAAAGAAACCACACAGAAAAACAGTATAACAGCAAATATTGAAAGTGGGGAGGAAGAGAAGAGAACAAAAATGTGGATAGTTAGGATGAGTGCAAGACTAATATGCTTTCAAATAAAATTAGGAAGTAAACACAGAACTGTGAATGCTCACTTCAGGGCAACCTCAAAAAACATCCCCAGGGAGAAAGCAAAGAAGAAAACAAAAGGTGAAATCAATCAAAATATAACTGCACCACCCAACCTAAAAAGAGAAAGAACAAAGTCATCATCTGGAGCAACATACAGAAGACAAATTATGAAATAACACTAAGCAGCTATATATCAAATAATCACCTTAAACATTAATGGATTGAACTCACCAGTCAAACGATGTAGAGTGGCTAAATGGATTTAAAAGCATAACCCAAACTTCTGCCTCATTCAGGAAACCCACCTTCTTCCAAAAGATAAACAAAGGCTCAAAGTCAATGGCTGGAAGCAATCCTACTATCCACTGGCAGCCACAAAACAGCAGCAACAGCTATTCATATCAGATAAAACAGACTTCCATCTGAAAAGCATAACAAAAGGCAGAGATGGACACTATATAACAATTAAAGGCTCAACCCAGCAGGAAATCATAATGCTTATCAACATATACGCACCAAATGAAGGAGCATCAAAACATATGAAGCAAGTATTATTACACCTGAAGAGAGACACTGACAGCAACATAATAATAGTGGGGGTCTTCAACACCCCACTTACAACAATAGACACATCAACCAGGCAGAAAACTAACAGGGAAACAGCCACTTTAAATGACCATCTGTAACAAATAGGTCTAATAGACATTACCGAGCACTTCACCTGACTACAGATTTCACTTTCTTCTCAAGCGCGCATGGAACATTCTCAACGATAGATCATATGCTGGGACACAAAATATCTCTCAACAAATTTATAAAGACTGAAGTCAAACCAAGCATCTTCCCTGACCATAATGGCCTATAACTAAAAATCAACCACAAAAAGAAAGCTGAAGATCCCAAACTAACTGGAAACTTAACAATATGCTCCTGGAGGACACTTGGGTCAAAGAGGAAATCAAAGAGGAACTTAACAAATATTTAGAGACAAATGAGAATGAAGACATGAACTACCAGAATCTATGGGATGCAGCAAAAGCATTCATCACAATCCCGGCCTATCTCAAAAAACAAGAAAAAAATGCAAATAAACAACTTAACTCTACACTTAAAACAACTAGAGAAAGAGCAATTAAAGCCAAAAATCAGCAGAAGAAAGGAAATAAAATAATCAAAATTTGACAGAAATGAAATAGACAATAAAAAGACAATCCAGATGATTAATGAAACCAATAGCTGGTTCTTTGGAAAAAAAAAAGAATACAGAAATAGGTTTTATATTTTATTAGCCTATTTCAGTGTTTAGGTTGGAATTTATGGATAATTTTCTGAGACTCATCTTTTATAAAAACTTGAGAACTATTATATGCTTATCATTGCTTTGGGATAGGTTAGGTCCTAGAGATGAGAAACTGTCATCTTTCACATAAAAAGTTTTTGACCCATAGGAATGAATTATGATGGTAATGGTGGTAAGAGTGTTGCTGGTGATATTGGGGCATATAAAAGTGTGTGTATGTTTGTGGGGAAAAAAATGACACTAATACCTACATATCAATAATCACCCTAAACAGTAATGAACTGAAATGAGCAGTCAAAGGACACAGAGTGGCTGAATGGATTGAAAAACATAACCCACCTTTATGCTGCATTCGGGAAACTCACCCTCTTTTGAGAGATTAAAAAAAAAAGACTCAACGTCAAAGGTAGGAAGACATCTACACTCAAACGAAAACCACAAAAGAGTAGGAACTGCCATAACATCTGAGAAACTGGCTATTATCCGAAAGTCTGGAAACAAATGTTGGCAAGGATATGGAGAAAAGAGAACAGTTTTGCATTGTTGGTGAGAGTGCAAATTGGTGCAACCTCTATGGAAAACAGTTTGGAGATTCCTCAAAAAGTTAAATATGGAAGTCCCATATGATCTGGCTGTCCCGTTTTTGGGTCATTACCCAAAAGATACAAAAACACTCATTCACAGAAATGTATGCACCCTCATGTTTACTGCAGTCATATTCACAATAGCTATGAACTGGAAACTACCTAAGTGCCCAACATCAGATGAATGGATAAAGAAGATGTACATATATACAATGGAATAGTACACAGCTCTTAGAAGAGATGAAATTCTGTCATTTAAATCAACCTGGATGGATTTAGAGGGGATTATGCTACGTGAAACAAGTCAAGAAGAAAGTTAGATACCAGATGGTCTCACTCAGGTGGAATTGAATACACAAAACAATGGAAAATGTGAAGCAAAACCAACCCTTGGACACTTGTAACAGAACTGAGGTTTCCAATAGGGAATGGGACAGGGTGAGGAGGCGCAAATGACGGCAGGATCCATTGGATGTTGGTGAAGTACATTTGGTGATTTGATGGAATGAAGATAGTGTTAACGAAAATAAAACAAATTTAAAGTGAAAGAACCAAATTGCTGAAAAATAAAAAACAAATAAAGGGAAAAATAGGCAAATCCCCAATAATTGGTATATATTAACATATCTCCTTCAGAAAATAAGAAAGCAAGGAGATGAGAAGATCAGTAAGGATACAAAATATGTATGGCATGACCTGGTGGCTCAGGTGCTAAACCAGTAGCTGGGGCATGGGCCAGTTGTAAAGCCCAAAGTCCCAGGCACATGCCCCTGGGTAGGGGTGGGGTACAACCATAAAAAAACAAATAAGTGCTTCTCCTCCTCTTGCTTCCTTCCATAAAAATGCTTCTTTCTCCTCTCCCTTCCTTCTTCTCTAAAAAATGATATAAAAAATACTTGAATACTATTAACGAATTTGATCTAGTTGATATTTATGAACTACTATACTCAACTGTAACAGAACAGATTTTCTTTTGAAGTATACATAAACATTTACAAAGTAGACCATATGGTGAAGCACAAAGCAAGTCTCAACACATTCCAAGAGACTGAAACCACATAAACATGCTCATTGATCATAGTAGAATTAAATTAGAAATCCGTAATAGAAAGATAACTAAAGAATTAAGGGAGAGACCAAGGTCAGTGGGATTCTGGGAAATCTGAGAATCCAAAACTAGAGACACAGATGTTTTGAGCACAAGATAAACATTTAATAGTAAAGTTGTCCAAGAAAGTTATTTCTCTCAGCTCTTTACATATTTAATGCTAGAACTGCATGTGCTATATACTGTTTTATGTCTATTAAACTTCAAAAAGTAATTAAGAGGGAAGGTGTGACTTTCTGGCGGAGGCAGCTGAGATGCAGACGATGTGAAAGTCCAAGGACCTGGATTTGTAACCCTGGGGTCGGGGTGAAAAACCAAAAATAAACAACAAAATAAAGATGCTTCCTCTTCCTTCCTTAAATGTATCGTCCTTCTGTTCCTTCCTTCCTCTATTTAAAAAGCAATAATTAAGGGAACATGTTATAATGGAAATGGGGAGATATGGATATATTATTTATACATATATCTATATGTCCCAATTTCCATTATGCAGATATATATAATCCATGTGTACATATAGATACATTTTTTAAAGAGAAGGTGCAAGCAGGAACAAGGCAAGTAGGCAGGCAGATGACAGGCAGAAAAAACTAGAAGGAAGAAGCATTTTATTTATTTAGTTGTTCCTTTTCATTGTTTCCCTGGGCCCCAGGTCTTGAACTGGGGACCTTGAGATGTATGTGGACTACATGCAGGTATACAAAACTACTAGGTCACCAAGATGCACAGGAAATATTTTAACTGAACAATACTGGAAAATAATGTTCCATGTTTAGAGGAAAATTGGTATCTTTAAATGGTCTTTTAAAAATTGTGAATCAATAATCTAAGCTTACATCTCAAGAAGTTAGGGGAAAAATGCAATTACATCCAGGAAATTAGGCAAAAATCTGAAAATAAGACAAATATAAAACAGGGAAAATTAAAAAATCAACAGTCAATTCTTTGAAAACATTAATAAAATTGATAAAACTTCTGCAAGAATAATAAAAAAGGACAACAGACAGTATTATTATCAGAGAAAAGGACATCACTAAGGATCTCTACTGATATTAAGAAGGCTAAAAAGTTCTTGTGAACAACTGTAGTTAATAGGTATAATTATTATGAATATACAACTTAGAAAAATGGATGGATTATTGAGAAACACAGCTTTCTTAAACTGATACCAAAATAAATATAATTCTTAATCCCACAGAAAATTGCAAGCCAAATGGCTTTGCTGCTATATTTTATTATTATTTATTAAAAAGCAAGCCATCATGTACAAATTTTTTCAGAGAAAAGAGGAAGAAGGAGCAATTCTCAACTTGTTTCATAAACTAACATGACTATGGTACCAGAACTTGATAAAGACATTACAAAAAAAATAATGTATTGATCAGGATCCCTCATGAGCAAAAAAAAAAGAAAACTCTCTTCAAACACTAACAAATCAAACCCAACAATATATAAAAAATATAGCAAGTCAAACCAAGCAGGATTTATCCTAAGAATGTAAAGTTAATGTGCTTTATGTAAAATTCAATGAAATTAATCATAAATCAATAAAAATATCATTATCGTAATAAATATCATTAGCTTAGAAATTCTGTAATATAAAATCTCCAGTCTCGTGGCTCAGGTGGAACTGGATTTGAGACTTAGGGTCAGAAGGGGCGAAAAAATTATATAATAATATTTTATGAGTTTTAAAAAACTCTAAAAATTTTGAAATAAAAGGGAACTTTTCAATCTAATAAAGGGTTTCTATGCAAAAACTATAGCCAACAACATATTTAATGATGAAAGACTGAACGTTTTTCTGTTCAGATCAGGAATGAAGCAAGAACATCTGATGACAAAAACAAGAAGACAGTAACAGTTTCTCTCATGACTTCTATTCAACATTGTACTGGAAATTTCGCCTAGCGCATAAGGAAATAAAAATAAGTAAAAGTTATCCAGGTGAGAAAGGAAAAATTAAAACTGTCCTTATTCACAGATGTCATGATTACAGAAAATCTTAACATAGCAACAAACTCTTAGAATGAGTGACAGAATTTTACACGATCGAAAGCTTTTTATTTTACCTTCACTTAATGTTTCCTTAACGCTTTTCATTTCCTTATAGAGATCCGAGCTTCTGACCTATATTATTTTCCTTCTCTCTAAGGAACTTTTACCTCTTATTTTTTGCAAGGCCGTTCTAAAAGCTAGAAATTTTCTGGTTTGATTTATCTGAGAAAGTTTTCACCTTCACTTTTGAAAGGTAAGTGTATGAAACATTTGAATTAAATCCTGTATATGGCATTAGGTGAGGGCTAAGAATATAAATTATTTTTTCTATGTGGATATCTAATTTCTCCAGGATTATTTATTGGAAAAAAAAAAAAAAAAACAAGCTTTTTCCTCACTGAATTTCATGACGCCTTCATCACATATGGAGTAAACCAATCTGTGTTGATTAACTTATAGAATCATGCCTTAGCTCATAAATCTATGTATCCTCATATGTTCACCACACTATCTTAATTACTATAGCTTTATATTGTCTTTAAATAAAATTACTTAAATACCCCCTTTTTCCCCCCTTTTTTCTTCTTCAATATTATCTTGGGCTATATTAGCTCTTTCATTTTCCAAAATAATTTCAGATTCACCCCGGCAATTTCCACAAAATTCATATTGGGATTTCAATTGTGATTACATTGAAGAATAGATCAATATATGAGTAATAAGCATCTTAACAATATTGAATCTTCCTAAACAAAAACATAATCAGTCTTTCCATCTATCATATATTATTTATTCTTCTCAAGTTCACATGTGACACTTACCAAAATAAATTATTTGAGGCCATAAAGTGCACCACAACAAATCTGAAAAAATAAATCATAGAATATCTGCTCTCAAAGCATAGTTGAATTAAGCTACTAATCAGAAACAGAAAAAAAAAATTAGACATTCCCAAACAACATGGAGATTGACAGCACTCTTGTAACACACAAGTCAAGAAAAAAATTTCAAGGAAAATGTAAAAATAGCTTGCACTAAAAGACAAGACATCATCAAATTTTGTGGGATGCAGCAAAACGCAATGCTTAGAGGGAAACTTACAACACTGAATTGGAAAAGAATTGGAAAAGAAAAACAACTAAAATCCCTCATCTAAGTTTCTACCTTAGAAAACTAGAAAAAGAGCAAATTAAACCCAAAGTAAGCGGGAGAAAATAAATAATAATTAAAAACAGGAAATTAGTAGAGAAAAGCAACAAAACCCAAAAATTATTCTTTGAAAAAATTAATAAAACTGATACATCTCTAGCCATACTAACACACACACACACACACACACACACACACACACACACACACACACACACAGATTATTAGTACTGGAAATTAAAGAGAGGACATCATTGCAAATCCCGAGGACATTAAAAGGATAATAAAGGCATATATGGGAGCTGTCTATACTGTATTATTCATTTTTTGGTTAACCTGAAGCCACTTCCCAAAATAATTAGGTCTATTAATTTTAAATAAATAAAATAAAATCTGAGACATGTCCAATCAGCAGTACTGAGAGTGAAATCAAGGACAGAAGTAGATTATTCTTAACAGATGGGGGAATAGGACATATGGCAACAAAAAACCCTATTTCTGTGTAAAGTTTAGAATCTTTGTTAAGTTCCACAAAAAATTGAGATTTGGTTGGGATTACATTTATTATATAAATCACTAAGAAGAATTGCCATTTTAACTATATTGAGTCTTCCCATCTGTAAACTTAATAACCCTCTCCTTAAAAATAGATCTTCTTTTCATATCAGTAAAATTGTATTTTCTTTGAAGACTTGATTTAGTCCTAGACATAATATCTTATGCCATTGAAAACTGTATCTTTAAAACATTTACTTTATTTGTTGATAGTAAATAGATACAATATTTATAAATTGATTTTTTATACAGCAATCTTACCTAATTCTCCCATGAGTCTAATAACGTACCTGGAAGACTCTATTGGAGTTTATACTAACTTCACATAATGACCGTTTGTTTCTGACTTTGCAATCCTTAGATCTTTTATTTTTTTTTCTTATTTGTTGAAACTGCTAGGGGTGCTACTAAAGCACTGCCTCCAGGGGTGGTTGAATTTGGGGTTCATATCTTGAAGTCTAAGACAAAAACATTTGCTGACAGATTGTGTGTAGGTTGTGAGAGGAACCAAGTTTCAGAGGTGTCAAGTAAAGTTTTTGGCCTCCCCAACTAGAAGAACTGCATTATGATGTTTACTGCAGATAGGACCAGAGATTCATCCATCACATAATGCAGGTAATTAAATGAAGACAAACCTGACTGATGCTTGCTGACAATAATCTCTCTAACGGACTTTAACTTGTTCTTTCACTTTTACAATAACTCACTCCAGAAAGGATTTAAAAACTTACAAATGCTCTCAGTGAGGTTTGACGTGTGGCTTCCTGTTCAGCTACTGCCCTCTACCCAGGTTATGTCTGAATATGAGTTGTTCAACTGATTAAAATGCAAATTAAAAAGCATGGAATCATTTTTCCCTCACACCCTGATCTTGCAATCTTGATCTGGGTCAGATAATTACAAAAGAACCTCCCACCCACAAAACTTAGTCCCTGAAATGCACTTAAAAGTCTTAAAAGTCGTAGCTAGTTTGGAAAGATGTCCTAGAAAGGCCAGCTGCATTTCTATCGGGTTCATTGTTTAGAACAATAAAACGATGAAGGGTGACGCCTGCAGAAAAGATCCTGAGTCATAGAAAAGGCTTCATTGTCCCATGAGAGAAATCAATTTATCAGATAACATCCTTTATCACATGGCTCTCAGAACTTGGAACCCTTAATGTCCTTGCACAAAAATAAGAAAAACTAAAAAGTTGGCACATTCAAACAATTGCTTAAGTCACATTAGCCTACTCACTCAGTTCCCTAGGGTTTATTCACATGTCACAGGGCTCAGGGTTACCCTGTCTCAAGAATTTAAGTTCCAAAAAAGCAGCAACATTATCCTATAAACCTCTGTCCACAGTATCCAAAACAGCAGCTGTAACATAATGAATATGCAATTTTTTTAAATTGGCATTTTAAAGGGTTTTTCAAACATATATGCCTGAGCTAAATTTTCATTTATTATAATCAAATAAATATTATTTAAAACTATTGAGTCAAGAAATAGCATTGTCACTATATTGAGGTAAATAACAACCGATGGAGTTTAAAACCTTTGCCTCTGGAGAGTGGAATTCTAGTAAGGAGAGGACTGTCGTTTTTTAAAAACAACTTTTATCACTTTCATTTTTGCAAACGCCCTGGTGATTTTCCACATTGCTTCCACAATGTTTACATTATACACTTTCTCAACATCCCAAGAAAAGTATTCTTTTTTGTGTGTATGAACTGCCTTCATCACCCATACATACACACATCATTATTTATAGTTATTTGCAATCAATCATACCTATGCATTTTACGGTCGGTTATTGTTTATCTAAATCTACTGCTTCAATTATCATAAACAGCTTTCTTAATTATGAAGCTCAGAGTTGCCTGATATTCCTTACGTGATCATGTACTCTGTATAATTTAGTCACATACCCTAAAGTGAAACATTCAGGGTTTCTACTTTTCCTTTTAAAACAGTGCGGTCATGAACACTTGCAGGCACACTGTTAGCTTGGCTTCTTGGCAACACCTTGCTTAATCCCATCAGGGTTTCCATGCAGGCTTGAGGGAGTTCATTTCGGAATAGCGGGCCACCAGCGAGCACCGCCGTGACTCAGCCGCGCGAAACTGGGGAGGCGAGTACCGGGCGGGGCCGAGCGCGTCCCCGCCCCGCGCTGCGTGCGCGATGTCCCACCCAGTTGAGCCCGGCGTGCGGCGTGCGAGCCGCCGCTCTTCTGCCGCGGGGTGGTGTGGACCCTGGGAGCGCGGCCGCCGGGCTAGACGGCCATGGCTTCATGGGCGGGGTCCGAGCTGTCTACCCTGGATCCGCTGCGCGCAGTGTGGCTCACGCTGGCCGCCGTCTTCCTGGTGACCCTGCTGCTGCAGCTCGTGCCGCCCGGCCTGCTCCCCGGCAGCGCGCTTTTCCAGGACCTGATCCGCTATGGGAAAACCAAGCACCAAGGGCCGCTGCGCCCTCCCGCCTTCCGGGCCTTTGATATCCCCAAGAGGTAACCGCGCCCGGAGCGCGAGCTCGGGTAGCCAGCAGGGGGCAGCAGAGGCGGGCAGGGGACCAGCGCGGAGCGAGCTCCCGAGGCCCTGGCCGATTGGCCAGGACACCGAAGAGGCTGAGCCGCGCATTGACTGCACGAGAAAGAGAAGTTGTGGCCCCGCGGAATCTGCCTCGGCGGAAATGGCAGCAATTCTGAATTTAGTTCTGGTCACCAGGCGGCAAGTTACTGTCCCGGTTTCACCCACATTTACCGCCTTCCCGCACCTGCACGTTTGTTCATAATCTAACTGGAGGTCGCGGGAACTCTCCTGTAGACAGGAAGGCAGGCCACCGTCCCTCCATTGTTGCCCTGTGCGTCTCCCTGACACTGAGGGCCAGGACAAAGGACTAGATCCTGGTCGTCACGGGGACGCCCCGCGCTTTGGCCGTACTGACCCTCCCAGCCCACAGTTCGGCAGGTGCCTCTGGACGAGGTGGTTCGAGAGAGCACGTTTTAGGCAAACCTGATCCCAACGCTCCGTTTAACTCTCAGACTCCATAACTAAGTTCAACAAAAAGTTACATGGTTAGGTCTTCAATGGAATTCTTTGAGAAGATGCAAAACTTGTTATACTTTTGTTTTTACACTTTAAATTTATAACATAGCTAGGAATAGGCAACCAAACACTTTTAGGCGATAAGAACATAAGTGTTTGGGTTTTTTTTTTAACCTTGAAGACCCGTCTTAAATCGGCACTTAGGAAGGGATTCGGAGGAATGTGATTCGGTTTCCAATATATTAAAAACCTGAGTTATCACTTAAACCTCTCACAAGTGGTGTCCCAGGTCCGCAGACAAAAAACAAGAAGGCGGGTAGAGGGGGCTAAGTCTAACCTGACTTCTGAAACCTGGTTAACCCCTCGCTTTTGACTGTTGAGAGAATTACTAGGTGTTAATACTGAGAAGCGAGAATTAGGTCATTCTAAGGAAGCATAAGGAAATGAGGCATTGGGAAGAAGTGAAAGTATTCAGGGCACATGGTTGAACCTATTTCTTGGAAGAACGTTTTAAGCGAAAATTACCTGTCATCCTTTTTTCAATCAAGGTTCATTGCAGTCCTTCCTTGTCTACTTTATGGCAGTGCCAGTTCCAAGACCGTCATTTTCTTGTAAGTTACAAAGTGAGGAAAAGTATTTTTTGAGAGAATGAATGCTAACAATTTTTGAAATTTTGAAGAAGTACTCATGTCCCTGGATTAAAAGATATTTCAAATCATTATTCCCTGCTCTTACCTACCTCTCTGGCTCCCTTACCTGCCCCATCCCCCCATAGTTGATCTCGTTTCCACATCCTTGGCTCAGTGTCTGACAGGTAATTAGATCCTTGAATAATATGTTTTAATATATCGGAAAGAAAGGTTTTAGATGTAGTTTGTTGATCCACTTGACTGCTTCCCCCGAGAGTACGTTTGGATGAGATAACTTTCATTTCACGCACTTAGTCACTGTAGAGTACCTACTATATGCCAGAAGCGCTTCTGGCCTCCTTGGAGTTTATGATCTAGTAAGACAGCAAATATGTAAACATCTTGTAAAATGAGCAAAATTGTATCTGATGATAAATGCTTCAGGGGAAATCCAGCATCTGCACTAGGGTGGGGGTGGTGACCCTATAAAAGGTGGTTTTTATAGGTATACAGAGGTGAGTTTACAGGGAGCAGCAGGGCCAACTCACCAGGGCCTTGCAGTCCTTAGTGGTTAGATTTTATCCTGAGTGTGTGGAAAACCGTTAAGGGCATTAGGGTCAGGAAGGGGGCATGGAATTGTGGTTTTTATATATATGTATGTATTTTTTTTTTAAAGAGGGAGAAGAGGATGAAGTATTGGAAGGAAGGAAGAAAAGGGAGAACAATCTTTGTTTAGTTGCTCATTTATGGATTTTCATCCTACTTCCAAGCCTCAAACGTGAGATCCTGGGTTCTCAGTGGTTTGTATATCAGTGTCTCAGCCACCTGAGCCACGAGGGTGTGCCGTGATTGCATTCTGACAGGAAAACTGTAAAGGCTACAGTGGCGGTCCAGCCAAGAGGTGGTGATGTGGAGTATTAGCAGAACAGTACCTGTCATATGGGTCACCTGTGACATGAAATCACTTAGCACAAGGCCAGATACCTAATTAGAAATTGACAAATGTTAGATCCCTTCCTTAGTTAACCCCATAACTCTCCTAACTGGGCCCGGGATCAGTTCCAGCACTCACAAACATGGATTGTCAGCTCATGCCTCAAAACCATCCAGTGGCTTCCCGCTGGCTTCCAGGAGGACCCCAAGGCCCTGTTTAGTCTTGTCTCCACCACCTAACTGGTTATGTCTCTAGTTTGCCTCCCAAGACTCTAGCCTGATTTTTCGGGCCTGTCTGCTGGTCCTCTCTCCCACCTCAGGGCCTTTGCACTGTCTCCTTCCTCTACCTGGAAAACTCTTTCCCCAAATAGCCACAGGGTTTATGCCTTCACTTCCTATAATTCTGCTCAGATATTACCTTCTCAGTGAGGTATACCCTATTCACCCTGCTTCAAAGTAGAATTCTCTCATCCCAGCATCCATTCTCCTATTCCCAGCTTTAGTTTTCTCAGTAATAATTGTCACCTGCTGATAATGCTATAAAATGTACTATAAGATGTTCGAGACTGAGCATAAGCTCCTTGCAGGTAGGAATTGTCTGTGATGTTCATTGCTGTATCCCCAAGCCTAGAGTGGTCCCTGACTCATAATAAATACTAAAATATTTGTTAAATCAAAGAAATGCTTGTTCACTGCCAATCCCTATTGCTGCTCCCAAGGATTTGGAAAGCAGCGTTCAAATTAAGCAAAGTGCCAAAGGAGGAAAAAGAGAATACCTGAAAGAGAAATGGAGGTTTTAGATCTGCTTTTCAAGACTAGGGTTAGGTCTTTTTAAAAAGCAGGAGATGAGGGTGGCATATTGGGTAAGAGAAATCGATTGTATGGTAAAAGGAACTGGTCTGATGGTGATTAACTTAATGTATTATATGCAGATGTCAATTTATGATGATGCCTTTAAACCTATGTAATGTTATAATGAAATATGACTTCAATAATATTTAAATTTTTTCTAATATATATACATTTTTATATATAGGCTATTGTAGCATTGTAATAGGAAAAGATTAAAAATACAGAACTATGAATATGGAATTAAAGTAATATTCATCTATTAAGATACTGCATAGCCTTTTAAAAGAATGAAATGGAAAATGCACAAGATATATTAAGTAAAAAAACAAATTATAAAACAGTATAATTTGTAAGTCAGTTAATAAGTCAATGAATAAAAGAAAAGCATTGTCTTGATAATAAAAGTACATAGCTATTAATTTATTTCTTAGAATTACTAAAATTCATACTTTTAATTATTTTCATTTATTGCAAGATGACACGCTCTTTTTAACATTAAGCACAAGATTATTTTATTCAACTTTGGAACTATGTTGGGTTTTCCATAATTGCTCTCTCTGAAAGTTAATTTCATACTCTCTAAAGGTGATTAAATTTATAGTATGATGGAATTTCGAAAGTTAAAAAATAACCTGTAATGATTTTGTTTAATTTTACATGTTAAGGAGATTATCAGTAGTGACTTGTGGAACTCAGTCACATGATGTGACAAAATAATAATAGTTGAGTCCTTAAACACTCACAAACACAAGATCATAATCATATTCCAAGGATAATCATTTTTGCATACTGGTGCAAAAGTGTGCAGTCATTTAACTTAGACCTGTTTTCTCTTCATTTTTCAATTATTAGTTGACTAAGCCAAACATAAAAGATTTTGCTTATACAAACATATACTGTGAAATCATGACATCTTGTTATCGTAGTGTGATTGATGAGATCTTTCATAAATTTATTTTGAAATATGAGACTAAAAGTGAATATCTCAATGGAGGACTTCCTTTCTTCCAGTTGATCCCATCCTCAGTATCTCCATCAAATATACAGAAGAGTGGGTGTCTGGCAAATGGGATGTTTCATAGACATGTGGGGCAGAAAATGTCAGAGTAAGTTCTAAAGTCAATTCAACTAATAGTTCCATAGATAAAACAGAAGTGATAAGTGTAGATTTCTTAATTTCTTATTCCAAATCCTAACTGTTTTTATATATATTTTTGTAATAATTATTCTACACATTAAAATAACTTGCTATGTATAGGTTCCCCATTTCTTAGATATATTTCAACACACCAAGCCCTCCACCAAATCACCAAGTGTTCTTCCCCATTGTCCAGTGGGCTCCACCACCATATTTCCCTCGCCTGCCCCATTCCCTTTTAGTATCCTCAGTCTGTTGCAGATGTTTCAGGGTTGGTTATGTTTCCTGTGTTCCTGTGTTTTGTCTATTCACATTCCACCTATGAGTGAGGTCATCTGGTCTCTATCTTCTTTTGACTTGTTTCACTTAACATAATCTCCTCTAGTTTCATCCATGTTGATTAAAATGACAGGGTTTCATTTCTTCTAAGGGCTGAGTAGTAGTCCATTGTATATATGTAACCCATCTTTTTTATCCATCCATCTGAGGTTGGGCACTTAGGTAATTTCCAGTTCTTAGCTATTGTGAACAGGGCTACAGTAAACATGGACATGCATACATCTCTGCGGATGGTGCTTTGTATCTTTTGGGGAGATGCCCAGAAGTGGAATGACAGGATCATATGGGATTTCATCTGAGTTTTTTGAGGAATCGCCAAACTGCTTTCCATAGGGGTTGCGCCAATTTGCACTCCCACCAACAGTGCCATGTATGAAAAACCCACAGCCAACATCATAGTCTATGGTGAAAAATTGAAAGCATTTCTTTTTAGGTCAGGAACAAGGCAGGGTTGTCCACTCTCACCACTGCTATTTAACATTGTACCTTAGCCAGAGCAATTAGGCAAAAAAAGGAAATAAAAGGAACACAAATTGGAAAGGAGGAAGTAAAACTCATTATTTGCAGATAACATGATTTTATATATATATTGAAAATCCCAAAGACTATCAAAAAAGTCCTAGACTCATCGACAGATACAGTGAAGTGTCTACAAAATCAGTGCAGCTATCGCTTCTGTCCATCTTCAGAACTTTTTCATCAGGCAAAGGGAATTTTTAAATACCAATTGTTACTTCAAGTCATTATGTTCATCACACTTCAAAAAGCCAACGTCCTTATGAGGTCTGCCCCTCCGACCTCACCTCCTACCCCATTCCACTCAGGTGTTGTCAGGGCTTTTATATAGTTGTCAATTCCTCTGTCTCGGAAATTCTTCACGAGAAAATTCACAAGAGCTACTCATTAGTATGACAAGGGTTACTCATTACTAGCCAAATATCCCTTCCAGAGAGGCCACCCTTGACCACCCATCCAGAATGCCCTCTCCTCTGTCCGCTCTATCCCCTGTCCCCTCATCCAACCATAAGCTAAGATGGCTACAGCTAGTTTATTGACTGGCTTCTGAAAGGCAAGCTTCATCAAGGTTGCGGATGGTCCTTTTGCTTTCTGTTGAGTCCTCCTAAAACATTGCCTGGCATATTCTAAGTGCTCAGGAAATGTCTGTTAAAAAATGAAGTAGGTAAAGTGGCTGACCCAGAAGTTGCATGTCTGAGGCTAGCCCTGCTCCCTACTATGGGAGCCTGCAGAGCCAGAACTTGCATTCCCTCTGCTGGGGTTCAGACGACCTGGGCTCCATTCTAGGAAGTATGCCTTACAGAAGACCTTGGAATGCAACCAGAGGAAATGTCCTGGGAGTGACATTGACCCTGACTCATGAACTTCTAAGAAATTAATCCCTTTATCCCGGAGAAGATCAAAATTGGGAATGACAGGTCAGAGTAGGTCCAGTGATAGAATTTGTAACCTCCCTAGGCAGAATTAAATGGGTTGCTCTGGAACCATGGGATTAGATTAGTATTTGGAGACTAGGTTTCTATGCATGGTCTAGAGGATTGTGAGTTCTCATACAAATCTATCCTGGATCATCTGGAAGGGGAAACCTTGAGTGTATGTTTAATCCTCTTGATTCCAGATCACTTTATCTTTGTCAAAGACAAACGAGAACAAGAGGAGGGGAGCTTAACATATATATGAAGTGTTGAAGACCAGGGAAAGCCAGATGACCTCCAGGAACCCTGTAGAGTCAGAAAGGTTTTGAATTGGTTGGAACAGAGAAAATTAGAAGAGTATAGGTAAACATCTTAAAATGAAGGCGTGACCCTTGCACTATATTAAGTGATTTTGCTTCAACAAGCCAACATCATCTTTCACATTAAATTAACATTGTTAATTTCAATTTTGGTTTCGTGGGTATTTTTTTTACTTAGCTTATAGCTATTGGTTGTAAAATATATGCTGTACTGGTATGAGCTGTAACCATCAAAAGTTGATACGTAGTTTTATGAGTCAACATTTGTCACTAATGTAGAAGTGATTTAGGTCAACACGATTGAGAACTGAATCAGAAGATCTGTGAGGTTTCCTGTAACCCCAGGCACCTGTGATTATGTACATGTGCTGTAATACTTGTGTAACTGCTGCCTCAATATTGCTCAGCATTTAGAAATCCTTCACAGCTTTGACCTGAGTTAGCACAATTTGGGTTCTGCCTGCCCGGGTCTGGGGCCTCCTATTTAGGAATTTGAGCCCAATTCCGTTACCCAGAAATAAGATTGCTAATTGATCCTCAATGTACCTTTAACAAGGCTACTTTGTTTTGTTATCCTTAGGACACCTCTTCTTCCTAACAGTTAAAATCTTAAAGGAGATTTTCAAAATCTGCTCGCCTACAGGATTCAGATTCTATTAAAAAGTAATAATTTTTGTAGTAGCGGCCCAGTACACTCTGGGAGCAGTTCCACATGCAACTCAAGGTCCCAGGTTCAAGACCAATGTGTACAACTAAAGAATAAAGCACTGCTTCTTCCT
This sequence comes from Solenodon paradoxus, assembly GCA_004363575.1. Classification (NCBI taxonomy): domain Eukaryota; kingdom Metazoa; phylum Chordata; class Mammalia; order Eulipotyphla; family Solenodontidae; genus Solenodon; species Solenodon paradoxus. The sequence goes on from RJWH01000664.1 coordinate 484,989, forward strand.
CTCTTTTCCTGCCTGACTACTCGCCTTCATTCCTGCCTGCACCTTTCTTTAAAAAAAAAAAAAAAAACAGCAAGCAATACTGGCTCAAGTGTTACCTGAAACTCTGGTGTTGTCCACATAAAGCCCAAAGACCCTGGTTCACACCCTGAGTTGGGGGGTGCGCTGAACAACCAAAATGAACAACTAAATAAAAAATTCTTCCTCCTCTCCCTTTCTGCCTGCCTCTACTTGCCTTCATTCCTGTCCGCTTTCTTTCTCTTAAAAAAAAAAGTGCTGTATTTTGGGAATGGGGGGAAAGAAGAAAGGGAAACTAAAAATATTTGTCCTGCCTGGTGGTTGAAGGTGGATCTCTAGGTCACTGGCTAACTTGTTTTCCCTTTGCAGGTATTTTTCTCACTTCTATCTCATCTCAGTGCTGTGGAATGGCTTCCTGCTTTGGTGCCTTACTCAATCACTGTTCCTGGGAGTGCCTTTTCCAAACTGGCTTCATAGTTTGCTCAGAATTCTTGGGGGTGCACAGTTTCAAGGTAATGACTCCCTCGTTAATGACAACCATCCTGTTCCTGTCTTTCCTGCCTGTGTTGAGTTGTTCTCTGAATTTCATAACCTCTCTCAGGTTTCCCCTCAGAGGGCCTAGGTGAACAAAAAGATTTCTCCATGGTTCATAGTCAGAGGGTGGAAGGGGTGCCCCAAGTCCTTCATCGAGATTGTGGCAGAGCCAAGGATTAGCTTAGCGCTAACCCTGACTTCCCAGGGAGTGCTGTGCTGCGTATAGGACTGATTGTTCTCCCTCTGATATTTTTAGTCATATCTTGATCAGTTTATCAGAAGTCTATACACAGACGTGGAAGAGCTTCTAGAATTTCTTGGGTCTACCTTGAAACATTTATCATGTATATAGTTCCAACTAACACCATGCCTTAGAACTTCAGAAATGGAGTAGAAAATTTGGTCACTAGTTAAAAATGTTTGCTCTATTATGAGACATTGGCTATAGAATAATTGACCAGATGATTACAAAATAGGCTTTAAATTTGCCTCACTCTGCCTCAGACAAAGAAGTCAGAGAATAATTTTTAAAACGAGAACATAAGGGCGATGACTAATGTCGGGCTACCCCGTGAGGGGCAGAATTAGAAGCATTGTTCTGGTTCTATCTCTGTCCTTTGTTCCTGCAGCCAAACCAATGGCTCCCTGCAAACAATCCTTCTCTGTATAACCAGAGGAACTTGCTGCAAAAGCCGACTGTCAGAGGGAAAGTCTATGCAAATCCTGCTTGGCCAGGGAGGATACCTCAGTGAATCCCATTGAAACTTAATCTCTTACTTGTTTTCTGTCTGTGATCCAGGTATTTGGAGGGTTACTTGTAAATAGTTTTATTTGGTTAATCTAATTTGTAATTTAGAAAATGCAGTAAACCAGGTTTTATTCTATTAAAAATGCAAAGGCAGTTCATCTCTGCTGACAGAAGTCCCTGCATGATACCAGAGTTTACCCTTAGAAGGGGTGGGGACGGGGCAGTGCCTGGAAGGGAACACAAGGGGGTGCTGGTCCTGTTCTGTTTCTTCATCTGCTGCTGCTTCTGAGTCTGTGGGTGGAAGTGTTAGTTTCCTTTGTTGAAAAAAAATTCACTAAGCTGTATTTTACTGTGTCCTTAAAACAAGTATGTGTGTTAGATTTTTTTTTTTTTTAACTAGGGTTTTTATTGAATATTGTTTTTGGAACTGACGATACCTCTTTTAGTCTCAGTAAGTCATTGCCTTTTTTGACTAGATCTTTCCCAGTTCTTTTTTTTCTTTTTAAGTAAAGGTGCAGGTAGGAATGAAAGTGACTAGGCGAACAGGAAGAGAGAGGAGGAGGAAGCTTTTTTATTTTATTTCTGTTTAGTTGTTTACACTGGTTGTTTCCCCTGGAACCAGGAGTGAACCCAGGATATATGGCTTGTATCCTTAAGAGGAAATTGACTTAACTGCGGCTCTACCAGGGCATGTCTCCAATTCTCTTTAAAAAAAGACTTAGTTACTAGAATACCTAACCATAAGTTTTTTTCAGGTGACCAAAGGACGTGGAAACATTAGTGTTTATAAATTCAGTGTTCACAAAATACTGTCATTGCACTTCCATTATTCACAGAGTACCCCTTCCAAGAATAGCTTTTCAGCTGAGTGAAAGGGGCTCTTGCTCATGCAGCTTTGGCGGAGAGATACCACCTGGGGCGGAACGCAAAACACTCCTCCACCACTCAGTGGGAGTTTTGTAGTTTTCTTGTACCACATGGTGGAATCTGAGTATGGACATCCATCCTCCAACACTAAGTCCATAGGCTGCACCCAGTTGGTGTGCTTGACTCTCGGGGCCAGTCCGCCAAGGCAAGGGCTTTTGCAGCCTATGCCGACATCTCTCAGAGCCCAAGGCCGCGAAACTTAGATGTCCCGGCGCGCGGTCAACCGGCCGTGACCTGGCCACTTCCCCTGAGATTCCTTAGAGGTGAAGCCCCAGCACCTGCCTCCGTGGGCCCAAAGCCCCAGTCACACAACTTGTGTCCATGTTTCCCTCCCTCCCCGAGACTAGATGTTATGATATTTTGAAAACCAGCATTTCTTCTCACTTCTTTTGGGGCAGAGGAGAGAGAGGCAGGAAGGAAGGTAGATCTCGAGGCTCAAAATCTTTAAAAGATGTAACTTTTTTTAAACATGGAAAGAAAACACAACTCTCCCTGCCTCTCTCCCCCCCTTCTACCTCTGTGAGTGGCTGTGCCTCTTGTCTCCTGATGGCCCAGGGATCTCTCCAGGAGTGTTGCTCAGAGGTCGGCCAGAACGCTTCCTGACCATCTTCACCTGACTCTTCGTGCCAGGGACCAGAGACCCACACATCCTAGGCTCTGAGGTCACAGGATCCTTCACAGTGATGTCCACATAGCCTAGAAGACTTTCACAGGAGGAGATAGTATCAAAAACCCTGCATTTGTCCCAGCTCTGTCACTAGGTTACCATATAACCTTGAACCAATTGCCTCCACTTGGCCCATTTCCTCGTCGCCTAGAAAAGGAAGGACTAAGTGATTTCTGGGACCCTTTCCTAGTTCTCTGCTTGTGAAATATTCTGTTTAACAACAGAGAAAAACCTAACTTTGAATTCAGAGGCGCTAAGCACGTTGCATTCTGAATTGCAGCAGGTGAGCTGGTGCTGTCTGCATCCTTGGTCTTAGTATTTGTGTGGCTGCACAGCTGGCGAAGACTCTTCGAGTGCTTCTACGTCAGCGTCTTCTCCAACACCGTGATTCACTTTGTGCAGTACTGTTTTGGACTCGTCTACTATGTCCTCATTGGCCTAACCGTGTTGAGCCAAGTGCCTATGGATGGCAGGAATGGTGAGTGGCCCCTGGGGTCCGGAGGCTGAGTTGCTGGGTAGATGAAGGACTTTAGGTGAAGTTCCACCAAGTTCGGAAGTAGAGACCTACCCAGTCCACTGTAGTGGATTTAAAAAGTCAACCTGGCCGAGGGAGTAGACGTAAACCACACCTGCCAAGACCTGAAAGACATCAACGTAATAAGCAGCGATGCCTTCAGTAAAGACAGCAGAGTTCTCAGAAAGCCAGCATTTAGGAGCAAGAAGTGGGTGTGGGGCTCCCTTGAGTAGGACTAAAGTGTGTGAACCCGGTGGAGTTAGTCTGAAGAGAGATGGGGCATGTGGTCAAGAGTTGAACAAAAAGCAAGAGTACATGCGAGAACCAGAGAACAGATCTGTGAAGAAAGTTGCTTTAACAAAGCCTCTGGCAAACAGCGGTACTTGTGGAAGGGTGAAGGGTGGGGAAGGGGAAGTTTCCAGGCAGTATTCAATCATGGAAAATCAGGAGAGGAGGAGGTGGCCTGGCTCGTGATTAAAGAGATGTGATTTGAAGAGGGAGTAGGGAGCTATTTTGCTGCTCTTTAGTCCTTGTGATTGTTCCCATCAGACAAAGCTTTTCTTCAAGTGAGGTAGCCTGAGGGAAGAGGACAGAAGAGTACTGTGGTCAATCAGAACTGTGTCTTAACATTTCTGAGGTCTCACTAGTCAGGAAGAGGGAAGCACAATTAGACTTGTTTATGAGGTCAAAATACGTTTGTTTGTTTTTTTCTTTTTGGGGGTATGAGTTGGTTATCTAATGTACATAATAATAATTTATGTAAAAAACAATCCATGCTAATTATAAAGAATTCCAGTCAGTTTGGGTTATCGAAATGAGTTTTTAGTGCTGAAGTTACTCATCTTGTAGCCTTGTTATCCAGACAATTATTTAAAAAAAGAGAGAGAGAAAGGAACAGTGAGTCAAAAATCATCATTTATGCCAAGTTCCACCAAGAAAATACCTAGTCTGTTGCAGCTTCAGCCTCTCCCACAAATGGAGTCTTAAACCAATCTTTATGTAGTTTCCTAGTCAGTACTAGTAAGGTAAAATCTGCTACGTAAGACACTATCCCATTTCTTTCCCTGAAGGGAAGATGGCCAGGCCAAAAACAGTCCTTCTTTTCTTTTGCTGATAGCCTTCCCCCACCCTCTTTGTGACCATAAGAACCTTCTATTTTGCACAAGCTTTCCGCTAACTAGAGATGCTGCCTAACTCCTGAGTTGTTTAATAAAGCCAATTAGATCTCTAAAATTGACTTGGTTGAATTTTATTTTTCATCACACGATAGGACAAATCTTTCATGACTACTTTCTTTAGTCCAGGGTTCCATGTTTCCTAAGACTGTCCTAGCCGTCTTTCAAATCAACATTTCCTATCCTCAGTTAGGGAGCTTTCTGCTCTGGCTGGATTTCAGTGTCACAGTGTCTGTTACTATAGTACACCAGGGCTTCTCTGGCTTGAGAAATGATTTTAAAATAGGACTTACTGACAAGCTTTTTCAATTCATTGCTTATAGGCTCCAGCCACTCAACAAGCATCTCTCTAATTCTTCTAACCTGAAGTCAGATTCCGCTCTCATCATGTGCAGCCCATATTGTGTCATCCCTAATAAATAGTACTAAGTTTCCCACCTAAAGGAACTTTCCAGAGCACTTTCAGTCTCTTTGTTTCCATTGACATTACACGTTTCTTTTGGAGTTTGCTGTGCTGGCTTTGTCCCCTCTTCTGGATAGTCAAGGAAAGGCAGCCAAGGTTTTACCAATAACATCTAAATCCTTTTTCCCATCAAGCTAACAGAGATCATGGGCCACAGGAACTGACAAAGAAATTAATTCTTTGAGGGGGAAAGTAGTTCTTCCTTAAAAGGATTCCCCCATCTCACTCCAGGCAAAGGAACTGGAGTCACTGATGTCCGCAGACTTCGAGAAGAGGGACAGAGCATTCCAGGAACAGTTTGGCCAAGAGCTGTCATGGTACAAGGGGTGAGGATTTAATGTGTCCTTTTTAATCCTTGTCTCTCCTCTTTGCCTCTATTTTGTCTGGCTAGTTTCCTTAGTTTCCCAGGCACACATTCCAGAGCTGAGACCATCCGGCCATCATCATTTTCTATGATTGTAAATTCCATTTTCCTCTATAAAACTCACCGGTTATGTAGCTCTGATGATTCCTAAAATAAGCCCAACAGCCATATGTTAGTTTTAGTTTAACCATTTTGAGTAGATCGCCAAGTACCAGCTTACAAAGGCATCCTCAAAGATAGCATTCCCAGACACTCCTTTCTGAAGCTACTTTCTGTCTCAGTTACTTATGCTTCAAGAGGGCCTCCGTGGTCATTCAGGACAATCTGGGAGAACTGATTTCAGTATCTCACTGAGAGGGAACACACTGGGGCATTTTCCAGTCACAGGGGCTGATAGAAATAATGTGGGTTTGGGAGTCAGCTGGCGATGAGTCTGTACCCTGGCTTATTTAACCTCTCTGAGCTTTAGAGCCTTCATATGTAATTAGGGACATAGAATGTTTCCAGAGGGTTCTCGTGAAAGTAAAAAGAAAAACTATCTTTAAAACTAACTGGATCTTCACATGTCCTTGTCTTTGAGGTCTCAGGGGGTCTTCGCTCAATCACTCTTCATTACGTTGTTCTATTTTGTTTTCTTCAGAGCACCATCCTGCCCTGAAATTAATTTATTGTGCACATGTTTCTGTCTGTTCTTTGCCACTAGAATTTGAGTCCCTGGGGCCTGCCTGGCTTATCCACTGTTCTGTCCCCCAGGCCTACAGTTATGCCTGGCTCAGTAGTCAGAAACTTAACAAATAAATGAATAGTTCAGTACTAAACAGATTAAACCCTCAGTAAATATGACCCTTCCACATGCCTCCCCTTTCCTGCATTGAAATTTCCCTTTACTCTTACAGAGCTTTCTTCTGGCCAGAGCAATTTGTCTGCATTAAGAGTAGGTGACTTAGTAATGACTTGAACTCTCTAGCACTTGCTTCAACTTTTCACCCTACAGAGTGACTTGCCCTTAAAGCCCTCCAGGTTTAAGACAGTGTTTTTCCTATTTTGTTTAACTTAGAAAAATACGAACTCTAGACCGCCCCCTCCTATGACTCAAGTAGCTAAGGCACGGGTATGAAAGCTATGGACCCAGGTTAAAGACCCATGGCCAGGGGTAGGGGGACAAAAATAAATAAACAAATTTTAGCTAAATGATTAAACCTACTAAACATTAAGAGATGATGGTAGATCGTTTCTACTGAACTAATTTTGAAAGAAGTGAACACAGACCTTGGTAGACTCTCATTGTCATTAGCTGCCATCAGATGGATCCTGCTTCCAGGTACCCATATAGAAGAGCATAATCCTTGGTCCTCTTACCTATATCAACTTTGTAAGGGGTTCCCTCTTGGCTCCAGAGCCTCAGGCTCTTCCCCAATGTCAATGGACAAATTCAACCAAGACCCTGACTGGCCTGACTGCTTCTCGCTGATCACAGGGAAGTCCTCAGTTTGTGTTTCTGATGCAATTGTTTTGTCCTCAGTCCTCAGAAGGCTTGCATTCTTCCTTTTTGCCTAGTAGCCAGAGAAAAAAAGAGGAAGATGATATTATGAGTGTTTCCTCTACTGAAACTAAATCTCTTTGAGTAGTTTTTTCCGAATCAGAGAGGGATACTGTTTTGTTTTTCATCTTACAGTTTACATTTCTCCTCATTTTGAGAAGCCCCATCTAACCCCCCTTAGCTTTTGCTTCTAAAGATTTTCCTTATTGGCTGGAGCCAGTCAAGTCAGTATTCCCCATAGAGAAAGATCCCCTTAGAAAGTCTTTTCCTGACATGGATAGTAGACCATACAAAAGAAGACATAAACCAAGTTTAAAAAGAGAAATGCAGAGTAGTCTCACCCCAGAGAGTACATCACAGGAGTAGGAGAAAGAGCTGAACTCTGTATTTGTAGCATTTAAAGAAGGAACAAGATCAAGTGTCTGTATGGAATTATTTGCCAGGGGCCATCTGAGGCTGAGGTGCATACTCCTTGCAAGAGACCATGTTCTTCTCTCACTGGACTTGAGAAATGACATCAGGACAGTTTTTTAGTCATGAGTAACAGAGTAAGTGGATAGTCATGATCTACTGACTGTATGATTTTGTAATTCTATGAACTGCTAACATTTTGCAGCTGGCTAACGAGATCATCCTTCTTTCTCTAGTCTATGTGGTAGGGAGAAATCTCTTGATGCAAGCTCGCTGGTTCCATATCCTTGGAATGATGATGTTCATCTGGTCATCTGTCCACCAGTATAAGTGCCACATCATTCTCGGCAACCTCAGGAAAAACAAAGCAGGTGAGGTTACATTTTAAAGCCACTGCATGAAAATGTTAACCCTTGGAAGGGAGCTGTCCATGTTCCTTCATTCTTTTTCTTCCTGACCTAATTACTTGACTGATCCACCAAATGATTTGTGTGTGTGTGTGTGTGTGTGTGTGTGTGTGCAGGCAGGAATGAAAGCAAGCAGGCAGGAAGAGAGAGGAGGAAGAAATACTTTATCTTATTTAAATTTAAATGTTCATCTTGTTTTTTTCCCCCAGACCCAGGCCTTGAACCAGGGCCCTTGCAATGTATGTGGACTGTGCTGAAGTAGACTAAACTGCTAGGCCACCAGGCATGCCCAAATGTTCATTTTTAATAAGACATCTCTCTGGGTCTCATCTTACCATCTGTAAACTGGCAATATTGTTCTGAAGATATGTATCGATTTCTCTGGCCTCATCTAGTCCTGATACGTTATGATTTTATTCTCTGCCCACATCTGGGTACCTGTACTGCATACATGTGTCTAACCAGCATGTGAGCACTAGTCACTGTCATTTCATACCATGCTGAACCAGTATCATTCTAGCCAAAGCACAGAAAGCTAGGCCTTTTATTTTGTGTTGACTTATCACAGGAACAATTTTCATTAGGCTTTTTGAAATTTTAGAAATGGAATAGTACCATTCACCATTTATCGAGTATATTTTGCATCAGGCCCTGTTCTGAATACTTTACATATAGTTTCACTAGATTCACTTGGGGATAGCTATAGTCTTACCATCTTTTTGCAGATGAAGAAAATGAAGATACAGAGAAATTAAGCAACTTATTTAAAGTTACACAGCTAGTAAGTGGTAGAGCCAGAGTTTGAACTCATACCATCTAACTCTAGAGACTGAGCGCTTAAATACTAGCTCACAGAATTGTTGGAGAAATGAGCTTTCCTTTTGTACTTAGAAGTTGATGCATTAAGCTTGTGACTTTCTTATAAGTACTAGATTAGTGACAAAATGGTGGTCCAAAACTAGTCTGTGAATACTGTTTTCTAAATAAGAGTTTTTATAAATGTTTTGAGGAATGACATGGCAAAACTTTTCACAACTTCAGATAATCAGGAAGGTCTCTTTTTCTGTTTCAGGGGCAGTCATTCACTGCAACCATCGAATCCCTTTTGGAGACTGGTTTGAGTATGTTTCTTCCCCTAACTACTTAGCAGAGCTGATGATCTATGTTGCCATGGCTGTCACTTTTGGATTCTACAACTTAACTTGGTGGCTAGTAGTGACATATGTCTTCTTCAGCCAGGCCCTGTCTGCTTTCTTCAGCCACAAATTCTACAGAAGCAAATTTGTCTCCTACCCAAAGCATAGGAAAGCTTTCCTTCCATATCTGTTTTAAGATAACTTCAGTGATGAAGAATACAAACCAGGTGACAGGTGCAGTTCCTAAGGACAACAGTCTAAAACCAAAGTACAGTTTTTGCAGAGATGTGTGAAACTCCATTCCATTTTTATACCCCAGTTTTCAGTGAATGAGAGAAATAACACCCCTTTAAATAATCAGTATTCAAAGTGTCTTCAAAGGAGAAATACCTCTGCCAGGCCTGGATTTGTTGTCTGCTTCCTGAGATGCTCTATAAAACCAACTAACTTCTGAAAAGAAGATGACACTTCTCCAAGGTGTTTCAAGAACAATGGAAAATATTTTTTAAAGGCTTTTCTGTATTTTATTGGAACACAACAAATGTTTACTGAGCCCTATTATATTTCTCATTATGTATTCTAGCTAATTTGTCCCTAACAAAAACAAAGCTACAGATGACATATGTCTTCCTTTGTCTCTGTATATTTGAAACTGTATGTTCTTGACAAAGGAAGGGTTACAAAAATATATCAAAGTAATAGGATGAAAGGAGGTCCAAAACTGCAATACTATCACGCAAGATAAATTTGTACCTAAAAGGTTAACATACGGCAAGTATGGCCACTACATTATGGTCTAGGAGCTAATATTCAGGAACTCATTAATATATACGCACCGAATGCTGTATAATCTAAGGATATAAAATAAATACCGACAGAGCTAAAAGGAGACATTGACAATACAACAGTAGTAGGTGACTTCAATACCCCACTTATACCAATAGATAGATCATCTAGGCAGAAAATCAACAAATAAAATGAAGCAATAGATCATATGAACCTGATAGATATACACACAGTATTTTATCCCAAGAAAATACAATGTGCATTTTCAAGTGTGCATGTAATATTTCCAAAGATAGACCATATCTTGGGACACAAAATAAGACTCATAAAATTTAGCAAAACTGAAATTATAGAAAGCATCTTCTCAGACCACAAGGTGGTGAGGCTAGAATTGAGCAGAAGAACAAAACTGGAAGAATCACAAAGCTGTGAAGAATAAACAGCAGGCTTCTAAAGAACTCATGGGTCATCAATGAAATCAAGAATTCCAAAAAAATGAATATGAAGAGGAGCTACCAGAATATGTAGGATGCAGCAGAAGCAGTTCTGAGAGGAAAGATTATAGCCAAACAAGTGCACATCAGAAACCAAGAGACATCCCAAATAAATACCTAACCACACACCTGAAGGACCTAGCAAGGGAAGAACACTCAAAACCAAAACTCAGTAGAAGGAAGGAAAATAATTAAAAATTAGAGCAGAAATAAATGAAACTGAAGACGAAAGGACTATCAAAAACCCAACAAAGCCAAGAGCTGATTCTTTGAAGAAATAGAATTGATAGACCCCCTAGCCAGACTCATAAAGAATAAGAGAGAAACCCCCACTAACAAGAATCAGAAATGAAAGAGGTGAGATTATAATAGACATTGCAGAAATGCAAAGGGTCATGAGAGAATATTATGAGCACCTATATGCTAACAAATCTGTGAATCCTGAAGAAATGGAGATCTCTAGAATTCTATAGCCATCCAAAGCTAAGTCAGGAAGATGTAGATAACTTGAACAGCACAGACACAGGCACAAAAATTGAAGTAATCAAAAGTCAGCCAAAGAACAATGACAGGACCAGATGGCTTCATAAGCAAATGCAACCAAACATTCAAAGAACAAATTCACATCATCCTTAAACTCTTGCACAAAATTGAAGAGGAGTGAAAACTCCCAAATACGTTCTATGAAGCTAACATTACCCTGATCCCAATCCAGACAAATACAACACCAAGAAAACAACTCAGACCAATGTAACTGATAAATGTGATGTAAAAAAAAACCTCAACAAAATCTGACAAACTGAATTCAACAGCACCTTAAAAAAAATTATACACTGACCAAATGGGATTTATTCCAGGGATTCTATCATGATGGTTTGATAATATACAAATCAGTGTAATAATCCAAATCAATGATATATGCCACATCAATAAAGAAATAAAAATCATGTATCAATGAATGAGTAAAAGCATTTGATAAGATTCAGCATTCATTATTACTAAGGAAGAAAAACCTTGCCAAAATAGAAATAGAAGGATCATACATGAATATAATAAAAGCAATAAATAATAAACCCAAGGTCAACATAATACTCAATGGAGAAAAATTGAAGCCTTTCCCCTAAGATCTGGAACAAGACAAAGATGTCCACACTCACCAATACTGTTCAACATAGTCCTAGAAATGTTGGCCAGAGCAATTAGGCAAGAAAAGGACATAAAGGAATCCAAATTGGAAAAGATTAAATAAAACATTATTTGCAGAGAACATATACCCAGAAAATCCCAAAGAATCCACAAAAAAAATTGCTAGAAATAATAAATGAATACAGCAGAATAGGACATAAAGTCACACAGAAATCAGAAGCATTTCTATATACAAATACATAGAGAATAATGAAGATAAATCCCATTCACAATCATACCAAAAAAGGTAAAATACCCAGGGATAAACTTAACAAAGGCGGTGAAAGACCTCTACAATGAAAACTACAAGAACTTTACAAAAGAACTACATGAAGATACAGAAAGATGGGAAAGTATTTCATGCTCATGGATTGGAAAAATTAACCATAAAAATGACCATCCTACCCAAGCAATATATGGGTTTAATGCAATTCCCATAAGAATCCAGGAACTTTCTTCAAGGAAACAGAGCAAAGAACACTGAAGTTTGTATGGAAACACAAAAGGCACTAGATATCTAAAGCTAGCCTCAGAAAAAAGAATAGCAGAAGTAGCACGCTCTCTGACTTCAGACTATACTACACAGTGATCATCAGCAAAACGGCATGGCATTGGAACAAAATAGGCCCACAGACCAATGAAATAAAATTGAGAGACCAGAAATAAAGCCATATCTATATGGTCAGTTAATCTATGACAAGTCAAGAGTATACAAGGGAGGAAGAAAGCTGGGAAAACTAGAGAGACACTTGTAAGAAAATAAAACTAGATTACATGTTATCCCCATATACAAAAGTTTAAGTGGATCAAAGACATGGATATGTAACTTGAAACCACAATATACATAAAAAGTAGGAAACACTCCATAAAACAAAACTCAAGGATGTCTTTGGGGATGGAGCACCTATAGCAAGAGAAATCAGAATAAAACAAAGCAGTTGGGACTACATCAAATTAAAGTTTCTGTACTGCAAAAGAAACTGCTACTAAAATCAAAAGGCAACACTCAAGACGGAAATGCATCAGACAAATGCTTAACCTCCAAAATACATAAGGAGCTGATACACCTCAACAAAAAGCAGATGACCCACTCAAAAAGTGGGTAGAAGAACTCAATAAGCAACTATCTGAAAAAGGCACAGAGCTGACCTACAAACACATTAAAAAATGCTCTGGTCACTTATTAGAGAAATGCATATAAAAACCACAATGAGATACCACCTCACACCTGTGAGAATGGCCTATATCAAAAAGACTAGAAACAAGAATCGTTAGGTTGTGGAGAAAAAGAAACCCTCCTGCACTCTTGGTGGGAATGTAAACTCATGCAGCCTCTTTAGAAAATGGTATGGAGATTACTCAAAATTAAAGATGGACCTACCATTCAATCCAACAATCCCACTGCTAGGCACATACTCCAAGAACACCAAAACTCTCATCAGAAAAAATATCTGCACACCTATGTTCATAGCAGTACAATTCCCAGTAGCCAAGATATGGCAGCAACCTAAATGCCCATCAACGGGTGACTGGATAAATTAACTGTGGTACATATACTTGATGGAATTTTACGCAGCCACTAAAAGAAATGAAATTGTGCCATTTGCAACAATCTGGAGAGAACTTGAAGGAATCCTGTTAAGCAAAATAAATTTTAAAAGTACAGGATAGTTTCACTCATGGAATATAATGAAACAAAACAAATTAATAAGTCCAAAAAAACTCACAGAACACAGGAGAGTGACTACCAGAGGGATGAAGGACAGAAGGAACAAGGGGGATGTTAAAGGGCACTGGAACTCTGGTGGCAGGTGTGGTGTGGAATGCACACAGACTGAGGAATGAGTTCAGTATTCTGAAATGCATAGAGCAATGTAAACAAAAGAAATAATAAGATTTAAAAAAGAGGAAATCGTGATATCCTCAAAGGGTTTCAGAACAAAGTAGCCTGGTCATTAATGAAAGTTTAACCATTAATGGAGAATAATTGAGAATTGTGCTGTGATTCCAAGATCACAGTCAGCATAGTTCTTTATGCAAGTAAAAAATATTTTGTGTGCTTAAGGAGAGTGCACATTCTTCAGCGGAATAATCTAGAAAACACTTGGAGAGCTTTGTTTTCCTGTTGGTTGAATAACCTTAATCTTTTCATTCTCTGTTACTATTAAATTAGGAGAAATGATACTGACTTACCTCACAGAGCGTTCCCTGAATTAACTACAGACTATAGACATGGAGAAAAGTGCTGCTGTTTTTAATTCTTCAATTTATAGCTCATCGTCTATACAGCAGTTTTGTTTTCAGTGAGCCTGGATAATTCTGTCTCCACAAAACTGTATTGTGTGTTTGTTTTTAGTTCAATGATTACTTATTATGGAATTCAATCAAAAAAGTCTTTGCAGATCCCTTTATATGAAACAATAGATAAATGAGACTAAATATTTATGTAACTAAAGGTACCTGATAACTCAAGGACTATTAATAAATAATTATCTCAAAAGAAACTGATATACTAAAGGAGCCTTACATAGAAAATGAGCAAGTAGGAATCATTTTTACCTGTCACCTCTCTAAACAATTTCTCCCATTTCCACATTGCTTATTAGAAAAAAATATCAATTTTTTTTAATAAAATATCTTCTTTTAATATAAATGGACAAGAAGCAGGGGCAGTGACAGTGACCCGTAAACATTGCATATAATGTCTACCTCATTTTTCTTAAGCAGCAGTGATCTCCTAGAAAGCCATATATTGGGGATTTTGTAGAAAGCAAATTTTAATTATGTAAATAAAAATTTACATAAAAAATAAAAATTATAAAGAGCAACTCTATGCATATAGTTGAGAAATGAGCGAATAGGATTACTTTTTTCTCTTGTCACCTTTTTAAGCAATTTCTGCCCACTCCCATATTGCTTAGTAGGAAAAAAATAAGATATTTTCTATTAATTCAGTGTAATAATGGGTCTTTTCTTTCATAAGAATTAAAATTCTTAGAGGATAAAATATAAGGGATTTCTCAGAAGAAAGTTAAATCTGCCTCCTGAGTTTGGCTTTCTGGGTGAAGCCTCATGGCACATGTGCATTCTATCAGGGACACCTGGCCTGCATAGCACCTTTCTAAGAAACAGAAACGACAGATCACCCATGACAGCATAGCAGGCACCGTTGTGGTCACAAAAAGCAGCTAGTATGGCCAACAGGCACATGAAATTATGTTCCTACTCACTGGCTCTCAGGGAAATGCAAATTAAAAAAACAATGAGATGTCACCTTACACTGAAAGAATGGCTTTTACCCAAAAGTCTGGAAACAACAAATGTTGGCGAGGATGTGGAGAAAAGGGAATACTTTTGCACTATTGGTGGGAGTGCAAATTGATGCAACCCCTATGGAAAACAGTTTGGAGATCCTCAAAAAACTGAAGATGGAAATTCCGTATGATCCCGTCATTCCACTTTTAAGCATCTACCCCAAAAATACAAAAGCACCCATCCACAGAGATGTATGTATTCCCATGTTTATTGCAGCCCTATTCACAATAGCTAAGAACTGGAAATTTACCTAAGTGCCCAACCTCAGATGATGGATAAAGAACATGTGGTGCATATATACAGTGGAATACTACACAGCCCTTAGAAGAGATGAAACGCTGTCATTTGAATCAACATGGATGGAGCTAGAGGGGATTATGCTAAGTGAAATAAGTCAAAAGAAGAACGATAGATACCAGATGACCTTATTCATAGTGGACTGTGAGTAGACAAAACAAAGGAACAGATGAAACATAACCAACCCTAAAACATTGGCAACAGGGAATGGGGCGGGTAGGGGCAAAGGGTGGTGGAGGCCACTGGACAATGGGGAAGAACACCTGGTGATTTGGTGGAGGGCAGGGTGTGTTGAAATATATCTAAGAAATGGGGAACCTATAAGAAAGTACTTTAATGCGTAAACTATTTACTACAATAAAATTTAAAAAAAAAAAAAAACTAATGAGGTATAGCCCCCCACCCCCCAAAAAAGCAGCTGGTGATGGGGCTTCAGCTCAGTGAGCAGAGCTCAGGCTGACTCAGCCTATCTTGTCCCTTCGGCCTGGCATCTTTTGTACAGTGCACATATCCAGTGAGGCCCTGCTCATCATACTGCCTGTCTGTATGCTCTGCTCACTCTTGGAAAAAAGCAAGACTTAATTTCATGGCATCATCTCACTGAGAGACTAAGACTAAAACTAAAAGGGGAAAGTAAGCACTCCATACAAAGTATCTGTGCTTCCACACACAAAAAGGGGAGTCTGGCTATTAGGAGATAAGTGACCCTCAAATAACAATGTCTGTTCAGATGCTAGAATGCCAGGCCCAAGTGGAAGTTTGTTCCCTTTGGAAAGCATCTTGGGTTCTTTTCACTCATTACTGCATCAGCCAAACACAGAGAAGGAGATATGATATTGAGAGGAAAAGATTTTTTTATTCAAGTTATTGATAACTTGGGGGATTGATGGACGGTCCAAAAGTAACCATCCTATTCCCCAAGTGGGGTGAGAGCTTTTTAAAAGGGAAAGGGAGATGGCCCAAAGGGGAACAGGAAAGGGGACTTGGAAGGAGAGAGGCCTCTGCACCCAGGCAGTTGCTTTGTTCTCTTTGATGGGAGGCTTGCATCTGTGACTTGATTTTGACCTTAGCACTTTGCTCCAGGTTCGGTTTACATCCAGCAATAAGACTGATTCTAAGCAAGTTTCAACAAAGGAAAAAAGAAAGAAAACAGTCTTGTTATGTTCATCATTCAATTTGTAAGGTCCCCTTCACTTTCTGAGCACCATCCCTGTCTTTCCAGCTCACTGTTCTCATACTACAGCTCCAACAATCGTTCCCCCTAGGACGACCTCCAGTCTACTGATCTCATGGAAGTTTTATTTCCTTTTGCCTCGCATATGTTTTGCCTTCTTCCCCTGCTTAAATTCTAAGTAATCACTACGATCATTCTCTTGTATCCCATATATACTACTTTCCTTCTCGTTACTCTTGTTGAAGGATACTTTTTTGAAAGAACATAAAATTGTGATTCTCAAATATTCAATGAGCATGTGCCAGAGATTTTATTTAACTCAGTAAGTAATGAAGGAATCAGTGAGAGAAACCCGATTATGCACTGATTCAAAGAGGAATCCTAAATGCTGAACATAGGAAAAATGAGGCCTGCCAAACATATTTGCTTAATAGACAAACTGGGCCTCTGTAGCAAGGGAAGGCAATCCATTGTGCTGCTGGACAAAATTCATGTGTGTGCTGTGGAAAAGAATGGGGCGCATTCCTACCAATTGCGTGTGGCGTACAGATCTATAAAGCAGGTGGAAGACACTGAAAGGTGCGGGTAGCCTGAGGAGTGTGCCACACAGGATGCCAGCAGTATTTAGTGCTCATTTCAAAGTCATTAACAATTTTTCCCGAAACGGAACAGGTTTTCTGGTTCTACCCACAGCTAAATCCTCCATGGGAAACACTAGATTCTACCCGAGGACACTGCCAACCGGCCTTCCTCCTACGATAGCATCAAATTTTGCCCTTTTCTCAACTCTCATCAGCAAATAGCTTTTTCAAAACTTCTAACTCCATTTCCCTCTCCAGACACCACCTATTTCTCTAATGCCTTTGTATCAAAACTAGATTTACTTTATTCTTCCTAGCTTCTGTACTTCCCCCTCCACTGTTACACCCATTCCAGGCCCTCTTTAGACCTCACAATTCTATTGAAAGTGCACTTGCAAAGGCTTTAAATGACATACTAAATCCAAGGCCAAGGGTCACTTCTCCTTATACCAACAGCAGTGCGTCACCAGAAGCATGTTCTTTTTTTTTTTTTTGAGAGGAAGGAAGAGAGGGAGGAGGAAGAAAAAGACAGGCAGGGAAGGAGGGAGGGAAGGAGTGAAGGAGGAAGAAAGGAAGGAGTATTTTTATTTATTTATTTCTCGTTGCTCCTCCCACATACACCATCCCTGAACCCAGGCCCCCAGTCCACGCCCCAGTCATAGGTTTAGCACCTGAACCACCAGACTGATTGACTCCAAGACAGTATAGACTGTTTCCCTCCGGCTTCCCTGGATGTTTCTCCCCAGGTTCCTCTACTGATCCTTTTTGCCTGACTTCAGAGTGTAGAGACAGCCAATTCTCAGTTCTTGGTCTCTGCCACAGCAGTCTCTTCATAAAAGCCACTCTTAGCTCCAGTACCCAGGTGCCATACAGCAAGAAGCAAGGACATGCAAGGCATAATTCTCTGTAACCCAATCTTGGAAGTGACATGCCATCACTTTTGCCATGTTCTGTTTGCTTTTTCACTTATTATTTTATTGTTTGTCCCTTTCACTGGAATGTAAGCTATAGGCAGTGGGGACTGTTTTAGTTTTGTTCACAGATGTATCGCCAGCACTAGGAGAATGTCTGATATATAGTAGACACTCAATAAACATTTATTAAATGAACGAATGTATTGTAACTGCTGTCCACATAAATCACTGGTCTTCTGCCTTACTTACCTAGTTGCAGAACTGTAACTACCTACTTTACAAAGATTGAGTACAATTTTTATTAATGGTGAAACACAATGATGCAATTGTGCATTTATAACATGAATAAAGTAGCAATCATTATGGTAAAGAAAAAAATCTAATCAAAAGAAACTTTCAGGAATCCATATATTTCCAATTAGTTATTTTAAATCAATTTTTATAAGAGAAATGCAGCATTTGTGGGAGATTGGAATAGAGATATTTAACCTTCAAAATATTAAGACTAAAACCTGTTTATCAAAGAGGACAGTGATTACTCTTCAACCTGAAACCTACATTTCCTTTTTTTTTTCTCTCCTAAACTTAAAAAATCAGTGCTTTGAGAGACTTTCTTGCTTCCTGACCTCTAGACCTGTTACCTATGACCTGTTATTAGCTAACTCTGATCATGACTTTTTGACATGTAGATTGTAAAAATTTTTGAGGTTTAAAGTTTAAAAAAAGCAAAACTCCTGCTGGGGGAAGCATGTTAATCAGAGAGAACTTGTTCCTCTTTTGATTCTGTGCTTATGAAACAGTGAGAGGAAGTCATTTTCAGTGAAAATGTGGCTCATAGTAATGAATGGAAAAGGAAGAACATTCCTCAGTTAATCAGGCTTAATTCAGTATTCCCTCTCTTCTTTGCAACCTAATTGTCATGACCAAATTGTATTTCATTCAGTTTTCTCCTTTTTCATCTGAGATTGTCTGTGGAGTTTCCTTCCATGATTCTGCTTTTAAAGCATAGAAGCAAAGTTTAGATTTCTAGGACAGTCTTGCAATTCACTATTACAACCATTGGTAAGAACAATGAAATAGGAATGGATTCCCTTTCTTTCACACTCCAGAGTCAACTACATTGAGAGTAAATTCTGTTAGGGGATTCGTGCCTTCCAAGAAGTCTCAAAGACTTAGAGATGTAGGTGATATCAAAACTCCTGATTTTTCTCAATAATTTATTAACTCACATGTTAATCCATTTATGACTACTGTTCTTAAATCAGTTCATAGCATCTTTGGTGATCTAGTATCCTTTAAGCTTATTGCACAACTCTTCCCTTTTACAAAACTTCCCCTTGCACTCTTTGAGAGTTGTTTTTTCCATTCCAGAATGTGTTGAACAAGTCAGTGTGTATCCAAAATCTTGATTTTAGATGTTTTAATTTTTTTCCCTTCTCGGAACAACTTTTCACATTGTCAAGCTGTCAAGTTTTATATGAGGGACACAGAATTTTATCTCAGATGAATTTGATTTGCATTCTCTGGGATGCCTTGATTGGGGCGTGGTAATTTAGTTTCAGGAGCACCTGGTATAATAAGTGTGTGTCAGAATGAATAAGTAATATCTGAGTATGCCATTTTGGCATGCCTACTAATAAACTACTTATTCAAAGGGTACAAATAATATCAAAAGACATTTTGGGATACATCTTAAAACTGATTAGTAAAGATTTGCAGAGGGCCTGGCTACCCACAGATTGAGTTTCTTAGCCTAACTTTTCTTGCAGTGTCTCATTCTACCTTACACTTTCATGACTCAGTAAGGTTTGTCTTCTTTATCATAAAATTCTAACTGTCATATAGTAAGCAAAACAAGAAAGACTTGATGGAGCAGTGGCACCCTGATTTGCCTGCTAATGTACATTGTGTTTAATAAAGAAGTTATAGGCAAAATAATAAACCTGGCTCCTTCCCTTTTGCATCTCTGACTTGCACTCTGTATTTGGATTAGATTTCCCTGGTCAGTAGTTATGCCATAGTTTGAACTAAGACAATACTTAGGAAATTACCTTGGAAAACTCTTGGTAAAGAATTTAATCTTGGATCTGGAAAAGAACTAAGTCCTGACATACCCTGGTGGCTTAGATATTAAGTCTGTGACTGGGGTGCAGTTCACAAATAGCCCAGGGACCATGCTCCATGGCCTGGATGTGGGGGGAATAACTGAAATGAACAACTATATAGATGAGCTGCTTCCTCCTCTCTCCTCCTTCCTATCTGCTGCCTGCCTGCCTGCCTTTTTTCTTTAAAAAATGTATAAGAACTAAGTCCTCTTTGAAAACAAAGGAAAGTACTGGAAATCAGTCATGAAAGTATAAGTACAGGCAAAGGCAGAAAGACTTCCACCAAACTCAGGAAGTTTATATACAGGAACATTTATGAGATGAATACAGGAAACATGATGCTTATTAATGCTATTCCTTCTCCTGGATCAGACTGTATTTTTGCATAAATTTCAGTCAATTCAGGCATTATATAAAAAAAGTACCTGGCACAGTCCCATGGCTCAGGCAGCTAAGGCAACTAAGGTTCAGGGCATGTAAAACTTACTGACATGGGTTCAAGACATGGGGTCAGTGATAAAAATATAATTTATTTTTTAAAAAGAGCAACTATTTTCAGCTCTTCACCTGTTACCCTCTGAAAACAGAAGAACAGCAGTCTATTCAACCAAATTTACTTAACATTTGCTAATTGCAAGGCACAGAGAAGCTCTGTGGTGAAGACAAGGTTATGTAAGACAAGATACTCGCTCTCAAAGAGCACACATTTCATTATGAAGACGACACAGATTTATTCATAACCTATTGCATGAATTTAAGATCATGGAAGAAATCTGGCTTTTCCCCACCACCTCATATTCTCCAGGCACAGATTACATCCAGGTACTGATAGACAGTGGAACCACACGCAGGGCTGACTTAAGGAGTGTGTGACCTGTGCAAGTCAGGTGCAATCCTCGACTGTTGTTGTCTTGAAAATCCTAATTGCAGTTTTTAGACATGTGTGGATAAGTGACGTCTGATGGGACAACGAAGCAATCCCATGAACAGTGCAAACACAACTGAGGTAATGCCTGTGGGTGTGCAGAGGGCTCAGACAGTGTGGGCACCAGCATGCACACACATGCTTCTGGGTTGTCCAGGCTTCTGGTGGGGCTGGCCCCAGAGAGAAGGTGCTCTGCCTGGGGACCCACGGTGGGAGACTAACTTGCCAATCCCTGTGTCTTCTCTGCCACCAAGACCAGCTCTGCAGCCTGACACTGAGACAAGAATAGCTGCCACTCAGGCAGCAAAACGTTATCAGGAAATGAATATAAACTAACAGCATACACATGAGCATTGCAATAAAGCACATCAGAGAATTAGTAGACTCCTCATATGCTTAGAATCTCTAGTTCCAAAAAAAGCAGTTCAATATTGCAAAGCAAATAATCACAGATGTAGAAATGAAAGTTAAATCTAATGATCATCATAGTCTACAGAAAAGAAAGCTATTTTCACATGAAGGTTTGAATTGTTAATAAGGAAAACAAATATTTTTTCTTGTAATTGCTGATATAAGCCTTCTAAATTATATACATATCATAAAGCCTCCTTTGGCTGCAAGCATGACCTTCACAAGTTTCAGAAAACATTTCCTCCTAACTGAGGAAACATTAAAAATATCATGTGCACAACCAAGAAGTAGAAAAAATCTAAGTACCTACCAACAGATGACTGGATAAAGAAGATGTGGTTTATAAACAATGGAATACTACTCAGCTATTTAAAAAAAAAAAAAAAAAAAAGATGTAATCTTGCCATTTGTAACAACATGGATAGAACTAGAAGGGATTATGCTAAGTGAGATAAATCAGAAGGCACACCCCTATGACTCAGGGGGCTCAGGCAGCCAAGCAGGCTAAGATGTAGGCCACGTAAAGGCTTTGTACCTGGCCACAGGGGGTAAAATAAATCAATAGATAAATCAGAAGGAGAAAGACAAATACCATATGATCTCATTCTATATAAAGAAGATAAAGAAACAAAGCAAGTAAACAGAAGAAAAAAAAAAAGCAAAACACTGACACTTGGGACTGACAACAAACTAAGGTTAGTAGAGGGGAAGGATTTCAGGGGTGGGAAAAAAGGGTTGTGGGGTCCAAATGGACAGTGGTGGAGGACTACTAGAATTTGGTGGTGGGTGTGGGGTGTTATATTTGATGAAGAGTGATACTACCTACACACCTGAAACTTATGTAGCGTTGTAAAGTAATGGTACCTCAAAAAATACTGAAAAACCTCAAAGTATTGAAAAATGTTCTAAATATCATTGTATAAATCTATACCTAAAGTTCAGATTTGCGTAAGACTCATTCACATGGATTTAAATCTCTTAAGAAAAGTTATTCCGTAAGACTCAACACCCTAGAAGTACTAAAATTTGTATTTCAAAATAATTTATCACAAAAGTTTCTCAGTGTTGTCAGACTACAAAGTACTCTTAACAGCTGCACCAGCAGAAAGATTGTTCACAAAATTAAAACAAAGTTTATTTGTGACCTTGCATTTGCTAAGTCACCGATGTTGCTTTCAGTCATAGCTACTGAAAAAAGAAGCCTCATGAAATGGAAATGTCAGACATAAATTTTGATGACTCTTGAAACAACTGAGCCAGAAAAATGTCATAACTGGTACGTGCTGGTAGCCTAATGAGTTAGTCCATTGCGATGCAGTCCACACAAACATAACCGCAGGTCCCGGGTTCAAGATCTGGGACCAGGGGTAACAACCCACATGAACAAGTAAATAAAATGAGTAAGGTGCTTTCTCCTCCTCTCTCTTCCTGTCTGCCTGCTCACCTTTTTTCCTGTCTGAACCTTTTCTTTAAAAAAAGTCATAATCAGTTAATATATCATATTAATAAACCATTAATATTTATTGTGTACCAAAATATTATTTTGCAGCTTGAAAGCTCATAGAGTTACTCAGATCACGCTGTTATCCCTATTACTGGGACTTTCCCCACTGCTTTTTAAGCAGGAGTTTCACATTTTTTTTTTTTTTTTTTTAAGGAAAGGTACAGTCAGGAATGAAGGTGAGTAGACAGGCAGGCAGGAAGAGAGAGGAGGAAGAAGCATCCTTATTTCACTTTTATTTAGTTGTTCACACTGGTTGCTTCCCTCTGGACCCAGGACTTGAGCCCAGGGGTATGCGGCCTGCTCCTTCAGAGGCGATTGACCCCATGGCTGCTCTTACCACAGCGCGCCCCGCAGGTTCACTTTGCAGTAGGCCCAGCAAATTATGTAGACAGTCTTCACCACAGATACAAACACGACAGTTTTTTGTTACAAGCCATTCTGAAGACAGTCAGAGGATATGAATGCTAAAAAAGTTAGAAAACAGGAAACAATATAAGAAAGTATATGCTGTTAATTTGTTCCTTACAAAATCTCTCAGCTAGTAGTTATTGACTCTATGTTGAGAATAAAACAATGTAATGCTGTGTACTAGACTAGAGAATTTGGTATAAGGATAAATCTGTTTTAGTTGATCTAAGAATGATATCACAAAAGAACACTTTGGGACAACACTGCCACTGGGTTTGACATTAAGATGATGATTCTTGCCACCTAAATTTAACTGGGATGAACATCCCTCCAAATGAGGGTTAAATGTAGATCCTTTATAAGCAACGCGCTTGTTAGATTGCCTGATCAGCATCCTCCGATTTTCAAGTATGGAGAGAGCTATTTATCCAAAGACCAAAGGCCATGAGGGTCCCCCTTCTATTCTTGGTTTCTTCAGAACTGAGTATTCCCAGTGAACTTTTTGTAGAAACAAAATCAAAATAGTGATGAGTTACATTTGAAAATGAAACAGCAGGGAAAAGAAATTACACCAGATAACCCAAATTTGCCTTCCACAAAGCCCAGAGATCCACTTAATTATAACTGTCTGTATTTTTGTATGATGACTTTCGTATAAAACTAATGTACTGCAGAAATTAAAAACCATAAAAAATGCATTTTATCCAGCTCTTAACTTATAATTTTTGCTTTCTAGGTGATACCATTTGTGTGTCAATGCTTTTTAATGGGCCCAATTTAACCACATTTCTACTCTTATTAAAATAGACTAAAGGAATGTGAATAGACAAAACAAAGGAACAGATGAAACAAAACCAACCTTGAAACATTTGCAACAGAACCGAAGTTACCAAAAGGGAACGGGGCGGGTGGGGGCCAAAGGTGGTAGAGCCCACTGGACAATGGGGAAGGACACTTGGTGATTTGGTGGAGGGCATGGTGTGTTGACATATATCTAAGAAATGGTGAACCTATACACAGGAAATATTTTAACGTGTAGAATAATTGACAAAAACGCTGCAAGCAAGTACAGAATTACAATGGACAGCGTCAACAATTTTTTTTAAATTAAAGAAAATAAGGGTAATATAAATGAGAATGAGAAAATAATATGTAAAGCCTTCTTATAAATCAGTGACAAAATGACTCTGTAGCATGTCTCCATTTTCTAGGCTGCCTGTATCAAAGTTAACATTGTCTCAGCTTTCAGACTGCCAGCTTGTCCTACATTAAAAAAAAAAACAAAAAACCCAAAAGGTAGTATTTCTCAACTTCCTTTGCAGTTAGCTATGGATAAGGAGCTCAGTTCTAGCTAATAAGGTGTAAGCAGATGTGCTTAGTGACTTCTTCCTTAAAAGACATGTACCCTGTCTTTTTCCAGCCTATCTTCCATCTGTTGCCTGGAACAGCAAAGTGAAGTTACAGCAGCCTTACTGGATCATGAAGATAAAGGCCACACCCTAGGCATGACAGAGCAGAAAGCTGGAAGGCACCCAGATTCCTGATCCCTATGGAGCAAGTAGATTAGTTCTGAACTGCCTCTCCCAAGAAGAAAAATATTGTTATCTAATTTACACTAGGTGTTGTTTGGGTTTTCTGTCATCATTAGCGGAATGTAATTCGATTTCAAAAATTAGAAGAGTTCACATAAAAATTCAGATCTCTGGTTTCTCCCGTGACAGTCTAGGATATATGGTAAACTTGGGGTCATGTCCCCTATTGCAGCAATTGTCTGCTGCAGGATAGTGGATGAGCACATATTTTCGACAGGGCTGGAGACCTCGTCAGTTTCTTTTCATTAGTTTCACTCTAAAGGCATTTGGGTTTGCCATCCCTGACTTTGATGTTGTTGGTCTTTTCCTTTTACAGTGTGGTAGGACCTAGTACAAACCTATTTTGTCCTTTGGGTCTGTTTCTCCCACTACATTTTTGGGGAATGGGGCAGGATAGAAATATCATGGGCGCTAACCTTATAACTTAGTCTTGCTGCATCATTCTCTGCAAGAGCATTCCCAAATCAGTATAGTTCACCAACAAGGGATGTTTCTGACGCTTGTGGGAGCAGGGCTTTTCTACCCTTTAGATATCATAGCAGCCATAGTCCTGCAGTCCTGCAGCGGGAAGAGAGAGGGCAGGTCTTGGTATCCACAGATTTTTAATGGTGGCTAAGCTCTATTCTCAAAATGAGGGAGGAAGAAAAGAGATCTTTCCACTCCAAGGCTGCAACTTATCCCATTTCAAAGCTTCATCTAGTCTAATGAATTTGTAACCCTCAAGTTCATGTGATTTTTGTCCCAAGTTCTCATTAATACACATCTTTTATTAGTAAAAATCAGTTCCCTATCCTGTATAGCATCACCAACTTCTCCAGTGACTTGACAGTGAAGAGAGCATCTTGAGAAGATATCCCCAGAGCTGCGGGTAGGGGCTGAGGGAATGGAGATTGGAGTCTCAGTGGCTGTCAGAATGAATGAACCAGGTAATCACTGGAGGAGGAGCGGTATCCTGGGTTGAAAGATTCTTGGTAAGTTAAAGATCTCTTCTTATCTTTGGCTGTGAATGAACACAAGGCTACTAACAGAGCAGATGAATTCTGTCTTTCAGAAGTAGGCCAAGGATTAAAAAAAAAACATAGGAGACAGACACCTTTGGAAGGAATATATGGATATGGAATGAAGCTGACATTCAAAGATAAAGCTATGACAAGATCAGAAATCTGTATTTTTTAGTTTGATTCTGTCTAGACTTGTCTTTTTGTTCTCAGAAGTTCATTAAACTAATGATTTGTTCATGTCTGAGTATCTTCTACGACCAGAAAACAGTGAGAAGACAGTGAGATTTCTGCTCTGGTGGAGATTTGGTTTTAATTGAAGGATACAGATCAAAAATATAAACGAGTAAGTAATTAGGGAATGAAGGTAATTTCAAATAATAATAAATGCTACAAACAAAACCTAAAACAACACCAACAAAACTCCACACCCAACAACTTAAAAAAAGGTGAGACAGAGATAGCTAAAGGAGAGGGGAGGGGCATATTTTAGATGGATGGGCTGGGGGAGGGGCGTACTTTAGATGGATGGGCTGGAAGATCTCTCTTGAGGTGGTGATATTTAAACCCAATGACCAGGAGATCCGGGAAAACAAACGAAACCAAACCAAACCAAAAGCGCTCTAAGAAGGAAAAGAGGAAGTACAACGGTCTTGAAGTGGAAACAAGATTAACTGGGCATGGCTTATGAGGTAGTGAAGTCTAAGAGGTAAAGACACACAGAAGGCAAGGGTTAGAGTACATAGAACTTCAATTTAGAAAGAAGAATTTTGAATTTTATTCTAAGGGTAATTGGAAGCCATTAGATAGTGTTAAACAGGGGGATAAATTAGTTATTTTAATTTTCAAAGTTCGCTCTGGTTACTGGTTAGATTAAAGGTTGGAAAGAATGGAAGCAGAGAAGCCAAATAGAAGGCAATTCTAATAGTCTAGGAGAGAAATGACACCTAGTTTGAACAAGGTGGCTCAGTGGAGACAGAGGAGGTGATAGATTCAGCAACTATTTTATAGGTAAAAGACAAGAGAACTGCATGCCTTGGTGCCAGTGGACTAGTGGCCTTGGTAGTGAATCCAGGTCCTTAGGCTTTATATGGGTCACACACTAGCTACCAGCTTAGTGCTGTAACCACCAGGCAGTTCCAATGTTCACAATTAATTGGCAGGGTTTTTATGTTTGGATTTTTAGTAAGTAGAGCACAGTTAAATTCAACACAGATTTCAAAAAGTACAATTCTGTCAGTTAACTAGCTGTTTAATTTTGGGAAAGTTATTTGACCAAAGTCTCAACTTTCTCATTTGTAAAAATGAGGATAATAGTAGCTACCTTGTGAGATCATGCATGTAAACACACTCAGTGCATGGTCTGCACCAGAATAAGCACTCAACAAAGACTCATCAGTACTACTGCTAGAATAGTGATTCCATTGCCATGCGAGGTTATCTGCCAGATGCTGAGGCTAGAAAAATCAAGGACATAGTCTATCCTCTCAAAGTTTAAATCTCAGTAAGGACATAGGAATGAAATTACATTAAAATACAGTATAATGCTCCTGAAGTAGCCTTTCTTATCAGAAGAAACAACATTGATACAGTCTCATTAAAATGTGAGTGTGTCTATGTAGGCCAGGACAAAAAAAAAAAAAAATCATGTTGGAATTGTGAGCTTCCCACATCCTTACTGGGTAGAGTTCAAGTAAATAGCTCCAACTGCTTACCAAGAATTTTTTTTTGTTGTTGTTAGTTTCTTTTTATTTTACTTTTTTGTGTAAGTACATACATATGTTTACACACATATGTTTTTCAAATTAATTTGTCCTTTTTTTTTTAAAGGGTATTAGATACCAGCGAGGAGAGTGATGACTCTAAATCGTCAAGTGGTAGAAACCTGAACCAGCTTTGATTTAGGACTCCTGAGCATGGACCCTGGGAGGGAACTGTTCACTCTGGAATCTGATACCTCGATTGGAAGAGCCTGAGGGTCCTTGGATCTGGGGACTCTAGGGCAGGCTGGACAGGACCCACTCTGGTCCAGATTCTGACACTGCACTGACCCCACAATTCAGGTTCCTTCTGTTTATATCTTCTGCTAAATAGCTTTGCAACCTTGCCCACTTCACACTTAGGAGCCAGAGCCTCAGGATCCTGCAGATGTAACTCATAGGTCCTCATTGCCTCACCTGCTGAGATGATGGGCACTTGGCCAAGAGCACTTCCTGTTGGAGAGCCCTGGAGGGTAGATGGCCCACACCAGGAAACAAGTCAAGCACCTTCCGGGAATGAGGGTCACATGACCAGTTTTGCCACATTGACCCTTCTGTCTTAGCTATTGGACTGAGCCACTAGACTCTCTTTCAGGTACTTCTTAATCACAGTGAATCCTGTATGCAATAAAGGAGAGGGAGTGGGATCGGGGTAGTTTGGACTTTTGCGTTTTCTATTACTGGCTTGTGAGAGTTCCAACATTTGCCCTGTAGGGAGTGAACTGGTAGGCATCACAGTTGCACCCCAAACTATGGTTCTTACACAATAATAGAAATGATGTGGGGAGATGGGGTTCAGTGACAAATGATCAAGAAAGAATTCTTGAGGTGTTTCAAAATGGTACAACTCAGTAAGTTTATAAGAGAGAGCATGGAAGACAGGGTCCCATGAACATAGAAATGCTGCACCATCAGGCTGAGAGGTGTCTTGGTTGGGCATGGGAAGGGGAACTTCTGGGCTTTGATACAGGAATTAAGAAGAAGAAGAAGAATGAGATAAGAGGCAGGTAAAGGCAGGTAGCAGCAGGTAGAGGAGACATTCTGTGAAACTTTCCAGAGGTCTGTGTAA
Source organism: Solenodon paradoxus (assembly GCA_004363575.1). Classification (NCBI taxonomy): domain Eukaryota; kingdom Metazoa; phylum Chordata; class Mammalia; order Eulipotyphla; family Solenodontidae; genus Solenodon; species Solenodon paradoxus. The sequence continues at coordinate 513,408 of RJWH01000664.1, forward strand.
TGGTCCATTGTGCCCACTGTCTCAGAAGAAGCTAATGGATTCTAGCTTCCCAGGAGGCCTCACCCATTCAGTTAGGTCGATTTTTATGCAGGTCTGAGAAATGTCGCTTCCCTTTCAAGCTTTCCCCCATCAGAAGCATGGACAAGCTACAGTAGCAAGAAGCAAGGAGAGATGAATTCTGTAAGGGGAGGTGTTGGGGAAAACTTCTGAGATGTTACGTGGAACAGGTTTGGGAAGTATGAGTAGGAGTTTAGTCCCAGAATGGAGGAAATTAAAGAGCATGGACAAAATCTTTACTAACCCAAGACATAATGTGGTATTTGCAGTGAACGCAAAGCACACTGGTCAACTTTGCGACAGGCTGATTTGGCGGATTCTTTTCCTGTTTCAGTAGTAATCATCCTGAGCTCTTCACAAAGTGCAGACATATGTAAATATATGTGAAGTACTTAGAATTGTGTATTATCTTAGCCAATCTTCTGATAACTAAACAGCTCAACTGCTTTTTCAACTTTTTAAACACGGTCGAAAATATTCTCAAGCCCAACCAACCTTCCTTCCCTGTTATCTACTCTTGTCCATTCCAATATCCATCCTGCCAAAATCTTAATCCTCAATTTAAAAAGCCAAATATCCGAAGCGGCCAGTCTAAGAAGGACAGCGCAAATATCCAAAAAGCAACAGTACAGGTGCAATGCTCTCTCTATTTTTTTGTCTGCGGTGATCATAGGCAAACAAACACTACGTAAAACAAGGCATGGCATTTTTCTTCTGTTATTTCCAAAGTCCTATTTCAGAAGTTAGTTGTAGATAATTGCATCTTAAGCGTCTAAGACCTTTGTTCTCAGTCGATGGCCGCGTCAGGGGCGGCCCTGAGAGTCCACGAGGGAGTGTGGAACCGACTAGGTGTGGTTCACGTAGCAAGTGCCACGTAACTGAAGCGCTCAAACCAATTTGGCATCTAGGAGAGACTAGGAGAAGCGAAAAGTCGAGGCAGGGCAGAAAGCTCAGGAGGGAGCCGCAGTCAAGTGAAAAAACAGTTCTGGGACGGTGGGCACAGAGAGAAAAGCGGTCCCAGTGGGGGCCGAGAAAGATGCGAGAGGAGGGTTGTCGGACGTCCTACCTGCCTAGGGCGTCCAGGCCAATGGGAGGAGGGCAGAAGCCGCACCTCAACCTGCCTGACGACGTCACGACGCTGAGAAGGACGCCGGACCAATGGGAGGCCGTCACGGGCAGGGGCGGGGCCCGGAGAAATTAGGGCTGGGCCGCGCCGAGGCAGTTGGCGGAGGCTAGTGGCCACCGCGGGGGAAGGGGAAGGGCTGAAACGGCGGCCGCAGGCTCCCGCCCCTGCCGCTTCCCTTATGGTGCCGACTCCTCACTAGGCGGCGGTGAGGAGTGAGAGAGACGCGCGGTGGAGGCGGCTCGTGGCCGAGGCTTCCCATCGCCGGCACTTCTTCTGCGGCGCCGGAGCGCGGCCGTCTCGGCGTGCGGGATGGCGGCGGAGACCCGGGGGAGCCGGCTGCTTCTGCTCCTGCTGGTTCCGCTGCTGTGGGCCGCGGCCGGGGTCCGGGCCGTCCCCGAGGAAGACCTGAGCCACCGGAACAAGATGCCGCCGGCGCCGGCCCAGCAGCTGCAGCCTCAGCCCGTGGCTGTGCAGGGCCCCGAGCCCGCCCGGGCCGAGGTGAGCGGGACGGGCAGGGGCGGGCGAGGCTGCAGAGCCGGCTGCGCCGGGTACCAGGCTCGCGGCCGCGCGGAGCACCGCCCTCGGCCAGCGGCTGCCAGCGGGGGAGGGGAGCCCCGTGCGGGCTCCCTGGGTGGACCGCGCTGGTCAAGTGCTCTTTCCCAGGTCGGGCCAGGCCTCGCCCGATTCCTCTGGGGCGGGGAGGGGGAGAGAGCCCAGCTGGAAGCCCACTGTAAACCTTTAGTTCTGGGGGACAAAGATGCTGTCGAGCAGTGGGCCTCGTATTGATCTGATGTAGCCCGCAGAGCTGGAAATACTCATCCCAAGGAGAAAGTTTTCAGGAGGGCGGCTGGGAGGCCCTTTGTGTTCTTTGAGGATAACAACAACGGCCATTTCATTGTTGAAGCAGCTTATTCCAAACTGCTCAGCCTAATTCAGCTTTGCACGCGCCCTGTGATTTTTGCCAAAGGCATATGGATTATGAAGCGTCACGCTCTCCTTTTAAAAAAACGTGCTTTGGCTTGCTGGAAGTAGCCTAGCCCTTAGGAACGCAGAAGACGAAATCAGCCTTTGCCTGTACAGAGTGCTGCAGAGAGAAGGGGATGCCAAGACAATTTACAAGTATATCAAAACCCCGTAGTTTGGGTTTCACTAAATAGATATACTTCAACGCCTTAATTTAGGTTAATAGAATCACTTGATCACTTGTATTCAAAATCTCCACAGCGTTGTAGAATTTCTTCTGGCTTCCAGCCCTGGGCTTTCCTTTTCAGTGTGGACTCCTGAATTCAGGCCTCATAATTTGGTGCTCAGCACTAACCCTTCCTCCTGTCCCTCTCCCACTCCCCAGGCTTCATTCAGTCTCTGGCCACCAAACTGACCCTCCTAAACGCTCAAGTCTGCCATTTCACTTCTCAGAAATCTTCAGTCAGTTGGCCCTGAATACTGATTTCTGAGTCCAGGCCTTTCAGCAGATGTTCGGGTTTCTCTATACTTTGTCTCCAGTCAACCCCGAAGCTTTTTAAAAGCCTCACTCATAGCCTGTGCTTAAATATGGGACTTGCCACGTGCTCTTGCTAGCCTACAACAAAAGACTTCCCTTCGAAAAGGACTTCGAAAAGGACTTCGGAGCCCTTACCTCCTTTTAAGGGCCGGCTGATATTCCTCTCTCTGAAGACTTGTCTACATTTTCCTGATAAAAGTGACTTTCTCTCCTGTTTGTCACTCTTGGGCTCAACTGAATGGTTTCTACTTCTGAAATGGAACTGAGATGCTGATTCATGAAGTTTATTCTTAGCGTTGATCATTTAACCATCTGTTAATTAAATTATCAGAAGTTTATTTTAAAATAATGATTTGGGATTAAGTAATTTTAAATATTAGGGAGGTTGAATAACTTTCCAGGCCTTGCATCAGTTTTAGTCATATAGCGATTTTTGAGATACAAATAGTGGTAGGTATAGCTATTGATAATACCCATTTAGAGAGCTGGGGAAATCAGCCTTGCAGGCAACATATTTAAATAGTCTTAAGGATCCTTGTCTATAAATACGGGAATGTAAAGGGAAGAGGCAGTCACAATGTAATATGTTTGTCTTTAATATTTTTATATGTTCTTGGCAGTTCTTTTTAAATAGGAATTTACTGTAATTTTGTCTGTATTGCAGGATCTAATTATCTTGTTTTAATGATAATATGTAACTTTGATATCAAGTATTTTTTTCCTTTTACCTACGGTACTACGGTACGTTGAAAGGGATTTTTCTTTTACGTGTTTTCTAAACTTAAGTATCATTTGTTCTTTTATCCACTCCTTGAGGGTGAAAAATAAAGTTCAATTTAATAGCTATTTAAGCTAGGACTCAGCTTTGCTGACTGACAGTTTTGTTTAAAAGATCTTGATCTTTTAAAAGGTTAGGATATTTAAATTTATCCTTTTTATGCCATTGTAAGAGTGGCCTAAAAACAAAGGGGGAAAAAAACTTTACTTGTAGGCATTTTAGTGTCAGATGTATTGTTTAAATGTAGTTGTATTTCATAGAGCGCTTTGAAGAAAACAGCTTCTAACAGGGCTTTCTACATTCAGGTTAAAAAAAAAGTTGGAGAATTTACTCTAAACTTGGAAGTTAAAATTAAACTCCAGCTTACATACCTTTGAAAAGTACTGTTGATCCATTCTTTTTTATGTAGTTTCTGCTTATAGTGACTCACTCAGGTTTTTTTTAAACTCCTTCCCTGGGAAGAATTGTAATACAAGAAATATTAAGTCCCTTTAGTTGGGGACTATCAGGTAGGTTTAATAAAGGTGATCTATAAATTGTATTCTGGAAGTCCAGAAAAATCTGCAAGTCCAGAAAAATCACCTTTCTGCTTGCATTGCACTGGTAATAAAACGCAAAAGCCAGACCCCGTACTAATTCTCATTATTATATTTTTGCTTTACTGTTTCTTGGCATTTCTTTGTATTATCATTTAACTAAGAACAGCTTTTTATACAGTATTTTAAACTTTTTCCCCCCTTTCATTAAGTTGCTGCGCTTTTTTATCCTGTCCTTCCTATTCTAGCCTCTTTACAGCTAAGATTGAGGCCATCAGATATGAAAACTCTTGTTTTTCCCTGATTCCTGTGTCAGAATCCTGATTCCTGTGTCAGAATAAAATGATCATTAGGATACTGAATTTATTTGGTGATATTCTGTCATCCAGGCTGTTCATTATTTTTTTAAAAATTGGTTATAGTAAATACATTTCACATATTTTGAATGTCACAACGTTTTTATTAAAATTAAAATGCACTTATAAAATGTGTTCATCGAATTTTTATTCTAATGTGAATGAACAGGTAACTTAATGAGAAAATATTTTAAAAACACAAACTTATCTACAAAGTAAAATATGTGACAGTGAAAGTTTATAATAAAATATAATTTTATCTTTTAATGCAATCTTTTAAAAACAGATTTATCCATGGTGTCAGTTTAAGTTGCTTGTATATTTTTGTCTACATTTTCTGAACTTTTGAGAAAGCCTTTTCTGGCTTTATTTAATAATGTAACAGTAAGGAGACAATTCTAAACTAGTTCTAAGTATTTTCCTCTGACTCTTTATCGTTAAATCTCACCTCTTGTTTGTTAACTTTTGTTGAACGACTTTGTTTTTTGTTTTTTTTGCAGGGACATCTGTCTTTTTCTTGGTAGCAAGCTATAGATTTTTTCAAAGAAAGCATCTTCATCTTCTCTAGTTTCATCATGTGTAGATGGAGATTCCGATGCAGGTATCTGTATCAATTTCAATACAGTCACATGTATGTTCATTTGAACTCTAGAACTAGAATAGGAATTAGTTTTTCTTCGTTGATGGTCTTTCCTTCTCTTGAAGATCATGAAAGCATAAAAATGTGCTTTTCTAAATGAGGGTATTGTCCTCCCACAATTTCAGTTTTGAACAAAGTTTAACTTTGGGTAGAGAAGAGTTTTTTATTCAGTAAGTTTTCAAAAAAATGTGTAAGTTGGTGCACCTGTGTGGCTGAGGTGGCTGAGGTGACTAAGGTACAGAACATGTAAAGCCCAAGGACCTGGGTTGATAACCTGGATCTGGGGGTTAAAAAAAAAAATTAAGTCATTGACCCCTGTCTAAAGAAGCAACTAACTTGTGTTTGATATATTAAGATCCTGGCAGTGGTGTTTATACTAAAGAAAATACTGGTGTATCATTATCTGCTGTGATAAAACATTAATTGAATACATAAATAACAAAATTGGAATTCCAGTCACTGCATCTGACTCTCCTGTATACATCTGAATTTACTTCTATATCCATACTTTCTGCCTTTCACATATTAGACAAAATTATCACTTTTTCTGTACCACCTCTCTTTGTCCTTGTGACTGCTCTCCTCTGATCTCCTCTATGTGCAGCCTTTACTCTCTTATCTCTGTTTCAGTGGTTCCTTTCTATCTGCTTACACATGCCAGCAGTCTCCAAGGGGGTTGGGAGCTGGTTAATTATACTTGACTGTGTTAATTTCTCCTCAATTTTATAAACTGTATTTCTAACTAAGGAAATTAGGGTTTTTTTCACTTTGTTTTAGTATTCTGTCATCTGACTTCAGTTGCATTTTGTTAGTTTCTTTCTTGAGAGATTTATAAGCTACCAAATGGCTAAATCCGGAGGTCTTTTTCAGTTTTCACTTGACACTATTAAGCTCTGAGTCCCCGCAATCCTCCCCCACCCCCCGTTTGTTATTTTTTTAAGGACTCCTACCCATGTTGGCTATATGCCCTTGGGAAAAATTAGTAACCTTATAAGCCTGTTTCTGCTCTTGCATTAGGTTGAAATGATTGCTCTTACTGGTTTTGTGTATCAAAATAATGTGTAGGAAAATATTTGGCACCAGGTTAGTAGCTGAGTGAGTGGTGATCGCCCCTGACTTGACTATCTGTGAGAATGTTGTAAACTGAATGATGCACTTAAAAATGATCCAAATAGTACATTTAATGTTATGTGTATTTTACTTATTTTTTATTTACTTAGTTTTTTTACTTATTTATTTTTATATTTATTTATTTATCTTTATTATTACTTATTTACTTTATTTTTTATTTACTTCTTTTATTTCCTTCTTTTTTATTTATTAAGGTGACAATAAAGTAATAAAGTTTAGTTATTAAAGTAAACAGTACATTCAAAACCCTCCATACACACATATATACACGTTCACACACATACACATCAATACATAGAAGAATTCTTGAAGGAGTTACAATTAGAAACAGTGAGATTGGATCTGTGAAGTCAGCTACAGCTTTCAAGGAATTGGCCGTCTGTCACTGGAGTAAGACATCGGGTGAAGAGATTTGTGAAGTGTACAGTATGTGTCTGTATCCAAAAGGTACAGATGAATATAGAGTGAGAAGTATGTCTCACCTTTCCTATTCTAGTTTAAGGGTCAGCCAACTAGCTTACCACTGACTGCTTATTTTTGTAAACTTTCATTGGAACAGTCATTCCAGTTCAAATAAGTATTGTCCATGACTGTTCTAAAGCTACAATAACAGATTTGGCTAGTTACAACAGAGACTTTATGGCCCTTGAAATCAAATGCTAGGCCCTTTAAGAAAATGTTTGCTTACCCCTTTCCTAGTTATCCTGATTCCTTTCCTGGAAGCACTGTTACTGTCTGAGATTTGGTCTGCATCAACAACTACCTATATACTTTATATACCTACCTATCTCCCTGTCCCTCCCTTCACATACTTTTTCAACTTCAACATATCTTAGTAACATATAAAATATTTTTATAGCCCCATAATATTCCAATAATAAATGCCATTTATTTAGCCAGTTCCCTATTGATGGACATTTATTATATCTCACTGCTGCAAAATGATAGTATTCTATTTAATACATGTTTCTAATATAAAAAGATTAGCCCCTACTGTTCCTATCTTAAAGTTTGTTTCTGTCATGTCCCTGCCATGATTCATTGCCCACATTATGCACTGAGTTTTATTTGATGATAGGAACAAGATCATTAAGAGTTGGAGTTGGGATAGAACTTGCTCGCGAGGTTTTCACCGTACTTGGATCTTGAGGGTTCTAGATGAATAGGGGTATGATGGAAAGGAGGCGGGGAAGTGTGACTGAAGGCTTGTGCTTAGCAAAGTTTGACAGGATCCTGAGCTGAGCTGCTCAGCACCTTAGCCCCATGAGCCATGCACTTGAAATGTGGCTAGTCCAAATTGAGATGCGAATGAGATGTGTGATACCAGTGATTGAAGACTTAGTGTGAAAAGAAAGAATGTTAAACTCTTATTAGTGATTTAAAATAATTTTATCTATTTTTACTTTTTAAGATGTGGCTATTAAGAAATTGAAAATTACATTTTCTTACTTGGGTTATTATCTTTTGGACAGTGCTGCTGTGGCTCTTCCTTCAGTGCAAAGTGTAAGGTTCATTCTGGGCATGAGATTTAGGTGGGAGATAGTGATTAGTTACCAAAACTCAGTTCTTGCATTTTCTATTTTAGATCTAGAAGGCCATTACAATTTCCTCAACAGTAAAGAAATCAGGTGAAATTGGTTTTAGGAAGATTAAACTGGTTGTGTGATGGTCTGCTATCATAACTAGTTTTAACTGCTTGCTTTACTAGGCACCATTCTAAGGGCTCTGTTTGTATTGACATATTTCATCCTCCCAACAACCCTGGAAGGTGTAACTAGCCCTCATCTGATGGAGAAAATTTGAGTCTCAGAGAGGTAAACTTTCTGGCTCAAGGTCAGGTGGTAATTGGTAATGCTTTGGCCATGAGCCCAGGCAGTCTGATTCTAGAACCCACATAGTACACCACTACATTATGTCACTCTGAAGTGAATTCGAAGAGTGGATGATCCTTGCACATAGTAAATGCTTAGACATTTGATTGGCAATGAATGAATGGTAACTGATCATTTTCCAACCCTACTTCCTAACTTTTTTTTTTTTTTTTAAGGAAGTGTGTACAAAGCAATGAAGATGAGTAGGCAGGCAGGCAGGAAGAGAGAGAAGCAGCTTTATTTATTCCCTCCCCACTGCTAATTTCACCCCCATGTCACTAACCCTGTCCTTAGTATATATGTGGACTATGCCCGGCAGATTTACCTGCTTAAGCCAGCAGGGCACCCAACTTATTAAATTTTTTAGTTTTAAAAACCTGCTTTCATAATACCCTGAAACTCTCTCTTAAATTCTTACCACAATGGTTGGTCATTGTTTAATATTATGACTTTGGCTATCTAGATCCAATACTCCCTCTCTCTTTGTCTCTCTCTCTCTCTCTCTCTCTCTCTCTCTCTCTGTGTGTGTGTGTGTGTGTGTGTGTGTGTGTAAACTTTAAATTCATTTTTCTTGTGCTCTGTTTATAGGAAGGTTTTACAAATATGTGGTTGTTTTGTTGTATTCATAAGGCAAGTTTTAGTCTCCTCACAGAGGAACTGAGAGACTGAATAATGTGGACAAATGTTTTATGACTGGATTTTAAAACTGTGAGACTATGTAATTTTGCTTATTGATTTTGTTTTTAAAAGCAAACATGAATATTTGAACTTGGCACTAACTGATAATAAATGGTGTCTTTATAAACATTTTCTTGGATTTCACATCCTAAGTATTTTAGAATGAAATTTCCTCTTTTTAGAGAGAAGAAGGAAAGAAGGGAAAGGGGGAAGCATTTAAGGAAGGAAGAGGTAGAAGAAACCTCTTTATTTAGTTGTTCATTTTTGGGTTTTCACCCCTGCCCCGGGTCTTAAACCTGGGCCCTAGCTTTATGTGGTCTGCACACCAGCATCTCAACCCTTGAGCCACAAAAGCACGCCCTAAAATGAAATTTCTCTATCCAAAAGTTATATAGGGGAAAATGCTTTTATTTTGTTGTGATGTGTAATGTTCATAGGCTGTTAGAAGAGATTGGAAGCTTATTTTTAAAGAAACAACACAGATGAAACTAAAATGATAATGAAGAGAATGCTAGAATCCCTTACTTTGTTTAATCAAGAGTTACCCTTTTGATTTCATTCTAACACAAAATATTATTTAAAATTAAATTTCCCCCTACTTTCAGCTGAGAGGTCTAGACTGTGCAATCCTTAAATTTATCTGATCTTTGCTGTGGAATATAGGAGTCAAGTTTTAAGTCTTGTCAGGGAAAGGCATGCATTCTAAAAATTTAGGATTTTATTCTTACCTCTGACTAGGGCTTTTGTACTAAATAAAAGTATTTCTCTTTACCCTGTCAAAAATCACATGTTCTTGTATTTCTTTTCCTTTTTTATTTAGGTGTCTATAGAGATTCATAGGCTTTAAGACATAATTAAAGATAATCAAATAGAATTGGAAGAGACCTTTTGGAGGCAATTCATCTAATTCCAGGGTTGGGACATAGTGATACTTTGGATTTGATCATTCTTTGTTGTGGCATTTGCTATCCTAACCTGTGGATATGGCCAATCCATAGCAGCATCTCTGACCTCTACCATCTCGATGCCAGTAGATTCTCTTCAGTTAGGAAAGCCAAAATGGTCTCTGACATTATCAGAAGTCCCCTGAGAGATGGAAGCATCTGGTTTTGAGGGCCCTTGATAGAGCACATTTACTGCAAATGGAAGGTTCCATCTCTGGGCTTAACTGAACATCTTTTCCAGCAGTCCATTGCCACTTCAGGTGGCTCTCGGGGTAGACGTCTCTTCTCTGTTAAGCTAAAACCTGTTACGTGTTAACTATAGTTCTTCTTGGGACCACATAGAGTAGATACAAGTTCATATATAGACTTTTCTCAATTATTAGAACATAGGTACCCAGGCTTCCTGGTCCCTTATGTGATTGTTTTAGAGCTCGAGTTGGCAAACCTTTTGTCATGGGCCAGGTAATGTTTTCGGTTTTGTATTCCACATATTTTTAGTCCACATTATAAGCTACTTAAGGTATGTTGGGTACTTTTTCTTTCTTTCTCTCCCTTATTCCTTTTGCTTTTTATTTTTTCTTCAATTCTTTAAAAATTAAAGAAAAGAAATCTTATCTGGCACAGACTGGACTTGGCTTCAGCTATAGCTTGCCAGTCCTTGGTTTCAGAGTCTCTCCTGTTCACTGTCAAAAGATGATGCTCTCTAAAATGTGTTGCCTCTGAACCAGTACAGAACTTTGGCTAAGAGCTGAACAACATGGAATGATGAGCACTCTTTAAAGCACTTAAAATGTTGCCTTTTTTCCAGCTTGTCACATTTTCAATTTAAAATTACCTTAATGCCAACCAAACTCTGGATTGCCTTTTATAGTAGGCTGCATTACCTCCTAGAATATTCTCACGCCTTAGTGTAAGACCAGCCATATATACCCAGCTGTATGAAACCTCATCTTAGAGCCATCTCTTGCTCTGACCTGCTGAGAGCTTTTGGATCTTGACTTCGTCCTGTAAAGCATTAATGAAATTTGTTTCAGCTTCTTATTACTTGAATGTTAGATAAGCATACCTGGGTTTTCCATTCCAAGGTACTAATAAAAATTTGAATAAGACATAGCTGAGAACTAGATCTTAAATTTATACTTAGAAAATAAGGTGATTTTAGTATGTGATTAGACATTAGAGATAGCTGGTTTCAATTTTTAAAAAATTCTTTTGTAAAACTGTACTTGAATCTGCATCAGTCAGAGGTTTCTGTCATTCTTAATGGCTTTCTAAGTGACTTAAACATGAAATGAATTTAACGACCATCACCAAAAAAGTCTTATTCACATGCAAAATGAAAGAATTTTGAATAATGATGATTTTTGGTTTTCAAAAACAGCTGATACTTATTTTTTATTTCAGAAAGGATTTACACCAGCCTCCCCGGTTCATACCAGTAAAGAAGATTCAGCTGCCCAAACGAATCTGGGCTTTATCCATGCATTTGTCGCCGCCATATCCGTAATCATTGTATCTGAGTTGGGCGATAAGACATTTTTTATTGCTGCCATCATGGCAATGCGCTATAACCGGCTGACTGTCTTGGCTGGTGCTATGCTGGCCCTGGGCCTAATGACTTGCTTGTCAGGTGAGTGTCCTTTTTCCTCCCAGTGAGGTCTTCGAATTAAGGAGAAAGCATGGCATGTGGCATGGAGTCACTGTGTCATTCTTAAGTTATATTGGAATGTGGTTCATGTTCCAAAATTTAGTAAACAAATAGTTTTAGTGCCTAAATTCCTAAAAACCATATCGTACTTTTTAAATTAAATTTTCAGCTATTTATAGTCAAGATACATGCTCCTCATTTATTGGCTAGTTTCGTTTTTTTTTTCTTGATAGTTTAGATATAAGACCCAGGTAACAACAGAGAATTGTATATTTTCCCATAGAAAGGCATTTATAATCAATAACTGAGGAGTCACTTTCAGTTCATTGTGTTCTATTAAGCTAGTCTTACTCACTATGGTTAAGTCTGAAACATTCTTAGGTTCCCTGATTATGTTATTGTTTGTTTTACTGTTACATAGGCTTAAATTTTTCAAAGAATTAGACACCGAGAAAATAAATTTTATTAATGCTAAATAAGCATTTTCAAAAGCCACCCTGAGTCAGCATAGTTTGGTGGAAAATATGAGCTTTCCCCTTAGAGTGAGGCTTGTGTTAGAGTCTGATTCTGCTGTGTATTAGCTGCTAAGTTACTTAAGTTTCCCCATCTTTAAACTGGAGAAAATATCTACACCTGCCTCAGTTGTGGTCGATATTAAATGAGATCTTATATTTCAAGTGCTCTTCTCATTGTTCCCTCAGCATATCTTAGGCTTCTCATGACACTCAGTTGTAAAAGTACATAAAAAGTTTGACTCCTGACTACTTGGATGTTTATTAAGCTTTAAGTTGTCTTAAATATAAATGATATTAAAATAATTTGACTAATTTTTATATTTTGGAAATCGTGTTAGCATTAGTCTCACAAAAAGTTTGCTACTCAAAAGCAAATTTTGAGTATAGAAAATAGGGAGAGTTGTAAATGGTGAAGTCACTTGTCACTTGTTTAGAGTGACTTTGAATAATATCAGAATTTTATTTTTGAAAATTCCGGCTTCGAGGATAGCTGGAAGACTGACTTCTCGGCCAGTTTCCTCCTTGGAACCTGGCTCCATTGATTCCCTCCACCTTCTGTGTGTTCAGTTCTTTTTTTTCAACTTTAAGCTGGGGTGTTAGTCTGTCTTAGCCCTTATCCTGTCCCTCCCTTTGGCTGCTGGCCCTTCCTGATCACCCTTCTCACCCGTACTGTTAGAAATAACTGTCTGCATCAGTGGTCTTCACATCTTTTCCTGTGTATCTTTTGAAAACCCATGTACCTCTCTCAGTCAAAGTTATCTAAACTTTAAGGATTTGTGAAGATCTAAATTCTGGTCTCTTGAGTAAAATGAAACTGTTACAGTACTTTTTTTTTTTTAAGGAAGGTTACAGGCAGAAATGAAGGCAAGTAGGCTGGCAGACAGGCAGGAAAAGGGAGGAAGAAGCATCTTACTTATTTTTATTTAGTTGTTCATTTTGATGATTCCTCCCACACCGGGTAGCAAACCCGCAGGCCCTTATGATGTAATATGAACTACGCCCAGCTGACTTAGCCACCAAGCCACCAGTGTGCATCAAAAGTGATTTTTAATATTTTACTAGCTGACAAGTTAATAATGTCTGCTTCTGATTTTGTTGAAATTAGAGAATTGGAAACAGCAAGTATATCAAAAAATGTTCTGAAATTTATCAAATTACTATTCTTATACATGTTAGTCTTTTACTTAGGTGTTTTGGATATATTTACAAATTTAAGAAAAAGTAAAATATTTTTACTTTCAGTATACTTTTGCCAATAAAGCATTTCATTAAAAAATTATATCATAACATGTCTTAAATATGTTGTTGTTGGAACCTGGAGCTGCAGAGTTAGTTCAGTTTATGGCAAATGTTTACCACATTACAAATAGTCGTGGGGCGGGTCTGTAAGTCTATAGTAAATGATCTAAGTTGGGTTTATTTTCCGTCAGTAAGCATTTGACTTGATTTCTTAACTTAGCTAAACATGATGTACATCCACACGACAGCCCTCTATTTTAAAATTCTGATTCTAAAGTGAATGGATTGGGTTAGGCAGTGGTGCCCAGCTTTGCATGCCAACTGGAATAAGACTGCAGGCTTTAGTATTTCTTTCTAATGCTCTCTGATGTGCTGTACTAAGACTCTGCTTTAGGGAAATACATTTGTTTAGGTTAGGGGATGAATAAGGCAGAATTTCAAAGGGAAATTTTTCGTTCCTACTAAGGTCAAAATACCCCATTTCTAAGGCCATGATTATTATTTTAGTCCCATGACCTTATCAGAAACTTGTATAAGATAGGAAACTCCCAAGGCTCTGTCTGTTTTACCTGTAAAGCAGTGGTAAATTATGACTTCTGAGCTCATTGTTCCTTTGGTTGGTTGTGATATATCCTAATTAACCAGATATACTGTTGGTTTTCTTCTAGTTTTGTTTGGCTATGCCACCACGGTCATCCCCAGGGTATATACATACTATGTCTCAACTGCTTTATTTGCCATTTTTGGCATTAGAATGCTTCGGGAAGGCTTAAAGATGAGTCCAGATGAAGGTCAAGAGGAACTGGAAGAAGTTCAAGCAGAATTAAAGAAAAAAGATGAAGAAGTAAGTCCTGGTAATTGAGTATCTGAACCAAAAGGGCACTCATCCAAAAGTAAACACTGTCCACTGGTTTTCAGTGTTTATCTCTCTGTGTAGTATGTATGGGCCACATAAAAAGAGATTATTTTCTTGGTTTCCATTCTTGCGTCTGGCTGTGACACAAGTCGGGATTTGCGTGAATATGATAGAAACAGCATGCAGGACTGAATGTGTGATCAGGTGGATTATAAACACCTGAAAAGCAGAAATTAGTGTATCATTGTGCATGTCTTCTCACAGCATCTAGACTAGTAAGTGGTCAGTAAATATTTTTTGATGTATTTTGATGGGCAGGAAGGGAAGAATTGAGGATCTAGCATTTGTTGTGGGAGACAGTGGTTTAGAAGAGAAGTTTATGGCCACCTAACTTTAGTTTCTTGGATTGTATTCCATATATTTTAAATATTTTTAAAACACTTTTGTGCTATCTTAACTTGCTTCCTGGGATTAACAGCTCTTTATTTTTTAATTTAGTTTCAACGAGCCAAACTTTTAAACGGACCAGGAGATGTTGAAACAGGTGCAAGCACAACGATACCTCAGAAGAAGTGGCTGCATTTTATTTCACCCATCTTTGTTCAGGCTCTTACGTTGACATTCTTAGCAGAATGGGGTGATCGGTCCCAGCTAACTACAATTGTTTTAGCAGCTAGAGAGGTGAGTGGTACTTGAGAGACATCTGCTTCTTGTCAAAACTAAACATAACTAATGGTTCTTTGATCCAGAGGACATTGGACTGAGTCAAAATGGGAAGGGACATTACTTCATACGCTAGGCTGTTTTAGATATAATGATCCTACTACCCTTTTTTCTCTGTTTTTATCAAGGAAAGGTGCAGGCAGCAATGAAGGCAAGTGGGCAGGCAGGAAGAGAGGAGGAAGAAACATTTATTTTATTTAGTTCTTTTTCGTTGTTCCCTTCCTGGCCCCAGGATGCGAACCTGGGTCTTTGTTCTTAGTTTCTGTAATCAGCAATCAGCCATATGGTATTCTTGAGTTAAAACTTAATTGCTCTCTTTTGACTCATCTTCCCCTCAGTTTTGCCAAAATGATGTGGCAGTTGGCTTGGGCTTTGTTTTCTTTCCTGGGTATACTTCTTGAGAATATAAATAGTTGTTTGTGTACATTTTAATAATACTTTATGATATTAAAATTGCAGTCTATATTTCACTTTTTTTTTTAAGAGGAAGGCAGGCAAGCAGAAGTGCAGGCAGGAAGGCAAGCAGAGAGAAGAGGTATTTTTGTTATTTTAGTTGTCACCCCCTGTCCTCCCACCATCAAGAACTCAGCTGCCGACTTAACACCTGAGCCACCGGGGCCTCCCATAGTTGGCTATAAATATCTAAAGCCTAAAAGTTACCTATCAAATACTTAGTAGAAAAGTAGAAGCGGCCTGTCCAGCAGAGGAGAATGAGTAATTAATTTTTTAAATTTCTTATATCTCTTGGAATAGTCATTCTATATTGAACAAAAGATTTAAGAAAATCAGAATGTTTACAGTACTTGTCTTTGGACACTACTACCACCAGTGATTTGTTTCTGGATAGAAAGTTTTTAACTCCTAGCCCTGGAATGCTAAGCTACAAGAGACTTCAGATCATCTCGTTCTAGACTTTTGCCCACAGTCAGAGAATCTGAGACCCGGAGGCAGGGTGACTTGCTGGAGGACCTGAGCTAGCTGGTAGCAGGGGCACGGGCCAGATCCCAGGCTGTCTTCCTGCCTTCCCCACTATATCTTGTTCATAGTTGTCAAACGCTACTTACTTACTTACTTATGAAAATACCTATTTAAGAAAAATTTACTCTATTTCTTTTGAGAGGAATAGTCCAATTTTACATGAGGCATCTCATTGTTTATACAAATTGACTCGGGTCTTCTGAGGAGGGGATGACGTCGGCGTAGGATGCCGCTTCTGTTTGAGACTGTTCTTGATCTAAACTCGTGTTTCTTGCCTGTTTTATGTCTATTATGTTGTTTTTATTAAGTTGTAGCACTTAATAACAAACTTGATTTGATTTTGTTTTTAGCTCCTAGAAAATGTCTACTATAAAATAAGTTCCTTAATAGGTGTAGTTTAAAATATAAAACAAGAGTTGAATGCCCAGGATGAAGATAGTTGGAGCCAAGCAGTTTTGTATGCGAAGCCTCAAAAATACTGTAATTTGAAAAAAAAACTTTTTCATTCTATTCCTTTTTTTTTTTAAAAAAAAAAAAAAGCCTGTCTTTTAAAATGTTATTTTAATGACTGTACCCTGTATTTTTCTTGGTTTCTAGCCTTTGTGTGGCTTTCAGGTTGCCAGATTGGGACTTGAAAGTGGTCGTGGTGTTCTGCCTTGGTGAGCTGTCTGTCATGGCAGAATCGTGACATTTTTCTGATTGCTGTCATCTCTGTGGCCCAGAGGAACTTGTGAAGGCTCAAGATCCCTGTCTGAGTTGCCTCAGTCTGCTGCAGTCTAGCAGCATGACTGGGTTTGAGGGTCTTCCTTCCTAGGGAACCACATTGCTGCACTTCCCCGCATTTCCTCTTCTGAACGATTGTTTGCTTCATGCACACTCTGCGGAGGAAAACACGTGATGCATGTAGGGTCCCCAACATAGTGAGCGCTCAGTGTTAGACACCTGCTACTCAGGGACAGAAATACGCTTGTCTCTTTTTGTTCCCTTAATGCTCCTAATTTGGGGGTGATACTATTTTGTAAAAACCATGTATTAATCTAGTTCAGTCCATGTTAGTCTGAATTTCATTGGATTTCACAATATCCTAGTGTCCTTTAAGATGCTAATGGACTAAGAGAAAAAGAGGAGGGAGAGGTTTCAGGAATAAATTTGGCAAATAATATATCCTGGTTTTGTTTTGAAGGTGAGTATACAAAATAACAATCTCTCCTGGTTGGTTTGGTTTTTTTTTAAGATTGATTATACAAAATTACAAAGACTAAGAAATCCTATATTAAGGGAACGATTTTATTTTGTCATTCCTCAAGTATTTCAAATAGAATGAAACCACCTTCTGGGAGAACAGTTTCAGAAGCTGTACTATATAATCAGAATTTGGGCATTATAATCCCATTCTTCCATTCTTTAGACATTTCCGTAGCGTCCGTTTCCTCAGTGTCTGCGTAGAGCCCTCTCCGCTGCAGCCGGTCCTACCAGAGGTGTCGTGTCTGCATTCCCACCCCAGTGGCAGTCCTTTCCCTCCTGTTCTCTCCTTCCCTTGACCCCCTTATGACATCTCCAAATTCTCCCACTTAAAGTTTACATCTTTTTCTCTTAGCCCCTTTTTGAAAAAAAAATGTAAAGGTGCAAGCAGGAATGAAGGCGAGGTGCCAGGAAAATGAGGAAGAGCATCTTTATTTGTGTTTAGTTGTTCACACTGGTTGTTTCCCCGTGTCTGGGACTTGAACCCAGGAGTATCTTAGCCCAATTTTGTGAGCACTTTAACATGCACAGATTTTCTAATCTAAAAAACTTGACCCCTTCCTCAATTTGACTTCTCTCCAAAATACTGCCCTCTCGCCCTTCCTCGTCTCAGAGGGCCTGGCTGTGGTGGAAACATGTTGGCTTTCTGTCCTTGCTTACTAATAAACCCATTGCATTCTAGTTTCTGCCCTCGTGGGTAATGTTGACATGGTGCTTTAGTTCATTTGCAGCCACTGGCAGGCCCACTGTAGTCACCTTGGGTCATCCTAATGACGGGCCAGCTTTCAGTCTCCTTTGGGCTCTTCCTGTCACCCCTTCTTCGTGATTGTAGTGTCAGCCTCTGCACTCTCCTCAAGGATTATTATATTCAGTTCCATAGCTTATTCTCCATCAGACTCAACTGACTCTTGGATTTCTTCGTAATTAACGTGTATTGATATCTTTAACCTCCTTTCCTTCCTTTCCCTACTTCCTTTTTTTCAAAGGAAAGGTGCAGACAGGAATGAAGATGCGTAGACAGGCAGGTAGAGAGGGGGAACACATACTTTTATTTACTTGTTCATCTTGGGTGTCCTCCCCCAGCCCTGGGCTGCAAACCTGGGTCCTTGCAATATGTATATTGACTGCAGCAGGCTGGAGGCAGCTGACCTAACCAATGCTTCTACCTTTTAAATCACACTGGTACCACCGTAATTCACCCAGAGGATTGTGGGTGAGAAACTTGAATTATCATGCCTGATTTTTCTCTTTCATGAACATGTCATTCACTTAACACTAAGTTTTATCAGTTGTGTCTCTAACTTTTCTCAAATCTGTTTCTCTCCCACACCCTATAAGCAGTTTCTTACCAGGGCTTCTGCAGTGGCCTCTCAGCTGACCACCTGCCTGCAGTCTCGGTGCCCTGCACTGCATTCTCTACACTGGATTTGTAAAGCAGGAGTCTGTTCTCTTATTCCCCACATTAAAGCTTAGAGGACCATCATATCCTGGCTGCCAGTATCTTCCCCTCTCCTGTGGCTCCCCGGTTCTTCTGCAGCTGTCTCTTACAGCCGTCCTGATGTAATTCAGTGTGTCCCCTCTTCTGTTTGTTCTCCTGGCTTCTTTTTCAGAAAGCTTTTCCCAATCTTGAATGGCTCCAAGATTGCTCGAGGAAGTGGAGTCATTACTGTACTGTAAAGGCTTCCTCAGTTTCCTCAGTGTTTAAGTAACTTACACACTAAGTCTCCTTAGTACTTGTTATGTGAGAGCGAAACATTGCCTGTAAACTTAAATTTAACCCACTACTGAAAGGCCGAATTAGTTATTTTGATCTTACAAATTGACTTCAGTACTTTCTGCTTTGGGATTCAGCTGTGAACATTTTTCATTAATTATACACCTGGATTTTCAGAATAGTTTTATGCTCCCCCCCACCCCCATTTTCAGTGCTTCATCTTTCTCGCGTAGTTGTTTCAGCCTTGGTTTTACGTTAATGTTAGTTGTACTGATTTCCAGGATCCCTGTGGCGTAGCAGTGGGTGGAACAGTGGGACACTGCTTATGCACCGGATTGGCGGTCATTGGAGGAAGAATGATAGCACAAAAAATCTCTGTCAGAACTGGTAAGTCTTTTTTTTTTTTTCAATTACAAAGAAATACTATTTGTCTTAGTTCTTAAAATATCACTGAGAGATTAGGAAGAAACAGTTTTGACCAATTTAAGTTTTCACTTCTGAAGTAGACTTGGTCTTGGTAATGGCTAATCTTTTTTGAGAGCCAGCATATTGCTCCTGGTGGTGCTCACGTGGACTGTTGTCACATGTGTAGATGTGTCTTTAAAATCCACATTCACCTAAAAGCATTATTAGATTCATAGTAACTTTTTGTCAACATATTTAAGTCAATAAAACACTCGTGGAAATGTGAGAAATTTTTGGACTTAAAAAAAAATGTGTATTATAAGATTGGGACTCCAAGGTGGAGACCACTATTTACTGATTCTACTGGAAATTTCCTACGTAGCTGTTAGGACCTAAAGATGGAATAAAACAGTCTCAACTGATCAACAGTTGTTGAATATTCTCAGTTGGATTTTAAGATGAGTTTTAGCTTCACTGTTGCTTGTCACCAGTCTCAATTTAATATAATTGTCATTTCTCAGAATAATGCTGGAGAAGAAATTGATTCTCACTGTAAAAGTTCTTTATTTTGAGAATGGGGTTTAAATATCTCTAATTTGTTTCCAAGGTTTGCTAAACAAAATTCTAAGAATAATGGGCAACATCTAGACTCCATAATTGTAGTATCAAGCTAGAAGAATTTTGTCTTAACTTCTTTCTCTTCTCTTACAGTGACAATCATAGGAGGCATCATATTTTTGGCATTTGCATTTTCTGCACTATTTATAAGTCCTGAATCTGGCTTTTAACAAGCTATTTGTTCATTTGTATTTAGCTTAATAGGTAACTTTATGTACATAGTGTACATTTTAACTAAAAGTGATGGAAAATACTGTATTTTGTAGCACTGGTTTGTGAGTTTGACCCATTTAATGAAAATATTATGTCCAAAACAAATCATCGATTCTATTTGCAACATGGATTTTTAAAAGAAACCTGATGTCTACGTGTGGACTTTTTTTCCTCCTGCATAATTTATGTTAATGTGGTCCCCCCCTGCCCATTTTGGGTGCTTTTTTTTGGGGGGGGGTAATATACAGAACCATTTTGCAAAGGGTTTACTATTCTACCAGTTGGTTTTCTTTCAAGTGACCCCTTTTATAAGGAATACACATTTTTTCCTCTGATCATTTTGGCATTTTTAAATTTTCTTGTGAAGAACAAATACATTTCTCTTTTGAAACAGTTCTCCAAGCTAACAAATAGCATTTTAATCAGCAGTCTTTTCAAAATTAGGTTCTTTGTTTTAAAAAATGGCAAGAGAAATGTATTCCTGTTAATAGCAACATATTATCGTTTGCCAGGTCCTTTTTTTTCCCTTTTTTTCTTAAATTGGGTAAGCAAACCCAATATAAAAACAGTCAATATTTGACAATGTGGAATTACCAAATTAAGAGAATACTGAGTATATTCATATTTTTTCTATATCAAACAATGTAACATAGATGCAATGTAAATAAAAGTGGTATGACCAGTATTTGTTTTTTCTTGTGTTATACAGATTCATAATTTATCAAAATACTGTTTATGAATCAGTTGCTAAAACTGATACAAAAACAGGAGTCAAGCATTATCCTAAAAGCATATCTCATTTACCCTTCTCACAGTCCGCGGGAGCAGGCACTCATGTAAAGAAAAGTAAACTCTCCATGGTTGCATGGAAGAGCACAGTCAAGCCTGTTTCAACACTAACATTAACAGTAGCCTCTTTAAACCTGCAGAACAGCTCTCTATAGAAACTGTCACATGTTCCTTGTGTGAACTGTAACGGCTGACTCAGGGCAATTTGGGTTGTTCACTTAGATACCACCGAGTCCAGAATCTAGAGTAATGTGACGAGACTGAAAACCAAAACGACTTGCTCAGCTCTGTCCGCGCAGCAACAGTTGTGCAGCAGCAACTGGGGGAAAGCCAGCCAACCAGATGTGTAAAGTCATCGCAAAGTAGGACTCAGTTAGAATGGAGCAACAGAACATACTGAGGAAAAAAAAGGCACTTTGGAAATATTAAGGAATTCTCTACCATAAAAACTATTATAGTGTCCATGAATTAAAACACTTCAAAGAAATTTTAGGTTAAGTCCCCAGACATGTTACACCTTCGTTCTCTGCAGATTGAGATGCCCCTACTACTGCCTCAGATTATTCTACACAGAACAAGGGAGGAATTACATTCTTTCCGAGAATAAGAAAGGGTAATTACTCGTTACAGAATAGCTGGTGCCATCACAGCCGGAATGGCAGCGCAGGCAGCGGGCTTCCAATACTAGGTTAATATGTGATAGCAACTTTCTAGGGCAAGAGTCTTGTAACCGGAGAACCTGGAAGCCCAGACGAAGTTACAAGGTAAAAATCAGTTGGACTCCATTGCTGAATGAAAGAAAGGAAAATATCCTTAGTAGTGGTTTTAAAATATTTAATCATCTTTCTTTAAAATCCAAAATAATGTGATTCTTACAAGTTATGTGCCACATAAAGCAGGTGTTATTTTTCTTTGAGAAATGCAGGTGATACTGAAAAACACAGCACTGAGGTATTTTTTTTATTTTTAAAATTTGAATAAAGAAACAAAGTCTGGGTCTAATTACTTTTACATTAACCAAAAAAACAAATGCTACTGCTTGGCTCTTTTGCTATAATTTTAGGTTTTGAATACATTACAAGAGTCTATGGGAAAGAACATTATAAGAGAACTTGTAGTTTTTAAAAATTGCACATCAGAACCTGGAAAAGTGACCATATATATAGCAAGAGGCCTGAGTAGAGGTAGGCTAATAACACATTATACCTCTTCTCAAAGGAGAGCTTTGGAAAACAATATAACCAATTGTAATACCAAATTAAACTGGCAATATTAAAACAAAATGATCCATATATTTTATACAATATTGTATTTCCAAACATAGTTCATGAAAATCAGCAGAGAACCTAATAATATAGCACCATTGAAACCACTCACTATCCCTTCGTGCTTCTGTGCAATTTAGGATTTGGGCAGAAGATAATACATAGAAAATGTATCTCATTTTTATAAGTCAAATTTGCATTTCAATTAATCATGCTTTATGAAAATCAGATATTCTTATCTCAAGATCAATTCACATTTATAGCTCCACCCTTTTGGAAGTAGGAATGATGGGTTGCATCTAATTTTTATTTAAAACCAAGAACCAAGCAGTAAAGACAGCAATGCCAAGAATAGCATAGTTAAGAACCACACAGAACATAAGAATCTGGTGCATGTTTTTACAACTACCAACTCATGTTAACAATGAAAAATTTACAAAGATAAAGACGTTTTTTGCACTAACTGGTTTCAATATAGCACTGAAGTTAACTCGTCTTTGGGCTTCAATCTTCACACAGAGTGAATGTGCAAGTGCCGTTCTGAGGCCGTTCCCCCAACTTCGGCCACAATAAAATAGATTTCAGAATAACTCTAAAATGGCCTAAGTTACAGCTGGTTCTAGCTAACATTGAAAAAAAGAAAACTGACATTTCCTGGCCAATTTTTTTTTTTTTTTGCTTGATGATTGTCAAGTTGCAAAATACACCAGCTTGAATATACACAACTTTTCCTACATCTTAACTCTTGTGCTGGCACAACCATTGCCAGCAGTAAACTTGCGCCAGTACAGGCCAACTCAAAAACATCATAAAATGTTGAATGTCACTTTTAAAGCGATGTCACAGTTTGTTTCCTCAGAACTTTAAAAGCATACATTTGAAAATACATCTTCAATTTAACCTCAGTTCAACATTTTTTACATCATTAAAACCAATTTGGGGTTGATGTGCTTTAATTTCTATTTTCTAAAGAATCTCCAAAGCTAGCCAGTGTGCCCTGTACCGTCTGTGGGACTCGAGCCACGCCAGGAGCCCTAATGTGGGAAAATGAAGTTCAATACACACATACCAGCAGGGTGCAGCCTCAAAACTCGAGGCTTCAAATGTTTAAAGACTGCTTTAATGGACAGTGCTATGTGTGGACTGAGGTTTTAAAAGATCAAGCAACATTACACTATATAAAGATAGCAAACATTTTTTATAGAACAGTTTGCAGTGTATACACATCCTATATTTCCACCTGTATTTAAGGATTTTAAGTAGGTTTTAGTATGAATATGGTAGTGACAGCCATTAGAAGATACTGATCATTTTACTAACATTTCCCCAAATGGACAAAACAGGCAAAGAATGCCACTAGTTCTGTCATACTGGCCTTTGGCTGTGCTGGGGAAGTAATTATATAAAAAGTGCCAATAAAATAGAAAAGGCAGCAAGTGAAACTACAAAAAGATTAGCGCTCTATGAAGCACATTGGAGAAGAGTTACTTCTGTTTTTTTCTGAAATGAGTTGAGGACAGGACAGAAGTGCAGATATCTGGATTTTGGCCCTCCATGGCTGTCCTGAAGTAAAACAGATTTGGATTGCTCATGAAGAGTCCTCATGAGGGCTAGAGACTGTTTCCCACATAAGAAGCGCCAGTTCTCTAAAAGATTATGAGGAAAACAAAATAAACCACAAATTAAATACATGACACTATGATGCTGATGAGAAAACAACAGACATTTAAAAATATAAATAAATACATTTAGCCATTTTCATTCAAGAAACTAAAAAAACTGCTTTCAAAGCAATTTCTTCTATAAAATCACTCTAAATTCTTCCATAAATACTATTTTGATTGTCACTTACTGCAAGCACCCTCAGTGTTTGCTGGTGATGGTGATGGAATTTCACCTAATAGTCTCTTCATATAGTCTCTTCATAAACTATATCCTATTTTCACTAAAGAACATTTCCTTAGCAAAACCCAAGCAACTTACAAAATATTGTTAAATACTCAAAACAGAACCTGCAAAATACTTTATTTAAGAAAAACAAGGAATGTAGTGTTAAATTATGACACGGGGAAAATATGCAAACAGTCACATGGAAAGAAAATTTTAATTTTTAAATATCCACATTGGCTTAATTTCTTGTGAGCTGTTCAACACTGTTAAATATCCTGAATTAATAACTATGTCAACAAAATTTATCCCGTGTTTCTACAGGAGACATAAAATAAGACCAAATTATATTTTTTGTTTCTTCAACCAAAGTGGTATTTTTCTCAGTCCTTTTGTGCAAAAACATCACAAGAGCAATTCAAATGGAAACGCTGAAATGACATGCCAACATTTCAGAGCACATTTAAAACACCCAGAATAATTCTTGAAATTATTGTATTCTAAAATATTACTACCAATCACTTTTAGGTTAGTTCTATACATCTATTCACAATGATGCAATTTTCCTAGACCTCTGAAAATAAACAGGCTCATTGGTCTCTTTTGGTGTCCACACAATAGGCAAGATAGGTTGGTTTACAATAGTGTCTAAAATGAAACTAGGCATCTACAATCTCTTAACTTCACCACATTCAAAACAAAAGTCAAAGTTCATTTGGCTATCTTGAAGTCACTCCCATAAACCTACTACAGTTCACTGAATCTAAACATTTCTCAGAAATGTGTCATTTTTAAAATTTCACCTAAGTGATGATTTGGGGATCCTTTAGAAATGGTACTGTCTAAGATAATAAACTTTATCAAAATGGATACTTGCAATAAAGTGCTTGTTAACATTTCAAAATGACGCTTTTTGACTGTGGTATGTTTTAAAAGTGTGTGCTAGTCCTACATAAAGGATCCCCAGGCATGAGAGTTGGGTCTTCTCACCTGTCTCAGAAAGCAGCAGCACTATCTTTTGGTAGGCTGACAATAGGCACATTACCCATGCGGATGAGGCTATACTATAGTGCTATGGCAAAAGGGGAGTAAATTAGAAAAGTGGGAGGCATGTGGAGGGTTCCTACTATATTCATAGCTATATACAAATATATTAAATATGCTATAAAAATAGTCAACTCTTGTCCTTTGCAATTATGTCAGAAGCTCCTTTTAGAAGAATGTTCACCCAACTCAAACAAACTTAAAAGGTTCTCTTTCCCCGGTCATTAAAATGGCAAGTGCCTTTGTGCTATTTCTTTTCTACCATTTAAAAATCCCAATCAAGCTTACTCTTGGTTAGACTCACTCAGCAATAGTAATATCCAGTGTTTATACATAACTTCCATCATTGACTCCTGAGGGACTAAGAACAGGGTCACAGATATTGGAAAGGCTACAGATTTGAATGAGTTTTATACAAATATTCATCAACAAACTTTCAATCACCAAAGAAATATAGAAAATAAAGTAGAAATGAGAAATGCTGGAGTAAAATGCTATTTGCATTCCACTTTTAAGAAAAGCTGACCTCAATGGAGTAGAAACATTCAACACATCTTGACAGCCAGGTTGAAATAGCTTTCACCTGCGCAGCAGAGCAGGCCAACTCGCGCGCTGCTGGAAGGTCCTCTTTCTAAGGCTTCTTGAACACACAATGCCCTTTTCTGGAGCTGCACTGATCCAGTGCTCCGAACTGCAAGTAGACTGCTTTAAGGCAATGACCAACAACTAGAGCACTTCTGAAGAATCCAAATATTTTCACTACTCTGCACTGAGTATTCTGTAACAAACTATTCAAAATCATTGGCATCATTTTATTACTAGTACATTCCCAAACCAGACTGAAAGGACAAAGCCAAGCATGAGACTCAAATTATCCTCTCAAATTAGAGCAATTTGGAGAGTGAACTATAATATTTACTTTTGTTACCTTCATCCCCCAAATCTGCTTTTCCTCCAACAATTTTTACTCAGAAAACAGTACTTTTGAGTATCTAGGTTCTGGTTTGACACCTTTCTAGGCAGCAATGTTATTCTTGTAGTTCCAACCTGTAATTGTTAAAAATACTGACTCACCCAATGCTACGTAGTTAAAAGAAAAATAACTATAGAACAGCTAATGTTCTTTCTTTGACAATTCCTTACCTAAAAAGTGCTACTCAAAATACAATGGTTGATTGTTTTTGTTTTTTAAAAGAAACTGAGTATCTGAGAGTAAAGCAGGAGAAGATACAATGAGTAGCTGAAAAGTATTCCTATTTGATATTTTTTCACGACTTAGATTTAGGATTTTAACCAACAACTTTAGCTACAGAGAGGAATGAAGAACAGTCTACTGATCAGTCTTCATCAGAATGCTCACATCTTAGTTCACGGTGGGTGGGTTAGGGAGGCTTTGCAATCCATTTTCAAGAGAAGCACTAAAGAACAAAGAAGGTGCTTATTAAATGTTCTTCAGACACAACAGTTCATATACTGACAGCAAAGGAAAAGCAGCTAATTGCTCCTTTAAATTTACCAATCAGGAACAAAGAACTATACAACAAAATTTTGCCTAATTTTCTTTCCCAAATATTTGTGAGGATGAAAAATACTTGAAGGGACTGGCAGAGGAGAATGTATGAGTAAATAAACAGAATTACCTTATGTCTTGTTTTGTTTTTATGAACCTAAGTACAGAGTACGAATGGTTCACTAATCTCATACGTATGGTATTTAGATGGTAAGCCGCATTAGTATTATAGCTCTTCATAACTTTTGTTAGCTAAATCTATATCAAGTAGATAGTGCCAATAAATGAGGCGCGAATAACATATATTTAGATTGGCATAAGGTTGACAAAGGCAATTTGAAAGGGGAGACAATGAGTACTGTTGCAACAGTCTACAACGTCAATTTTGTGTGTACGTACACTCATATACACACTTTCTAACAACTATTCTTGAGATTCATGATAAAGTCAGAAATCTCTTCTGGATGAGATCATTTAGCTAGAAGAGGAGGAGCTCCTTGATATGTTAATTATTGATTGGTATCCAGTAATACTTCTTTATAGAAGAGTGGGTACCAATTGTCTTTGGTTGTCTTATTTTTCAGCATTAATTTTCTAATTCTAGTGTGACCAGGTACATCCCTTAAGGATGAGAATAGCAAAGCTGAGGACAGAAATGTCAAGAACTGACCGACTATTCCTGTTTTATCTAGCAATTCCATATTGCTACTTTCATTGCTCAAAACCTTTTTGTTTTAACAACCTCAATTCTAGTTATATATTTTCTCTTGAGGTTAATTTTGATTTATTACATCTTGATGCCCTGCCTTTCTTCAGTAATATTTTTAAATATCCTAGTAAGATACTTTCCTTTGCTCTATAGTTGCAATTTTAACTATTAGTACCATAAAATCTATAAAATGCTTTTTATATGTATGTAATTTTTGTTGGAATTTACTACCTTTGGACTATGATATTGCCAAATGAAATCTTAGTTCATGTTTAGAAAGCATGTGAGTTACAATATACTAGCACCCTAAAGAAAGCAAAGTCAATTCCTATCTCTTTTTACTTTATAGAAATATCAAGATCGTTTTGAGATGTTTAGCTGTAATTCTTAAATGACTATTTAGCTTTAAAAGAAGGTGCTGAGTTAGGAAAACAATTTTACAATCACATTAATGACTCTGATAGTGTTAGGATGTCATCTTTTATTTTTACATTATTTGTTCCTCCAGTCCAAGAGACTCAAAGCAGTCTTCATAGAACATCGGAGAATAATAATGGTGCTGACACCCACATGCTATTAAAAATGTACTAAGGTTTCAAAAATGCTACTGAAACCAGACAATGAGTTCAAGATGGTGAGTTATCACCTGAATCAAAATCAAGGCACTATGGGTTTTTTTTTTTTTTCCCTCAAATAACCCTGAATTATTTCTGACTAAAACAAGCATTGAAATTGTAAGGATAAGAAAAAGATTCCAACAAATCTTAAAAGTTAAAATTCCCACCAGTGAGAATGTTAAAAAGTGCCTAAACTGTTTTGTGTGCAAATTTTACTCCTATAACTGAAACATTCTTGAAATTACTTTCAGGCTTGTTGAAAACCATTTTAACAACTATTTCCAACTATGAACTATATCAAAATATGTGATCAAAACTCCCAACCATCTAAAAAAAAGCAGTGCAAATCTTATTTTCAAACATAATTGAAAAATAATGAAATGAAAAATATTTCTAAGTAACTTGAAAATCCTGTTGTTTCAATAATTTAACCTGAAAAAAAAATCCATTCCCAGCAGCACATCATACCTCACTGAACAAACTGTGACATCACAGCCAAAGTATGAACAAAAAGACTTGTGCCCCAGAAAAGTGAATAGAACACTATGGTGTTGTAAACAAAAGGGAAAACAGAGGATGCATTAGTTTGCATATGGTGTGAGAATCTAAGGAAATGTACTCATATCTATGGAGGAGATAATGCTTTCATGCAGCATACAAAAATGTTTTGCCTTCTCTCCTTTTATCCAGACATATACATATTTTTACAGCATCTGCACACAGAGAATTCGAACCCACATAACATTCTGAAATGAATTACTATTCCATCATTATCTGAAAAGGTAGAAGGGCTGGGTAGGGGCCTACTGAATCTATTGCACTGTCTTCATGGCATTGTAAGCAAACCCTGGCATGGCAGTGGTGTGTCCTCTGTAACACTTGAAAACAGGCACGGAACCACTCAAAGTTACTAACATTGTTAGTGCCTCTCTGATTCACTGGAGGTCATTTTTCATAGCTGAGTTTAACATTTGGCAATATACTCTTTCCATCAAAAAATATCTGGGCAAGTAAAACACTGTCAGAATTGGCTATGGCCCTATGATCATCTCCTGTTGGCTGGTATTTAATGTTTCTAGCACTAGGCAGCATTTCCCTGCTAACTAATTCCAGGAACTAGATCACACAACACCGCACCTCATGATATGCTAGAATTTTCACTTCTAGCCTCAGATCCTCAGAGCAACTCTTTAGGGGCAAACCCCTTCCTCCCTTGAGATCAGAGGTGGCATGTGTGCTACTGTGGTTGAACCTTGGATGGATCAGTCAAGTTGTCAGTTCTGTGCCGACTTAGATGCTGCTGTTGCTGAGACTGGTGTTGCTGGTGATGTGACTGAGGGAAAGTGCTCTGTTGTAGTGGAAATGCAGCAGAGAGGATAAGCTGAGTTGAAGGATTCCCGTGGAGCAACCTAGAAGTCTGAAAAAAAAAAAAAAAAGATTATTGCTTTTCCCCCTTTATACAAATGTCTACATTAAGACTGACTGGAGTTTTCCACTCTCCACAGGGACAAGATCTTTAAATTGCATATAATCTACATAATTCTTGTTTTCTCATTTAAAAATAGTATTTTGGAAAGTGTTCACCAAGTTTTGCCTCTTTTTTAAAAGTATGATAGAAAGTCGTATTTTAAAGGACTCTTTGAGAGCTAGAGATTTTATGGTATAGAAAGCAATCCACATCTTGAGAAAAGCCATTCACTTCGGATATCCAAAATACTACAATTTTAAACAGATAACAAAATTTAAGCTTAACTAAGAATGAGACAAATAACTGAGTAGTCAAATAAACACCTCTACAAAGTTCACTAGCTGGTTAAAGCAGCAATTCAATGGCTTAAAGCATGGGCCCTGAAGTAAATACCTGGGTTCAAACAATGACTGCTGTTTACTAGGTATGTGACATGGTCAAGATACTTACTACTCTAAGCCTCAGTTTCTTCAATTACAAAATAAGGATAATCACAGTGCCCTCCACATTGGGTTTTCATGAAGATTAAATATTAACATTATTAGTATTATTTAAAAATACCATAATAAAGAAAGTACAATGAAACTTACATCCTATATGTAGCAATGTGGGTCAAAAAAAAAACCAAACCAAAACACAGGACACAAGACTCTGAAGTCAGAAGCTGGAATGATTTTGCACTGTCATTTGTTAGCTCTGTGACGGTGGCACAATTTCAACTCTATGAGCCTTAGTTTCTTTTACCTAATTTCTACTTCTGGTGATGGTAGATACAAAGGAAATTAGATAAAATAAATTTCTAAAATGAAAATCATCAATGGCAATACAAACTGATGCAAGTTTCCTAATTTTAAAATAAAACAGTGATGGGTGAATTTTGCAAATGCATATAACAGACACATGTACATACACAAAAGGACAGATCCTTAACCCTTAAAGATCATTAAGCACTCAAGGATCTGGAAAATTTTGTTATTAAAGAAAGCTTTTGTAAGATAAAGAATTCAGGATATTTGGGTCTTATTATAAGGTTTATAGTTTGGAACTAGGTGTTATATAATCAGCAAAGTCAAATGAAGTACTTACTATCTACATTTGAGTGTGTTTACTTTATTGAGGTTAACTTTGATCACAACACAATATGAGGTGAGATGTTCAGGTTCACTTTTTTGCTTGAACACAGATGAATAGGTCTAACAGAACTGCTTTTAAGTGGGGTTTCTTTTCTTTACACTTTAGATAGCACCTTTTAGTATTTTTTGTAGAACTGGTTTTGTGGTGATAAATTCCTTTAACTTTTGTTTATTGGAAAAGCTTTTTATCATTCCTTCAGTTTTAAAGGATAATCTTGCAGGTTATAGCATTCCTAGGTTGAAAATCCTTTTCTTTCAACACAATGAATATGTCATTCCCTCCTGGCTTGTAGAGTTTCAATTGAGAAATCCACTGACAATCTTATGGGGACTCCTTTGTATGTGACTCATTTTCTCTGGATACCTTTATGATTTTTTATCTTGTATTTTTGATATTTTGATGACAATATGTCTGGGTATAGGTCTGCTTGGGTTTTTTTTTTATTAGGTACTCTTTGAGCTTATTGGATCTGGAGGTTTGCTTCATTTTTCAGGTTAGGGAAATTTTCAGCTATTATTTTGTTCAGTACAGTTTCTGCCCCCACTTTTGTGTCTACTCCTTCTGGGACCCCTATAATGCGAATGTCGTTTCTTCTGATGTTATCCTATACGTCTCAAATGCTCTCTTTATTTCTTTGTATCCTTTTATTTCTTTGCTTGTTTTCTTGAGTGCATTCCTCTGCCCTATCTTCTAGCTCATTGATTCTATTAAAGGTTTTGTCCATCCTATTTCTGAGTCTTTCTATTGAATTCTTTAGATCAGCTATTGTTTTTGACGTTTTGAGCTGCTTCATTTCGTCTCTCTCTTTTTTGTTGTTCTCTGTTTCTTCTTCTATTGTTTTCTTGATTTCTATGAGTATGTTTATCTCACTGTTGCCCTAAATTCATCCTCAGGTAGTTTGCAGATGTCTGTTGAATTCTGATTGGTTGTTGACTAGATCTATCATTTCATGTATATTTCTCTGTGTCTTTGCTTTGGCTTGGCATGCTGTTTGTGTTTCTGTGGATTAGATTTTCCTGAGTGATGGTCTGTGTAGGGTATTAACTTGAGCTGAGTAAGCCTGGATGGTTGGACATTGCGATTTCACGAGTTTTGTGGTGTCACTACTGGTTGGATTTGGTAAAGTTCTTATGTGGGTCCTCTGTTGTTGCCCAAAAGTTCAGTCTATGGGGTTGGAATTTGTGTGGAGGACTCAGGGTCTTCCCACAGTGTCCCAGCTCCCAAGTGCAATGACCACCTTGCATTTGGCCCACATTCAGCAATCAGCTTCAGTATCACCTACACGGACCAGGTGGCGATAGTAGGTAGTGTTGAAGGTTTCTCCTTCTGGGAGACTTGCCTCTTCTTTGAAGCCTGAGGGCAGGATTTCTGGTGGGCGGGTCCTGCAGATTTGGGGTAATATGGTGGGAGCAGGTGGGCAATTCTCCTAGCTGCCTTCCAGTTATTGGTGGTGCCCAGCATAATTCCTCCCTGGGCCTCCCATTCAAACCACCGGGGCACTGGTGGCTCTTCGGCCTTAGATCCTCTCCCCTGGCTCTGTGTCCCAGTATTACTGTGTGGGCTCTCCACTGCTTTCTTAATTTCTGACAGAGCCAGTTCTTCCCACAGTTCCGCCCCCTCCACCAGGTCTGAAACCCAAGTCAGAATCTGAGGTGTAGCTCTGAACCCGGACGTTTTCGCCTACCCTTTGTTGTCACAACTGCTGCTGTGTCTCTACAGTCCTCTGCCTGCTTTCTCTCAATATATTTTTTTCTGGAAAATAGGTGAATTACTAGTTGCTCTATGGGGAAGACGCAAGTCTCGCTGCTACCAGGTTACCATCTTGACCAGAAAGCCCAGGTTCACTTTCAACCATTATATAATACACACCACACACCCAGCACCAAATTTCTTTAAGTCCTCCACCACTGTCCATTGGACCCCCACTACCACTTGCTTCCATCCCCCACCATCTTCCCTCTGGTAACCTCAGTCCTATTGTCAATGTCCAAGGATTTGTTGTTTCTGTTTTGTGTGTTCATTTGCTTTGTTTCTAATTCACATGAGTGAGGATC
Organism: Solenodon paradoxus; assembly: GCA_004363575.1. Taxonomy (NCBI): domain Eukaryota; kingdom Metazoa; phylum Chordata; class Mammalia; order Eulipotyphla; family Solenodontidae; genus Solenodon; species Solenodon paradoxus. Next base: position 545,654 of record RJWH01000664.1, read on the forward strand.
ATTCAACATTTGTATTTCTCATTCTGATTTACTTCATTTAGCATGATCCTTCTAGTTCTATCCACATTGAAACGAATGGCAAGATTTCATTTTTTTATATAGCTGAGTAATATTTCATTGTGTACATACCCAATATCTCCTATATCCAGTCATCTGGTAACGGGTACTTAGGATGTTTCTATGTCTTGGCTACTGTGACTAGTGCTGCAATGAACAGAGGTGCAGTTTTGCTTTTTTTTCAATTAAGTGTTTTCAATTTCTTTGGATGGGTATCTGGAAGTGGAATTGCTGGGTCATATGGTAATTCTAATTTTATCTTCTTGAGGAACTTCCATACTGTTTTCTAAAGTGGCTGCAACAATTTAGATTCCAATATACAAAGTTCCTTTTGTCCAAACCCTCCACAAAATTGTTGATTATAATCTTTTGGATATAGGCTATTCTCACAGCCTCTAACTCATTCATTGTAGCTTTGATTTGCATTCCCCTAATAAGCGCCGATGGACATTTTTTCATGTGTCTGCTGGCCATCTGCCTGTCTTCTTTGGACAACTGTCTATTCAGATGTTCTGTCCATTTTTTTTATTAGGTTCTTTTTGTTGTTGTTGAGTTGTATGAGTTCTTTATACATCTTGGCTTTTAACCCTTGTCAGAAGTATGCTGTACAAATATGAGCCAATGAGTTGGCTGTTTTAATCTGATGGCAGTTTCTTTTGCTGTGTAGAAGCTTTCTAGATTGATGTAGATCCATCTATTTTTGTTTTGATTTCTCTTACAGCTGGAGTCAAGTCCCCAGAAATGTCTTTAAGGTCAATACCATGTAATACACGCTCTATTATTTTCTTATAGGTTTTGTATGGTTTTTAGTTTTAGATACAAGTCTCTGGTCTATTTTGAATTATTTTTTTGTGTGTATGGTATTAGAATTGATCTAGTTTCATTCTTCTGCATGTGCCTAACCAGTTTTCCTAATACCTTTTGTTGATAATATTTTCCTTTGCCCATTATACAATAGCCCTTGGCTCCTTTGTTGTGAATTAACCGACCTTGTAAATATGACTTTATTTTTGGATATTCACTGGTTCCATCAATCTGTGTCTGTTTTTATTCCAGTATTGTACTATTTTGATTACTATCACTTTGTAATACACTCTGAAATCCAGGATTGTGATATCCTCATTTTTCTCTTTTCTCAGATTGCTTTGACTACTCAGGATCTTCTGTGAGTTCATAAAATTTTTTTTAAATTGTTCTATTTCTTTGAAAAGTGTCATTGGCATTTTGATAGGGGTTTACATTAAATCTGTATATTATTACTTTAGGCAAATGACCATTTTAACAATGTTAATTCTTCCCAACCATGAGCATAGAATATCTTTTCATTCCTTTGTATGTACTACTTCTTTTAATAATGTCTTATAGTTTTCACGGTACAGGTCTTTACTTCCTTTGTTCAGGTGATCCCAAAGTATTTAATTATCTTTGGCATGATTCTAAATGGAATTTCCTTAGTTTTCTGCTAGTTCATAAACACCTATAAACATACAGTTTTATATATTAATTTTGTAACCTACCACTTTACTGTCCTCACTTCTTAACTCTTAATTGTTTTTTGTTTTTGTTTTTAAAATAGAATATTTAGGTTTTCTTTGTATATTATCACATCATCTGCAAATAGTGAGTTCTACTTCTTTTTTCCTAACTGCTCTGTCTAGGCCTTCCAATACTTTGAAATATGTCCAAATATACTGAATAGCAGTGGACAACAGACATCCTTATTCCTGATCTTAGAGGAAAAAAGCTTTCCATTTTTCATCATTATGCTGTTAGCGATAAGCTTATCTATAAAGCATTTATTATATTGAAATAGGCTCCTTCTCTCCATTTTACTGAGTTTTTAATCATAAATCGGTGCTGAATCTTATCAAATGCTCTCTCTGCATCTATTAATATGATCATGAATTTTCATCCTTCCTTAGATTTATATTTGGTGTGCTACATTTATTTACATATGTTGAAATATCCTTGTATCCCTGGAATAAATCCCATTTGGTCATGATGTATGACCCTTCTGATGTACTGCTGAATTCTGTTTGCTAATATTTGGTTGAGGATTTTTGATTCTATGTTTATCCGAGATACTGGTCTATAGTTTTCTTTATTAATGATGTTTTCTTGCCTGCTTTTGGTAATACTGGTCTCATAAAGCACATCTGGCATTATTCCCTACTCTTTAATTTTTAGAAAGTGTTTGAGAAGAACAAATCTTTGAAGGTTTGGTACAACTAGTAAAGCTACTGGGTCCAGGCTTTTTGTTTTGTTTTAATTAATTTTATTGAAGGAATACTACATTATAACATTAAATAGGTTTAAGGTATATATCATAGTAGATCAAATTTGTATATAGTATAAGTAGTTCACCACTATTTCAGTTTTTGTTTTTTGGAGGACTTTTGATTACTGTTTCAGTTTTCTTCCTTATGATAGGTTTGTTCAGGTTTTCTATATATTCCTAATTCATTTTTGGAAAGCTGCATGACTCTAGGAATTTATACATTTCTTTTAGATTATCCAATTTATTGGCATAAATGTTCATAGTAGTCTCTTACAATGCTTTGTATCTTTATAGTTATCTGTTGTAACTTTAACTTGTCTTTCATTTCTGATGATAAGTTTTTTCTCTCTTTGAAGAAACTGAGTTTGAACTGAGGTTACCAATAGGGAATGGGACGGGTTGTGGGTGGGGGTAAGAAATGGTGGTGGAGACTACTGGACAATGGTGAAGAACACTTGGTGATCTGATGGAGGCAGGGTGTGTTGAGCAATGGGGAACCTGTACATATGAGTCTATTTTAATGTGTAAAAATAAAAATAATTTAAAAAATTAAATTAAAAAAAAAAGAAACTGAGTTTGACTTTCAAAGGTATTTCAGCAACTAGCATGTTTTAGTTTTCCACATCACCAAGCTAAGAATTATATTTGGATTAGAATACCAAGTGTGATCATTACCACTATATTTATGCCTGAGTATACAGTACAACACTGAATCTTTTAATCATACTCTGTCAGTTATATGACTTTAAAATTGATTATATGTGCTTGGTCTCATGGAATAGTCTGCAGCACAAATCTAGACTAGCCAACATTCAAAACTGCTTCAGTCACATTATAAGGGAAAAGGCTGGCTCTTCAAATGTCAAATCTACTACTGCGTGCCTCCAATGGGAGTACTATCAGAAATTTGTCCTATTAAAAAAAGAAAGGAAAAAAATGGAAATAGTTCTATTGATGTCCCTGCAAAGGACCCTGAGCTTTGAAGAATTTTTTTGAATTCTTCAGATAAGCAGATCCTGTCTGATACACCCACATGACATCCATATGCATTTTGGTTAATCTAAGCATCTATTACATTTATAAAGATAGTGGTCATAAATGACAGCTATAATGTACCATATGCTATGTTCAGTTATCTACATGCATCTTTTTTTTACTCATGAGATCTAAACTATTAGAACTTTCATTTTACATACATAAGGGAACTAAAGTTCAGCAAGTAACGTGAACCTCTCAAAGATCATATAGTAAGTATATGGTACAGCAGTGACCCAGTCTCAGAGTTGCCTGACTTCAGAGCCCAAGTTCTTAACTATGACATATCACTGTTTCCATGATATTCCTCCTGATATTAATCTATGAATGAAACATTTCTAACATTTAATATAACAAAACAAGATAATACATGTAATTCAGTTAAAAAATCTCTTTTGATACTCATACTCCCATCCTTCGATAGTAGTTTGATAAGTTGCTGGGGAAAGGAAGAGAAGAAAGGTATGTTTGCTTGAATCCCAGAACCTCTAATCAGAGAGAGAAAATAAGCTCTATGTAAAGTGCCTTTATGTGGGCAGAAGTAGTCACTTATTCTATTCAAAAGTTCACGTAATTGGGTATATCCAAGGGGAGCATTACCTGTAAAAACTGCTGTGGTGGTTGGGTCAGCTGAGCCTGAGATGGTTGCTGAACTGAAGTAAGCTGCTGTTCCTGGGAACTCTGCTGCTGCTGCTGCTGCTGCTGTTGCTGCTGCTGCTGCTGCTGCTGCTGCTGCGTGACCGACAATGTCTGTGACTGCTGCTGTTGTGCAGCAAAAGTAGGGTAGGCGGTCACCACCTGACCCATAAGCATAGTGCTAGGTACCATGACTGCCCCACAAGCAACAGGAGCAGTTACTAATTTGGTCACAAGTTGCTGACCTTGAGACAATCTGTAAGAAAAAAGAAAAAGAAGAATGGGAGTCAGAAGTACAAAGTATACATGTTAAAGGCAATGAGTGGGCTGAGTGCTTCTTTAAGATAGTAACCAATGATAGTGACAATTCAGTTTTTTAAAGCTGTATGTTCAGTTTTATGTTTTTAAAAATTCTTTTGGATGCCAGTAAAGCAAAAGTGTATATAGCAAAATGAAATGATCACAAGCAAAAATATTAAATTTTTTTGGATGTCCACATGCAAAAGAATGAAGTTGAACCCATACTTCACACCATAAACAAAAATAAATTCAAAATAGATTAAAGACCAAAATATAAGGGGTAAAAAAAACTAAAACTCTTAAGAGAAAACATAGGAGGAAAGTTTTACGACATTGGACTGAACAGTAATTTGTTAGATATGACACTGAAGGCACAGGTAACTAAAGAAAAAACACATAAATTGGACTTCAGCAAATTCAAAACTTGTGCATCAAAGTACACTATTAACACAGTGAAAGACCAACCCATAGAATGGGAGACAATATTTGTAAATCATGCTTCTGATTCTGATAATGGGTCAATAACTGAAAAAATTTATGAAAGGCCAATCCTACACTCAACAGCAGTTGGATGAAAAATAGGCAAGCGTCTTGAATACAGACTTCTCCAAACAAGATACACAAATGTCCAATAAATACATGAAAAGATGATCAACACTACTAATCACCAGGGAAATAACAAATCAAATCTACAATGAGATACCACTTCCATACCCATCAGGGTGACTATTACTACTACTACTACTACTACTAATAATAATAATAATAATAATTAAAAAAACTTGAACAGAAAATAACCAGCATTGGTCAACATATGGAAAAATTTGAATCCTTGTGCACTGCTGTTGGGAATATAAAACAGTGCAGATAATATGAAAAGAGTATGACAGTTCCTCAAAAAATTTAAACACAGAACTACCATTTGATTCAGCAATTCTATTTCTGGGCTTAATACTAGAAAAAAATTTAAAAGCAAAACTTAAACAGGTATTTGTACACCCATAGTTACAGCAGGATTTTTCATAATAGTTAAAAGATATATATAACCCATGTGTCCATCAATGGATGAATGACAAACAACAGTATGGTACATATATACATAATGGAATATTATTTCAACCTTAAAAAGGAAGTTATGGCACATGCCACGACATGAATAAACCTTGAGGACATTATGCCAAGTGAAACAGGTAGTCCATAAAAGATATATATTGAATGATTCTACTTATATGAGCTATTTAGAGTAGTCAAATGATAGATTTATATGTTTAAGAAGTAGAATGCTGGTTTCCAGGAGCTAGGTGGAAAGGAGGAATGGGAAGTTATTGTTCAATGGGTACAAAATTACAGTTTGCAAAGATGAAAAAAGTTCTGGAGATTGATGGTAGTGACTGTCACAATGGTGTGAATGTACTCAATGCCAATGAGCTGTACATTTAAAAATAATTAATGTCAAATTATGTTATATACTACAATAACAATATATTAAACCTGTTAAAAATATCAACTTTTTCTTTTTATAAAATTACTAGTTACTAGTGAGTCAGACACACATGGCAAATGGTATATTTTGCTAATCATGAATAAACTTGAAGTTATCATAGGGAAATTTTTTAAACTATAAATGACTAAATAAAGCAGCTCTGGTATATACAGTCAATGGAATCCTATGCAGCTGTTGAAAAAAAATGAAACAATGACATGGAACTGGAGGAAATCATGGCAAGCAAAATAAGTCAAAGAAAAAAGGAAGTATAGAATAGTAACTTATCTATGGAATAAAAAGAAACAAAACAAACGAACAGACAAATCTCAACAAAATTCATAGGATACAAGATAGTAGTTATCAGGTAGAGTAGGAGTAGGGAAGGAGGAGGATCAACAAGGGTGGTAAAGGGCACTAGAACACTGGTGGTGGATATTGTGTGAAATACACACAGATTGAGGTTCCATTTTAATGATCTTAAAATGCAGTGTATCCTGGTGCTTAGTGGGTAAGTCCACCAGGAGTAGTCCATGTACATCCCCCCAAAGATCCAGGTTTAAGACCTGGACTTGGGGGGGAACAACCAAGATGAACAACTAAATAAAAAATAAATAAAGCTGCTTCTTCCTCTCTCTTCCTGCCTGCCTGCTTATTTGTCTTCCTATCAGTACTTTTCCTTTAAAAAAATACTCACTGTCCTAAAATGCATATAGCAATATAAATAAACTAAATAAAACTATTTAGAAGAAAACCAAAAAATATTATGTTTATGGTAGATATTTACACTGAAAATTGTATCTTATAAACATAATTCAAAAGTAAATGACATTCTAATGGTGAGTAAAAATACCCTCAATTTATAAATTTATCAATGTAACATAGCAACCACTATGTTAAAATTAACATTCCCTCTCTCCTCACCTTCCTTCTACTTTTTTTAAATAAAAGAACAACAAAAAATGATGCCTCTTCAGGGAACAATATTACTATTTGTCTTTTCTGTGAGATATACTTTCTAACACTGAGGAAACTGAGATAGGACTGCTGTATGTAAGTGTATACAGTTATAATCACAAACTATTTAAAGTACATAACATTAAAAACTAGACATATAGTTATTTATATATTGCGCAAGACAAAATAAGTTTGAGTGCATACCAAATCCTGAAAATACTGTATTTTATATACCTCAAAGCAAATGTGTTATTTAATGTAAAAAAATATAGTTAAAAATATGTATATAAAGCTCAAAGAAACATTTATAAAGTGACTTAGAAGTTTTGCATGTTAGTGAATTTCTCTGTAATCTTAAATTAACTTCTGAATTGCCCAACTGTTCACTGGTGAAATACGATGAGAATACTTCATTTACCTCTGGTACCAAAACAAATTCTTCAATCTACTTTTGCAATTTAACTCACATTTCTGTGGATCTGTATGTACTACACCCTCTACCTAGAATATGAATATCCACCCCTAAATTCCCTGCCACATACACATCCAAAGCGAAACTCTTATTTAAGACTCAGACCAAGATACCTTTCTGAAGCTTTCTCTGATCACCTCTCTTCACCTACTTATCTCAGCCTATAGAATAGCTCCCTTCCTCTATTCTAAAGACCGGGTAAGCATTTATCACACCAAATAATACTGACTTGTTTACTTTCCTATTGCTTTTAGTCTGCTCTTTCTCGTGGAAAGTGGAATATGCTCATCCAAGTAAGGCCAGAACGTTTTTCCACCATCAAAAAAAGTTTTCAAATAGTTGTTAAATTGTGTCCTCTAAAATGTACATCAGCATTCTAGATTAATGGATGTTTCCTCAGACTTGAAAACTAGCGTTCTGCCTTTCTATGGAGCACATTCTCCATACTTACTTTCAGTATGTCAAAGCTAAAAGATAAAGTTTTAACTTGAGGGAACTGAGTTCCAGAGAAGCAGTAAGTTCTTCCTGCTCTCAGTGTCTCTTTGCTTTTGTACACCTTTACTCTGAAATTACTAATAGCATTTTAATACAATCTGTTATATAATCTAACAGCAAAACTGCATTATAAAAGCAGCAGCCAACTAGTATTGCATTAAAATAAGGGAAAAAAATACATTTTAGTGTTCTTTTCTTTTTTGAAGTTCTTTGAAAACAGAAGTTTTAAGATGCTTGATATCTATAGTCTTAAAAGAAGGCTTCTGAATATTTGAAAATGGCATTTCTTCAAAAATCTTTTTTCTCAGTTTCTATTTTAATGTCCCCCCAAAAAAGATGCTTGTTTTTCTAGAATGGACCTAAACATTTTATAGATGTACATATTCGTATGTCTAAGCACTTGAGTCTGAAATCTGATACCGAGGCTTGAACTTTCCTCACTTCCCACTTAGGCCGTTGACCAAATTACTAAAAACTCACTTTTTTTCTTATCTTTTAAGAACATATTATTTAATAAAAAACAATAATAACATTTTTAAAAAATAGGAATTAAATGATATTTTGAATACCTATGTACAGTGCTTAGCAAACTCAAAGATAAGCTACTTTTGTTTCATAACATATTAACTATGGTAATATGCATCTTATTGTTAAGATATGAATATGTATTTATATATATGAAAACTCAGCAATATCTGTATTGAAACAATGAAAGTTTCACACTAACCCAAAGTCTGTCATAAAACCTGTATACCACTATGCTACAGAATTTGGATTCTACAATGTTGGGTAGCACGTATGTGGACAGGAAACAAAATTGGTTATGGTTTTTATTGTAAAGTCCTGAAACAATGGATACAACTTGCATATTTCAAATTCAACAACACTGAGTAAAGTAACACACTAAAATCATATTTTTAGAAATCAAATTATTGTTTTGCAATCATTTCACTCACACTTTAGGAATAACTAACATAATACGACAACTACCTTATCTGTCTGTCCTGAGTGAATGTAGTGACTGCAGCACTCTGGGTACTGTTCTGCGGCATGCTAGATGGAATCTGGACCATGCTTCCACCTCCAGGCTGAGAAATCACCATAGTGTTATACAGTGGGGCTGTGAGCGTGCCCTGTGTCTGACTGGGAAGAGATGTTTGTTGACTGTGTCCACTCAATACATTTTGTTGACTCTGTTAGAAAAAGAAAAGATTTTATAAACAGATTAGTAGAAGACATTTATTTAGGAAATACGCTTCTTTTAGTCACCTTTCTAATAACAGCTGACATGAAAGAAAAAGAAATGGTAGGACATATTAGTCTGGGAGAATCCTAACCACATATGAATGACTTGTAGTAAATGGGAGAATCCTAACCACATATGAATGACTTGTAGTAAATGAAAATTAATTAGTCTTTAATATTTTGCTGGAAGGTAAGCTCTGATTTCAGAAATGGAGGCTCTTAATAGGGATGAAATAAAATAAAGGATTTCTATTAGCTACCTAAGTAAAGTGAGTGACTGATATTAGATATTTCATATACGTTTTATGTGAAGGCTTGGGATTTATAGTCACAGATGTATACCAATTATCAAAAATACCCGGAACACTGATTAAACCATTACTGTACCAACAATCTAGACTTCCCTTAAGGCATCATGTTTCCTGGTCAGTCTCTTTTGCAAGTCAACCTTTTAAAAATATGGATGCAGTCTGTTAATTTTAAATAAACTGTAGATTTTTTAAAAACTTCAAAATATTGAAAGCATTTAACAATTAACAATTTATCAATAATTTTGCACAAAATATTTTACTGATCACTTTCCACGCTATACTTTCTAATTATTACCATTAGAATTTTAAATGTTATTGTTCAAGAGAGAGCTTTACTTCTATTTCAGCAATAGCATACATTCCAGTCTATTGTACGAGAGTGTTACCTGGTTTGATGTACTTTGTAAAGTCTGCTGCTGTATCATATGCTGAGTTGTGCCAATGTGTCCAGTATTCACTCCACTTTGAATTTGGCTAGTTTGAACAACCTGGCCTTGCATATTTATAGGTGTAAGTTGTTGGATGTTAGATGAACTTCCAGAAGAAAGTTGAACAGAACCAAAATTCAACCCAGGGGTTGACTGTTGCAAAAACATCTTTAAAATAAATAAAATACTTTAAAAAATAGAGATTACATTAAAATGAGCTTTGTAAATTAAAACAAAGAAAGAAAGCAAAAACTAGCTATGAAGTTTAAAAAGCAAGCAAGTCATTTTGAATGAATAATCAGCAAATAATTAGTGAGCAAAACATTATACTTCATATTAATTCTTCAAATCATCCCATCATGTTTCCTATCGTTAGAAAAAGCATTTTAAATTTCAAAACCTCTATTTGGTTGAGAATTTTGCATGCTGGGGACTGTAACATCGGCTAGCAGTACCCTACTACTGAACAGCGTACACAAAGGTCTGTAGACTGGCAGCTCTACAGCTCATCACCTATAACTTACAATATTAAATAAACAGCAGTACTTTTTACTTAATTTCCCTTCAGCAAACTCCTACCTCGTCTGATAGATATAAATTTAGAGGAAGCTTTTTTGGTTGACCAAATAAGACTAATTTTAATCATACCTACTATTTATTTTATTAAAATAATGACTAATGATTTATAAATTCTGTATATATACCTATATATACCCAAACATGTTAAAATAGAATTTTTATATTATAGATTTAAGTTTACTAAAAATTAGATTGTTAAAAGATGACTAAACTAGAGAAGTAAGACTGTTAATAAAAATACTCTTAGGAATGAATTATCTTTAGATTAAATGCAATTATAATTCAGTAGGAAAATGAAAACAGTGAATTTATTGAACTACATTGATGAAATGCATCTCTTACATCTCACTTTAATAAATCCAATATTCCTAAGGAACAAAAATGTAAATGGTATGCTTTGTATTCAAATATAACAATTTACCTGCAGCCCTTGACCATGGACCATTTGAAGTTGTTCTTGAATTTTTCTTAGCTCTTCTTGTTGTCGATGAATATTTGCCTCTATCATCCGTGTGCGCTGCTCCAACTGGTCTTTCAGATGTTGCATGGCTCCTAACTGAGCTGAAAACTGAAACTGAAGTACCAAGAAAAAGTGTAACATTTACTTTAGAATTACTTATTCCTCCTAATTATACAATGTGAAAAGTAAGCAGTGTTTCATGTGGTGAAAATGGTATGCAGTTATCAATATATTACCTCTCACCTCCTAAATCACTCATCCTTGCGTGGCTTTGTGATGCAAGAACTGGATCCTATAAATATTTATCCTTTGCCAGCAGGTACAAACATAGTCTTGTCAGTAGACAGTGCTAGGGATATTACAAAGGTATGCCTTAATCTTTGTGGTTCTGGTGCATCCACTTCTTGCTCTTATGCTAGTGGGTAGCTTCCTCGTAAGTCTCATCAGCACTCAAGTATCTGGCTTTCCATCAAGTCTCAAATGCCATCCCACGGGGCAGTTCTCCAGCAAAGTTTCTGGTACCCCAACAGGTGGCTTCCTGCTCTCCAGACATACCTGTTCTAATGGGATCTGAATATCATTCTAACTTGGAAGAGTTTAGGAGGGTGTAAGAGTCTTCCAAGTTTTTCCCTTCCTGGGTATGCACCCTCTGACTTATGGTTAGTAGCTGCCCTTTACATTTGTTATCCCTGTACTTTTTAGAATTGTCATAACTACGTTTAGTAGTTAATTCCTGTTATTGTTGCCTGTTCAAATTTCTGGTATGGCTTCTGATTTCTAACTGGATCTTAACTGGTTGTAAGTACACAGCTTGTAGAAGAAGACCCAAGACCACACTGTAGCTTTACCACTAGCTAGAACAAGTTACGTCACTCATTTCTACCCTTGAAGAGTGAAAGAAGAGTCTGCATGAGGTAATTCACATACAATTCTAGGATGCCCTCTTTGTACACATTATTAGAAAGCTATGAAAATCTGAGAAATAATCAACCACAATATATTTACTCATATTTCAACTAAAATTGTTTACAAATAGTAAACAAAAGCTTTCAAAGACTAAACAACTATGAATGAATGAATGCATATGTTCATGAAAACAAAAAGTTATTCTACGTCTAGGGTCTTCGATCATATTTATTTATTTACATTTTACCTGAGTCATGAGAAGCATCTATTTACTATTGCTTAAAATGTAGTCATATTTGGTGATTTACTACTTAAATCTATACTGGCTCATTAAATTATTTCCATGAATATTCAATACGGGGTACGATGTAAGAGCAGAAAGAATTTCACTTTATTGAAAACCAGTCTTAATTTTAAACTAGTCTCCTACAATGAACTACATCTAAAAGTGACATGTGTCCTCCCACCATTTTTCCTCTCTTCAAAAGTTTATAGTAAAGATTCTCAATGCTACTTTTCAAACCATGCAATTCTGACTCTAAAGCTTACAATAACCAGACTGTATCATACATTAGATTATGTTAAGAGCAGAAAATATTAAATACTTGAGCACCTCAATTCTCTCATGCCTTTTTAAAAATATTATTCAAAATGTTATATTCATGTAATAAAGATATAGTCTACCCTAATTAAAGTTCCTTTGGATAAACTTTACATTGTCACAATTTAAAGGAGTTTTATTAATTAGAAGAAAACAAACACAGAAGGCAAAATAATAGGAAATAAAACCATAGAACTAAGAGGCAAAGTATTTGGCTTTATTACTGAACAAAATATGAAACTTGAATACTCATGAACATTTTTAATATAGTAGATATTTATTTCATGAAAATATCCCTTGAAAATGTTAAGCAATGCTTATTCAGTATTTTGAGATAAATGAACCAGTAATATTAAATGTATAAATAGTTACATAAAAATTCTATTAACCTACAGATTAAAAAGAATTTGAGGACTCACTGCTTATAAAAATGGTTGCAATTAAATATAATACTTAATATCTTTTATATGACCACATATTGCTAGACATCAAGATTACAATGCTTACAGCACTGTCAATACATTTGTCATATAGTTTCCTTAATTACACATGCCTAATTTAAATAATGATATATAACAGCTATTTTTATAAAATTTTAACTATCAGAATTTAAAATTAAAATAGTGGCAAGTCAAGGTATATTTAATACCAAATAAAACAGTCCAAGATTTCTGGATTAACTTTTAAACTACTACCCAGTAAGTAGTACATTTAAAATTTTTGAGGCACTAAATGAGTGCAGAATCATACATTACAAGTTGAGAAGTTACAACCAAAAGTAATTTAGTGTCATTTTTGTTAATTCTGTATTTTGCTTCTTTTGATATTTAGATCTCTTTCAAATTTAAGCCCAGGCAACAGGAAGTCTTCAAGAAGTTTCCTTTACTTTGTTAAGTTGCATTAAGGATTCAATTTAATGTGTTCACATACAGAACTGTGTACTTTAAGTTAGATTATATAATACTGCATTGCAGCTTCCTCTAGATAGAATAAGATATTTTAGTGTAATTACATATGTGTATTGCTGGCATCTACAATAGTTGGTAATACTGATAAAAATGTGAATAAAATTACTTGATTCTTCCATCCTTAGGAAGAATAAAATGAATGTCATCCTTAATATCTTTCTGTCTACAGTGATTCTCTTTTCTGTCTCCTCTTTTCTTTCTTTAGCATATTAAACAGGATCATTATTTTCTTTTTTTAATGTGAAAAAGTCCCAATTTAATACATATGTATGGAAATTTTACATGGCAGTAAACTCTGAGGTAACTGAGGCAGACCAAAGATTTACATCCTGTGCTGAGGCATGGGAAAAGGGGATATACATACATATATTTTTAAATAGATGCTTTACCCCACCTCTGACACCCGGCCCAGGTCTCGAACTCAGATCCTTGGGCTTTACATGGCCTGCACCTTACCACCTGAGCCACAGGGTATGCCTAAGCAGTGTAATGCTTTATACAAGACTGTCAGACACCCTCAAAGACATTTAGAGTCCTGCACCCTGCCTACTAAAGGCCAGTAGCATACCATAGTCACTAACAATCAAAAATAACCCTAGATATTCTAAATGCCAATAGTTGACATTTACTGTACCTGTATTTTCTTTTTAAATACGTATTAGCTTCAGTGCAATTTATCATGTAAAAACACACAACTGAAACAATATATGAAAATACCTGGGATATGCCTTGCGGAATTGGCAAATTTGCAGCTTGAGACATCACTGGCTGTGTTAATGATTGACCAACAGACTGGGAATTTACAGACTAGAAGGAAAATAAAAAAATAAAAAAATAACACTGGTGTGACAACTGTTTCCATACTTGAATACTTCAACCGGAAATATCACCATGGTATTTTTATAACTGAATTACAATTTGCCTCATTCTGTTTTAGTTCATTACTGGCATGTCTCCTCTACACTAGACATACCTGCTCCGTATTTATCTTTTTAACTTCCAGGATATCTGCTGCATTATCTTGCATGAGCTCCCAACAAAAGCTGACTGACTTATCTAAAGATGACTAGTATTCAGATATAAAATGGCTCTCAATTCTGTTTTTCCTAATTGAAAAAATTCTTAACATTTTACCTCAAAAGTAATCAAAAATGTCTGACAACCGCTTCACACACACAAAATATCAAGAATGTTACATAACAACTTTTTGTTCTTTATAAAATCAGATGAATTAATGAATTTCTGACTTTGAGATGATTTTTTCCCTTTTAATGAATTTTACTTATAAGAATATCAATTGAAGAGTTTACCTGACTACTGAATGATGATCTCCTTTGTGCCATCTTTTCATGTGTTGGTAAATGTGGTCTGGGAGGAGTGCTAGTATCCGTTGGAATTTTTGTTGGTGTTGCTTACATTAGTTAAAAAAAAAATGGCATAAGTATTTTATAAAGTAGTTTAAGAAGAAACTCAAATGTATTTCAGTGAATAAAAATGAGTTATTTTCTAAATTATTCAATAAAAGTGAAATATATGCAATGATAATTCATTTTAACTACTTCTCTCCTTTTAAGTACAAAGAAATAGGTGAAATAGAAAAGGTTTAAATATTAAAAATGGGTGCTACTCCTATAACTAATAGTGGAAAACATAATACCTAAATTAAAAACTGGCTGCAGAATATGAAAAGACGTTTTTCCAGAGACATACAAAGGGGTAGTAACAAGTTTAATGAAAAAAAAGTTCAATGTCACTAATCAGTAGGGAAATGCAAATCAAAACCACAATGAGATATCACCTCATACCCATCAAGATGGTTATCACCAAAAAGATGAAAGACAACAAGTGCTGGCAAGAATGTGGAGAAAACAGAACCCTTGCACAGTGTTAGTAGGAATAAAAAATGGTATAGTCACTTTGGAAAGCAGTATAGTGAGTTCTCAAAAAATTAAAATTTCCATGATGCAGCAATCCCACCATCTCTGGATATTTATCCCAAAACAACTGAAAATGAGATCTTGAGATATTAACACTCCCATATTGATTTCAGCACTATTCACTATAGCCAAGCACTATTCATTACAGTGTTTTCATTATACAGAAACAATCTAAATGTCAAGAACAGATAAAGAAAATGTGGGATATACTCATAATGGAATACTATTCAACCTGTAAGAAATTCCGCAATACGTAGCAACATGGATGGACCTCAAGAACATTATGCTTTGTGGAGTAATTCAATGGCAGGAAGACCAATATGCATATGAAGGTACCTAAAACAGTTAAATTCATTGAACCAAAGAACAGAATGGTGATTTCTAAGGCCTGAAGAAAGGGAATATGGAGCATTAGTACTCCCCAGTGAGCACAGTTTTAGTTAGCATGATAAGTAAGTTCTAAAGACCTGATGTTCACACTGTCAACAATTACATATTGTACACTGAATATGTGAAGAGGGCAGAATCAATTTTAAGTGTTCTTACCACAATAAAATAAAATTTTAAAGAGAAATAGCTGTAACAGAAGAATATCTATCCCTAAGATTTCAGAAATTCTATTTAACCTCTTCAATGCTTAATCCACGATGTTGAATAGTTCATCACAACTCCTTTTTGCTTTAATACAGCTCTAATACTCTGAGAAATAAAGTGCTAAACTCTTTTAAAAAGATTACTAATTTAATGCCAAATTATGCAAGTCTTCGTAAAGATAAGACACTAAAAAAAGCTTTCAGAATACAAGTTAAAGAACTCTTACTGGCTTTATCATTAAAAAAAGTTCTACTTTCTTTCGGAGAGAGGACTAAAAATAACAACACAAACATTACCTACAAATTTTAATGTTTATTTCATGAGCTTAATTATTTGCTAAATTTGAGCAATAAGCCTCTTACTCATTTGGGAAGTATAATATAGTTTAGAAACACAAATAGCATTTGCTGGAAATGGCTTGATGCCAGTAGCACAAACTGTTGAGAAGCACTCTGCTTAAAGGAAATCTGCATTTAAGCTCAGGTACTCACAGGAAGGGTCTGAGACAGCTGTGTGAGACGATTTTCTTGAACTCCGGGAGGAAGCAGAAGGGGTTGGACTGTGATCAAACCTTTCTAATGCTTCCTTGAGACTGACTGTGTTTATACGATTCTCAGACCCAGAATCTTGGCTCTAAGGAGACAGAGTTAAAATGTTTGATTTCGTTTTTTGGGTTTTTTTTTGTGGTTCAATTCAGAGATCCCAACTAGCAATATTGCTTGTTGACCCCTCATCCGGCCACTTCCAAATCAATTTTCACCCATAACAAGACGAAAGTACCCTTGGGTGTAACCCAAGTGTCCACTGAAGGACAAATGGATCAGAAAAATGTGGATGTATATGGTACAGTCTAAGGAGGAAAGAAATTTTGACACATTACAACATGGATGAACATTTAGGATACTATGCTAAGTCAATCGCAAAAGGACAAATACAGCATGATTCCACTTATATGAAGTATCTATAAAAGCCGAATTCATGAAGATAAAAAGTAGGTTGGTGGCTACCAGGAGCTAGAAAGAGGAGGGCATGGGAAGTTATGTGCAGTGAGCACGGCATTTCAGTTGGGGAAGATGAAAAAAGCTATTTTTGTAATGGTAGTGATGGCTGCACAACAATATAGACGTGCTTAAATGCAGTGAACTGTATACTTAATATTTGTGTAGAGACTTTATCAAATAACATGCACACGACACATACAACCATTTTAAAAATGAAGAAAAAAAAAAAGGGAAAACAACAGAATAAAGGTGATACCTAAGTTTATAGAGAAGGTACTGTAAGCATCTTCGTAACTCAGCATCGACTGACCAAAATCATCTTCACTCCAACTCTAACCTTTCTTCAAAAATTTCAATTCCCATATTGATCACCTATTCAATATCCTGTCCTGGCTTCTCAGTTTTCTAACGAACTCATCTCCAATAACCTTTTCCCGCTACATCTGTCATTCAATCTCTATGCTTCATCCTCACCAGATATTGTGGCACTTCTAAATGCACAAATTAAAATCCCACATTAAACTATACTTTCCTATCCAATCCCAGCTCACTTGGTAAAATGACCCCTGAAAATAATTATCATCAACTTAAAATAGCCATTAACTTAAATGAACAGTCAATACTAAGCAGAAACATTACATTTTTCTGTCATGTTTACTTTTCTGTTCTTGATAATTCTAACATTTTTCACTGTTCTTAAACCTCTCTCTCTCTCTCTCTCTCTCTCTCTCTCTCTCTCTCTCTCAGCTGATGGGCTTGTCTTAAGAGGTGAGACATTTGCCACCACAAATATGTAATTCTACCTGATAATATACCAGGTGTACTAACATACCCATCTTCTCTTTCTTCTTCATCATAAGAGAGGGTTGTGCCCTATCAAAGACTGTCCACATACAGCAATGAATAAAATACAAGTCCCCATTCTTATTTTAGAAAAGCTACATAAAAAGGGGCGACTTATATTTGTACATATATAGAAATAAAGACTATGATTTCAAAGTTATT
This sequence comes from Solenodon paradoxus, assembly GCA_004363575.1. NCBI lineage: Eukaryota > Metazoa > Chordata > Mammalia > Eulipotyphla > Solenodontidae > Solenodon > Solenodon paradoxus. Next base: position 563,402 of record RJWH01000664.1, read on the forward strand.
CATTCCATAAAGAGAAAAAAAGGACGTAATGTGACACATGCTTTATCTCTGCACTGTAAATGCTCTTCACATCCTCTATTTTGTCTTCATTGTCGCTGCTTCCTAGCCCCTGAAGCCCTCCTGCCTGCCTTCAGTATCCATAATCAGCAAAATCAAATAGTGACTGTTATCTCTCTCACACAACTCTGAGCCCACTGTTCTGGAGGCGGAATAGAAAAGTCCTCCTACTGTTTCCAGAACATTTTCCCTTCTTCCTTTCCCAAAACATACAGTTTTAATCTCACACTACCACAACTCACTTTCTCTTACTGGTATAGTAATCTATTGATCTACAGTTACCTACTGACCTGTGGTCCCTCTTGGTTCATGGAAGGTACTTAAAAGGTATGTTGGAAGACCGAATGATAGCCCTCATATTGTCCACTGGCATGTTGCCTATTAAAACTCACTTTTTCTTGAACCTTTTGATTCTACTTATTTTCTAAAGGTCAAAATACCTGCAGGAAGCAACTTCTAATTTGATTTACAGTGATTCCCACCTTCTAGTCGCCACGCCCTTGTATAATCCCTCCCACCTCTGTGTGGACAGACCTAGCAATTTGCTTCTAATGAAGAGAATAAACACGAGTGATGAGATATCATTTTTGTGATAAGGTTATAAAAGACTACAACTTTCATACTGCCTTTTTTTTTGTCTCCCTGGATCTTCCTGCTATTTGTTCTGATGCAAAGAGCCATCAGAAATGAACTGAGGGTGGCCTCTGACCAACACCCAAGCAAAGAACCAAGGACCTGAGTTGCACAGCCTGGGAAGAATGTGATCCTTTCAACAATGACTGAGTGAGCTTGGAAAAAGATTCTGCCCCAGATAAACTTAGAAATGATTACAGCCTTATGAAAAGTTCTGAAACAAAGAGCCCAACTAAACTGTACCTGAATTCTTGATCCATAGATAATATGAAATAAATGTGTCATTTTACAATTACTAGATTTTAGAGTAATTCGTTGCACAGCAATAGGTAGCCAACACAATATACATACTCTTTTACTTAATATAAGTGAGAAACTGGAGTTCATAATAATAATAATTCATAATAATTTCCAAGTAAGGGAGTTTTTTTTTTTCCTCCTCCTTAAAGCCTTAGTCTCTACATTTCAAAGTGATAAGATATTACTTACCAGGTAAGGACGCCCAAGGAATAAACGCTATTTTGCAACTTTCACAGAGAACTAGCCAGCGCCTACACACAATGTCAGCATTTCATAAATGGCGGTTTAAATCCGACATCATTATGTTTGTCACTCAATTATCACTAAACAGCAGCTTCTGAATCTCTTTTAGAAACAGGTAAGGTGTTAAAGATCTCTTAATTAAAATAACAATATAATTTACAATCCTGCCACAAGTGAGGAAATAAAATATTTGAAATAGGAAAATAATTTTCCTATAAATGACTGAGTCTTTTCTTTCATTAGGAAGAAATGAAATAATTAAACACTGTAAGATACATACTTTGTCAGCAGCTATCTCAGGAAGAGACTCTTCAATGCCAAGTTCTCGTCGTCTTTCAGCCCTAACTTCTGCATAACTACAAATGAAAAAAATAGATTATTACTATTTAGTCATTTCATTTAGAATACTGCAGGGGTACAACCATTCAGGGTTTTAGGCATATTACTTGTTCATCACAAATTCCAGACTATTTTCTATATGCTACACAAATCTGAAACTTATAATATACTATCTTAATTCAAATTTCATTGTTCTATGTAGCTCAAGGTTTTATACACTACTGTGAATAATCAGTAAGTACACAACGCTTAAGAGGAATTTTTAAAAAGAATTATACTTTAGGTTTTCCTTTTATATGATTGACTTTGGTACATACATGAAAGTTACATTTTCTGCTCTAAGTCATAAAATGTATGCCAGTACCTATATATACTTATATAATACCTAGTTTATAAACTACCTCTAAGTTTAATAGACTGAAAATATGTAGCAGAAATAGGTAAAAAAAAATCACTTTGTAGCTCATTAACAAGTCATACATAAAAATTACATTGCCAAAATCATATGGTATTTCTGTAGTTCAGATTCCATAAAAGAATTATTACCTTACTACAGTGTGCGTACAAACAATGAACTCTGGCCTTGAATTCCACTGATGATAAGTAATATAATAATGAGTCTGAAGCCATATCCACTGCTGTCCTTTAGTCAGGAACCTATAGTAACATGATTTGCCTTTCCCATACTGCATTACTAAGTAGGAAAGAGAAACACATTTTTATTCATATTAGTTATGACTCATTTTAGCAAAGTTATCATTGGCAACATTTAAATCTATATATACAATTTCTCTTCTTGCTTTTCAATAACATATATACCAGTTGTAAGAAAATGCTGTTCTGTAAAGAAGCTTAAAGTCCCAAGCAATGGACAGATCTTCCACAGGACCTAACTTACAGTCAGTTACTGTTGACTTTATATACTTTGTATACACAATGAATTTCCAAATACTCAAAAATAATTTATATTATTGACTTCTTCCTGCCAGAATACACTGAGCATAACAGCGATAAGAAATCACACCTGAGTTGTTGTTTTTTTTTTTTTCTCACAGGTACTCTGGCAGGTGCAGAACCCCTTTTGAAGCATTTACTTCTAAATTGTTTAACTAGCCAAGATCAGGGTAACTTAATTGGTTAAGAAACTCTAAATGCAGTATTTCTCAAAACATTCTCTAGATTGCAAGTTCTGAAGTGTTTTAACAGATAACAAGCAAACAAAAAATGAGTTTTGTGGTTACATTGAGAAACACTGTTAAATAGCTTTACTTAGTCTCTCCATATCTTGAGTATTCTAATATAAGCAAAAACTCTCCAGGGGGGATGGGAGTTGATTATGTTGTATTTCCCAGTCTTCCTTAAACATAAAAATCCTTTTTTAATGAACTTTCGTACAATGGAACAAATCCTTAGGAAATGCTGGCTAGCAAGCTTTCACTTTTATAGGAAACTAAGGCTAAAAATTTCAAATTGCCTGTCCAAAATTACCCACTTAGCTAATATCTTTTCAATACATAACGGAGCTGAGTGCCGTATCACTTAAGAGTAAATAAATGTTTTCTTTTGTGCTGAAATGACTTTACTTTGAAAAAATATCCATATAGGTAATAATATAACATGCTTAATTTTCATACAGAGAGGTTTATTAGACCACTCTAAGACAAAATAAAAGTATCTTAACTATCTAAGTAAGCTTTAGAGGACACACAAAAGGGTAGAATTTGGCATGCAGGCAAATAAAAATCCATCATTAAAACAACCCTCTGAAACAAATAACAAACACCATGTGACAAAGGTGTAGGTCTGTGCCATCAATGAGTTATGGGATTGTGTGCAAATTACTTAGACTGACTGTGTCATGGTTTATTCATGGAAGTAATAATAGTATCTACATCTTAGACTTGTGGTGATGAATAATGGAGATAATATAGATCAACTGTGAATAGTGCCTGGCACAATGCAATGAGAACACTACTGCTGCTAATAAAAATAATGGTAGTCACCATTATACCTAAGCACTCACTTTGAACTTTCTAAGAGATTTTCTAAACATGCATCTAACTCTTAGGCAGACATACATTCTTGGAAATCTAATTTTATGAAACAGTATTCCAATAGTTTGATATACATTTATAATTTTCAAAGGAATTTATTTCTCTTAATCTAAACATAGAACTTACACAATTCAGCATGAGGTTTATTAGATGCTATACTATAACATTGTACTGACTATTACAGACTAAAATAAATAAAAAGAAACAGGTTTAATTTAAACTTAATCTATGATTCCTATGGGATTAGTTACAATAAAGTAAAAATCTTCCGATATTATTTCAAAAGTACAAAACAAAGTTCTGTGTTTTATAATCTTCCTTTTTTTTAACCACCTTCTATTGATACCATAATGTTTAAATGTTTAAACAGCCATTATCACCAGAAATATTAAAATCTACTTACAGTGCTCATGACATTTTGCCAAATTTTCTAGGTCATCCACATGATAGTAATCATAGCCTGATGTTCCCAGAACTTCAAATGGCAAATATCCTATTATGGGTGGTGCCCTAAATTGCATATAAACAATCAATATTATAACTTTTTTCCATAATAAAAAGTATTCTAACTCGAAATCAATTTGGGGGAATCTTATTTATTAAAAAATGAATAATGGAGTTGAATGTTCTGATTCAAAAAGTTTGTCTTTGAAATCCATCAATTTCAATAATTATATAACTACTGCCTTTTTGTGGATTTTAAAATGTAGTTACCTGTGATCTAGAAATAAGAACTTCCATTCTAAACTATGTCTAGATGTAAACTCTTCATTAGGTTCTTCAACAGTGCACATTTCCTACAAATAAATAAATAATTGAAATTTAGAATATTCTTCTGTGTGTTTATAGAAGAATCCTAAATTCTGTTAGTCATTAAATTAAAAAATGTTTAGGGAAAAGTTAGCACATTTTAATTTTCTAGAATGCCATAATACATAATCTTTAGATGCAGGGTTTTGGGGTAGTATTTCTCACTCTACACATTTCTCCATTCACTCATATACTTAAAAACTCTAATTCTGAATTCAAATCTCTCTCCTGAATTACATTTTCATATTTTAACTGTCTGAATATGTTTGTACACATCAGAAAACCAGTTATGTCCTAAAAATGAACTGCCTTACTTCCCATACTCACTTGTACAATTTTCCATTCTATTAATGGAGGCATACCTGTATTGTGCCATTAGCTCAGAAATCTGATAGTTACCACACATTCTTTCATTTTCATATTTGACCATATAAATGACCAGTACTAAATTCTTTCACTTTCACTAAGTTAAAAAAAAAAAATCTATTAAATCTATTCAAATCCATTTTCAGTGTCTTCGTTTTAGACTCTTGTCCCTTTACACACTGGCATATGTTATTATCACATCTCTCCAGTCTTCCTGTCTTCCAATTCATTTTCTAGTCTAGGGCCACAATTACGTAATATTCAAATATGATTATTTAACTTCCCTGCTTAAAAATCTTAAGGCCTCCTTATTTTATTCAGATAAAGTTTAAACTCTTCAGAGAGCAAAACAAACAAAACATAAATAAATTTGACTTCTGGCCTCTGTTTATTTTTCCCACTTCATCTCCCATTATCTCTGTCTAACCCGTCCCCATAGAAGCCCTAGACTCTTGTCTTAACAATGCATTCCAACCTGTCTCTGTATTTGAATGACTTTCTGTAGAATAACACAGTGATTAAGAGCTTGGGCTTTGAGAAAAGATAATTAGAATTGAGTTTGTTTTAGTACTTCATAGCTGAGACTTTAGGCAAAATCTTTCCTAAGTCTCAGTTTCCTTATCTATAAAATGGGAATATTAGCAATCAATCTCATAGGGTTGCAATACAAATTAAATGAGATAATGCATGTAACTTACACAGCATAAAATAAGCACTCAATAAATGTTAGCCACTGCTCTATTTCCTAAGATTAAAACAAGCAGAGTGAGATTGGTTTAAGATGTTCTAGATGTTCATTCAGGAGTTTTTCTACACCATGGTTTCTCCCTAAATTTAAACCCTTAGCCTGGCTTATTTCTAGCCACTACTATGGCTGAATGATTTCACTTTCTTGTTTCCCTGCTATTTATCTGCGTGATGGTTCCAGGAAATAGAAATAAAATTATTAAACCTTAAAATTAAAAAGGTAAGTTATACTCAGTAAAAGTCACTTGAACATTAAAAAAAAATTTCACAAGCAAACTTTTTAAAATTGCCTATATTTTGGTCCTTTCTCTCTAATGCAGACTGTGAACTACATAAAAAAGCATCCTAAAGTTTTACACAAAAGCAGGGCAATAGTGATGCATAATCACTGTTAAACTACAAAGGATATATATCAGAAAACTAGCTATAAAATTTAATGAGAGTCTTGGTAGCTCATTTTGTTTCAAAAGCATCATATATATGTAATGCCTCATATTTATTACTACTTCAATATTTGGCAGAAAGTTTCAGTCATTCTGAAATGACTGAACAACAGAACAACATTACTTAAAGACAGTTCTCATAATATGAAATCCCCTTTGGGAAATAAAATTAGATACATACCTTTATGAACTGAGGTGTAGCTAATCTGACAGTAGCTACAAAACAAACTCTATCCTCATAAGAAGGCCTGTGTGTGCGCTGTATAGTTCCTTCAAAACCATTATGTGCTGATGTGGATACTAAAACAATGAGGAAAGACAGATCATCAGCTACTACAGTATACAGTATAAACTAGTTTTTACTGATGATCAAAGATCTGTGTCTTTAAGAGCTGAAAAACGAAGCAAAAATACACTATAAGAGAATCATTTTAACTTACCACTGTTTAAAGACTTGAAATTTCCTATAAATTTTACATGTTCATAGGTAGACAGTTCCTTTGGGTCTATTGTTCCTCGGAGCATATGACAACAGAATTCTAACTGATTTTTTGCTGAAATAAATGAAAAACTGTATGTGTGATATAAAACAATAAGTAAATCACATTAAATAAGTTTATAAAAGTCTTAAAAGTTAACAATCATTAGTGTCTCCAACAGAAGTCCTCAGCAACATTTTACTTTGGTCCACAAAGGTAGAGTGCGCCTTTAGGAAATCATCGCATGTAGTCCTTAAGAGAGAAAGCAGTTTCCACTCTAATTTAAAAAAAAAATGTGCTTCCCATTCAAAGGTTAATGCTTTACTTCTACCTTGAAGAGTCTTTCCTATCTTTTCTAGGACAAGGGCCATACCACTGTGATTCATTTTTTAGTAGCCATACATTCTCTTCTTTAGGTCCTTGTTTTCTACTTTAAAATTTGTTCAAGTCTTTTCATTAAAATGGAAACAAAGGGTTTTTTCATGCTATTCTTTCTAGTATCATCTCCTTCCTTTTCATTCTGTGCTCTAGTTTCCATATATTCATTTTCTTCAACTCAAGCACTGTGGCTTTTGTTGTGACATCTCTATAGAAACTGCCCCTCCAAAGATTACCAACATCTGCACAGCAGGTCATCAAATGATGTTTAGTTATAATGTTGATGAGAAGAAAAGAACTGCCACTATGTAGAACTTGCACATTCAGAGAGAGAGAGAGAGAATGTTTTCCAGGGTTGGGCTAATCTTGCCTTGCTCTCTGTGATGCCAGGATAGGTTCTGAGAACCCAGATTCTGAACTGGAATAAGCAGATTGGAAAATGAGTCAATGAATACAAATGATTGTTTAATATTAAATATGTTGCAGGTCTTTCTTTAGAAGTTTGGTGATGTTTTTGCAACCAGAAATAGGCTGCAGAGACTTAACTCTAGTTTGTATCAATCAGCCTACTGTAAAATGGGTTTCATTCTGTTGTTCTGCTTAATAATTTAAAAAAACACAAAAGTTATTTATTTTAGGTATAATTTATTTCAGGTCTAATTAATGATGGTGAAATGAGAAAGTCTAATTTTCTCTCATAAAATACAAAGAGATTTTATTTAAAAATTAATAAGAATATATTGCCAAGTTCTATTTTAATGTAAAAGTTTTATGACATAACTATTATAATAAAAAAGATTTAAGATTTCAATAGACTTGATTTTTAATGATTATAATTCCATTTCATATATGTGGTTTAATATTTAAAAAAGATATAAAGTTAATGTTTTTAAAGGTATACGGAATGATGGCATGTGTTAAATGTTTGTGGCTGTCATAAACTTACAGAAGTACAGAATAATGCTACCAAAAATAAATGTTCAACTTTTCGCTTTACAGTTACTACTTACATTTTAAATATTCAGGGGTTAATGAATCACTTTCCAGCAGATGGGTAGAGAGGATTTTATAGACCTCTGAGTGCTCCCCCTCTGGGATAAAATTAAATATACTTTGATCCACAAGATCAGACTGAAAAAGAGAAAAAAAAAAAACATAATTTGATTCAACAGACATTTACGTTTTAAGTATATAATCACATAAGCATATATTTAATTTTCAATTGTCTGTAAAAACCGACGAACGTCATGTTATAAAGTACAACTCAAAACCCAAGAGTGAGAAGGTGGAAGCTTTCAAACTTCATGTTTCTGATACTAGCGTCATCAGATCCTGAGCAATATGGTCTTGAATATCAGATAAACTATTGTAAAGCTGGATTTCATAAAATCTGAACATGTAAAAATATAGTAAGTCTAAGAAAATTAATTAGAACAGTCTTTGGCTATAGATATAACTTCAACATGTATCTAAACTTTGGTAAAGTAAGGTGGCACACACTGAAACAAAGCACTAGTCACAGGCTTAATGAAGGGACAATTTGACTTTAATGTCATTTCAATTGTCCCGTGTGTCCTCTTTCTGTTTTACTCCATTTTCCCAGGTCTCTCTCTCTCTCATATTCCATTGTCAGAAAGCTTTGCTTTTTAATTAACAAAAAATAATAAAAGGCAAGTACTATGTAAGCATTATGATTCTTACTAAAATATGAATTATGATTCATTAATCAACAGTAATTTGACAAACATCAAATTGCCTACAATGAGTCAAAGCTGTGCAACCAAAGATGAACAAAATAATTCCTATCCTTAAGAACTACTGAAAACAAAACCTCAGTGACTTCATATTTCCGGCCAAATCCAGTCCATTCTATTTGGTTTCTCTACATTTTCAAATTGCTCTGCGAAATGTTGGGGATACTGGGGTGGTGGTTATCACAAGGACTATGGAGTAGGGGTCTGAAGGCTAGGGAAGCGAAAGGAGCTGTGAAGACAGAGTGAAGGCTCTTTCACCCTGCATTAAAGGAAGGCCCACTTTCAATCTGTCTGTATTTGAAACACTGAAGATTTTGTTTAAAGGAAGAGATCTATTACTTAAAATAAAAAATAAAACAAAACAAAAATGTCAAACAACAAAAAGGAGACGAAGGTGGATGGCAGAATGTGGGAAAGCGATTTTACTACTCTCCAAATAAGCCAGATATTAACATTCTTTCTTCTGTGTTTCCTGTAGCCTGAAAGTTCATACCATGAAGTCAAACAAATATCTTTCCCATTCTCTCTCTACATTTTTGTACCCTCTATCTTTCAAAGACCAGTTAAAAATTATTTCCTTCAAAAAGTATTTGCAACACCATAATTCACAGTAAAAATAATAAAATTCCTTTAGTACTTATTACTCATTCATTTCCCATAGAGATAATTCTATTAATTACATTGTAATGTCTATATCCTGCTACCCCACAAGTGAACATAAAGGTCCTCAATTTGTTCTTACACCTCTATCTCCCTATTTGATTCTCTATCCCTCAAATCAAGGTACATTAACACTGCCTTACATATAAGTTATTATATAGCAAATAATTTTAAATTCAGGAGTTATCTGATACAGGCTTAAGGGGTAACCACTTAATCAAAAATATATATGTACTCTTTTTTTCTGAAAGTCAGAAAAACAGAAGGAATGAACTGAGCATCAGACATAAATAACAAAAATGCTAGAAAACAGACATACTGATAAAATAAATTATCAAAATACAGACACTGATAGTAATGAAAAAATAAGTCTTGACAGAAAAATAGGACACTAACTAAAAGAACCAAAACTTTCATTTTGGAAATGATTAATGCCTTCTCTACTACTATTTATTCTTATTGATAACATCTTCTATTATTTTGATTTCATCTACACTACTCTTGTTTTTCCATCTTTAAATTTGATTCACATTCAGAGAAAACAGAATAAATGACTAGTGCAGAGTGGTATGATCACAGAATAATTAAACACTTTACAATCCGTTAGTCAATATCAAATATCAGTCAGGCAAGTATCAGCAATTAACTAATGTGTCAAACTTTTCAATCATTTTCTAAATGAAGTGGATCATGTGATCCCATTCAGTTCCCACACAGTTCAAAGGAAATGACAGTTATCTGCCTCCACCGTTTTGATAAAGATGAAATGTAAATCCCAATGATTTAGTTATATGACATAAGTCAATAGCCTTTTTATTTCTTCTCCACTAAGTCAATGTGACCAATTAGAAATTATTAACTATTACCCATTGTCTTTTCTCTCAGATAGACAATGAACAGTTAAATAACTGCTACAGATATAGCAATTACTTTAAAGGGACTGAAAAATCCTCCAAGAAAACATCAAATATATGTTGGCTATAATATAGTTATGTACAAGTATAAAAAACAAAAGTGTTGGTCCAATCAAGTAAGCTTTCCTAATCATTTTTAATTAAAAGATTCTAAAATGTATTTTTGCATACAGCTATTATTCCAAAATCTATACTGACTCTTTGAAAACACACACGTATTTGCATTTCTAAACCTACTAAGTTAAGGAGAGAAGAAAAAGAAAGGCACTTTGGTCCTGGACCCTGTTAGGCTGTAATCTCATTAATTATCATCCCTACACAACATGATTACAAATTTAATATACTCTCTCTCAGAAACACATGTAATCACATGTAACTAAATCAATCCTAAAGAGTAAAATTTTCTAAATTTTAAATTCATACTAGAGAATAAGATACTTGACTTTATGGCTGGCACATCCATTAAACTGTCATACTTAAGTCAATTTTTCTGGATTTCCTGTATCTTGTTGATAACATAAAGGGGCTAATCTAAGAATGCCTACAATCAATCCTGGATGCTTTGATCCAGATTAGGAGAAAAAATATGCGTAAATTTTCTTTCCAATTTCAAATTGAATAAAACATTTTGCCTGATTAGCCACAAACATGTTTAAATGTGCCTAAATTAATTTCGAAAATATGAAGTAATATTAAGAAAAAAATTTGTAGGACCTATACGGTCTTGTAATTTTATAGTCAGACTTAAAATTTCATTTTAGAAATCATCTAAGAAATTTTAAGTCACATTGATCACTGATCAAGATGGCAAGTTTAATTTCTCAACATAACTGAATCATAAAGCCTACTTAAGAGATTTGTTATTATTTCTTCCCTTTGGGTCAACAGCTGAAATTCTATTTTAGACAAAACATGTATGTGTATTAAAATACAAAGAAAGGGACACTACTGTTTTAAAACTTTTGTTTAACATCTGTTATGGTATAATTGTTAATGACAACCTAGAACAGGAAATCACTATTTTTTCTTCTTGTATTTGATCCTAATCAAGTATCATTTCATTTTCTCTAAACGGATGTGTGTTTATGTTTCCAAATCATCAAACAACATATAATTCAGCAAAGTCAGTGATATAATGGAATATACCCATAGTAACTGGAGAACAGCAAAAATAAAAACTTTTAATAAAGGATACTACTAACTCAGTATCTAAAAAAATGGGTCACTGAACAAGCAGCAATCTCCTCTGTCCAATAAATTTATCAGTCTACATGACAAGTAATTTTGTTGACACAAAATTATCCAGGTGTTAAGAAGAGAGGGAACTAGGTATGGGGCATATGGAAACTGTTATTATTTTCTGATGTTTCTACAAATCAAAAAGCAGTTCTGAAGTAAACTTTCAAAAACTCCAGGAGGGAAAGGGCAGGCAAAGAGGATTTTTGCTGACAGGACGTTAATAATCAAGCACTTAGATCCCTACTAGGTCTGTCAAATGTTTTCTATTTAAAAACACAATCAAACTTGCCCTCACTAAAGATGAAACACCAGCATGCCATTAGAAAGGAATTTATAAAACAGTCTCATCAACCTACTCATTTTCATATATTCAATATAATGACTCTCTAGGAAACTAATAGCCCACCTGAATACAGAGATAGAGTTCTGCACTGAAGCAACTTATTTAATTATCTAAATAAACAGCAAATTACACTTCATGCACTTCAGCACCATCTTATATAGGAATATTATATATCAAAAAAATTCAAATTAATAAAACCATCAACTGCAATACCTACCGTGGTCTCTGGTATAGAATTCAATAAATATATGTTGAGTAAAAGCAAACACATAATTCAGGTAGCCACTTAGTCAAAATTATACAATAAAGGCTATTCTAATTTACCATGCTTTTGGTCATATTAATAAATTGAATATGGTCATAATGATATTATCAATTCAAGTCACACAGTAGAAATATTCTATGTCTATTATTTTTAGAAGCAGTTCTTTTGAGAAAATTGAGTTCCTCTAGTTGCAACAAGTATCTCAGTAGAAACTTAGTTGTTTTCAATATATTCTTAATGATTTAGCAACATCTTGACCAGGTCAATTAAAAAGGGAACACTGAAAACTTAGCATCAGAATAAAGGAAGTAGGAAGAAGAGGTTAAAGGTGAAGATTTAGTTACTACAGATGAATCATGACTGACCTAAAAACAGTCATGCTAAAACAAAGACATACTTGACAGTGATCAGTGTCACTCTAACCTCTGTTCAACTCTATTCTGAAGGTCTACTTCCTAGTGCTTTAGAACCACTGAAATAGGCATTAAGTAAGAAATATATCATGGGATTTTTACTTACTGGTAGATGTTCAAGTAATGAAGTTACACTCTCAGACACATATATTATGCTTCCATCTGTCATGATTGCTAAAAAAAAACCATCAAGAGCCTGAAATTAAACATAATGGTCAGTTAAGTAAAAAGAAAAATGTATTTTACAGGATAGAAATTAAAAATTTAACTAAGATAAATGACAAAAGACTATGTGGAAATTTCCAGAACACTGTCAACATACTACTTCTCTCCTTTATATGAGTATATATCTTTGCGCATTTTTAAATGCTTTTGGAATTAAAGAAAACACTCTATGGCTATCTACTAGAGTTTATTTCTAAAAGATACTTACTGTACTACCTTTATCATATATATTATATGAAGGTGTTCATATTTGAAGATACTAATATCTCCAAGTTATACATATCACCAATAATAAGTCTTTGACACACAAAAGAACATGACATTACCTTTTGACTGTATTAACAGAAAGATGTATGACTGAAGTGGACATGAGGAACAAAGTGTAAGGAAAATGAAGCTAAAAAATGTATACTAAGATTAGATCAAGAAAGGTCTTAAACACAGGTTAAGACATAAGGACTTTGTTCAAAAATAATCTAGGAAGCAATGTGCAAAATGGATTTAGAGGAAAAGAGAACTAAGAAAAATCTCACTGGCTTTTTGGAATAGTCTGGGGAATTAATGAGAATCTAAATGAAAGTATTAGAGTAAGAATAGAGAAGAAAGGACTTAAGTAAGTCTAGAGAAATATGAAGTCAAAGTTCAAGACAATATTTAAAAAATAAAGTAATCCCATACTTCGTATATTACAAAATATCTTCATTTGAGAGTCCTGTGGCAGAAATGAGATCTACAAAAGAGAGAAGTGTGCCAAAGACAATTTCTTGGGGAAATTATCTATATGTAGGGAGGACTAAAAAAAAAAAAAAATGACAGAAAAAATGGCAGAAAAGCCTGAATATACTGTCATCAAAATAAGTCACTGAAAGAAAGAATGACAAGGTGAGGAAGACAGATGGCCCTGTGTAAGATGAGATCAAACAGAGCAAGGAATAAGGAAATGAGAAATAAATTCTGGTAATTTTCAAGAGTCATGGAGTAGGAAAATTAGTCCGACTACAATGAGTTTAAAGATGAGAGCATGATTAAAGGCTATTATAAATCACTCTTGTGTAAACTTTAGAAGTGAAGAAAGGCAAATAGAGTTTTAATGGGATCAAATATCACGAAGTGGCATTAAAAAAAAGTCACTGAAGTATATTTGTAAGCCAAGGGAAAGGAAGATCTAGAGGAAAAGATGTTGAAGATACGCAACAGAAAAGATGCACCATGAGAGGAGTTCCTCTTCTATCAAAACTATTATCAAGCTAAACTACAAAACCTTGCTGAATTATAGGGTATATTCAAAGGATAACAATCTGTGGTAAGAATCATATTATATTCTTCAACACTGTATCTGGAGCACCTAGCATACATGTGACACATCACAGATATATACTTGTAGCACATAATTTATGAACTGGGAGTTAAAGCAACTTCCTCTAATTCTAAGCAATAGTAGAAGCAGCCCTCTATGGGGATTTAGATATTAGAAAGAACTTATTTTGAGTAGATACGTATCTCCGAGAATGGCTCAGTTACTCCTTCTTGGCTCATGTAAGGAGAGAGGTAAAAACCTTTTAATTTAAGCAAATTCACTAAATTATTCTTATAAAAAATTCCTAGTACAATAATATCCATATTATTGTTTAATAAGGAATCAGGGCAAAATGACATTAAGATGCTTAAGAACATGAAGCTAAATTGTGCCATCTTTGAAAGCAAATTAATATTTATTATGATTTGTTTTTGCTCTCAGAATATTTGCTATGATTTAGGGTGCAGCTTTTTTCTGAGAAGAGAACTGCAATCAGAACTCTGAATGAATTAATCTCACTCCTAGAAACAGAGCCTGCCCTTTCTTCTTTCATAGTAGGCAAAGATTAAGCAGAAAAAAGCCTCACCAGCATCTTGAATTAATCTAGCAATTAGTTGTCTTTTAAAAAGGGCATAGGCAGACAGAGCTAAACTTGAGTAGAAAGATGGAATTTCCCAGAAAGATAGGTAGGTACATTGAAAATTAAGGGGGTGGGGGAGGAAATTAAGGAGGAAGATTAGAGAGTTGTGGAAGGGAGAGCAAGGATATTTTCATCCCAAGACTGAAGACTACAAAGTTTAACCTTTCCACAATGAATGATGAGAAATGATTAGTAAGTGAAAACTCTTTGTCCTCCTATTTAATATCTACTTGACACACAAATCAAAGGCTAAGGTTTCTTCATTGTTTACTTAGTGTTTGATCTAGGGACAACCGGAATGGAAGTTCTAAATTCTTTGTGAATCCATATATAAGTTGAAGCTGGCAGGGCACCCTTCCCTCACAGATGACTGGAGAGCGAGGCCAGTTGCCAATGGGAAAGAACTAGAACTACTTATTAGGAAATGACTTTACATAGAGACAATTTTGCACAGAGCTCTGGTCGGGTAAACTGTACTGAGCTCCTTGACTGTATTCAAATGGCCCCCCTTCCCCGCCAGCCCAGGACAGGAAGAAGTATTTCTTAGGCAACAGAGACAGAAGGGAGAGGGACTAGTGGTAACGGAGACGGGAGAGAGCCAGTATACAAACTGTAAGTGCATTTTAAAATCTCAATCCCAGTTTTCCCATTAATTAGCTACCTGATCTTGGAAGTCTCATCATAAAATGAAAAGGTTGAGCTGAATGATCTAATGCCTTTTACTAGCAGCTCTAACATTCCAAGACACAGGCTGCTGAAAATGTCATCTGAACAGCCAAACTGTAATCTAAACAAGACTAAACAAAAGTAACAACCTAGATTAGCTGGACTCAGGTTGTAATATACAAGCACATTTATACATATCCTTCAATGCTGGCATATTAACATTACGAGGTAAGCTTATTTAGTTTTTATAAATGCTAAAAATAAAATATATGCTTGACATATTAAAAATAACATTTTCAGGAATGTAATCTTAAAAACTGCAAAGATAATCATGAGACATCTATATTTTAAAATATTTTAATGTTTACACATTACAAATAATGTTATAATCTCTAGTGCATTTATTCTTTAGACTGTTATGTATTTACTGTACGTGTACTGGCAATTTAAAAAACTCCATTAGGAAGAAAAATTTACAAACAACATGTTACTACCTTACTAGTGGACAGATTATTAATACATAGTATAGCTATTATACACAGTATAGCTATTATATCAATAGATGAAATTATAAGAAGATCCTATTGAACTGAAATGTGAATATAATTATAGAATAATCAGAGAGTAATTAAATGAGTTATTTTCTTTCTCTGTAGACATTAGTTTGCATTCACCCTTTCATAAACATTAATTTATCTAAAGTGATGATTTTGGAAAACGTTAAACGAATTTTTAAAAGAAAGAAATAGAAAACTATCATTTGATTAAGTTCTGTTAGTTTAAAAACCTAAATTCTGGCTACTAAGTTAAAACTTCCCTGGCATGCGTAGCTTTTACTGAAACAAAAAAAAAGTTTCATGAGCAGCAAAGTGTGTAGGACCTGAAACCATGGGATCAAAGCTAGTCTACTCATAACGAATCCCAGGCAAGCAAATTACTATGTTACTTTGGGCAAATTTCAGCATTCCTGTTTCTTGATTTCCTCACCTGTAAATAAGAAGGGACACTAACAGCCTCTACTTTTTAAGATTACAGTGAAGATTCAGGGAGTTAATGTGTGAAAAGTGCTCAGTTATTTTTCAGATTTCAAGTACAGATTTAAATATACACAAAATATTTATATTCCAACAAATTTCTACTGAATATATAAAGAACTAATCCAGTAATTAGCTGCTCCATCCAAAGCATAAGTGGAAAAATAACTCATTCATTTCCAAATTATTCTGTTGCTTCAGACTTGATTCAATATACAAAGACACTTGAGACATGGCCAGTATATACGCATACATGACACAAATGAATGCTTTTGGTCTATAATAATAGACCTAAACAAACAGGATAAGAGATGTAAATTATTTAACAAACTTTATATCTCCATTTCAATTGCTTTTGTGATTACATCCCCCATCAGTTGCTTTCAGACATCTTTTCATTATCCTTCATTCAACTATTACCACCAAAGCATACCACCTTTGTTTCCTATTATAAATGCTCACAAAAAAATTAATACTGAACTCTAAGAACTTTACTGCATGAATGACACCTGTATTATTCTACATAAAAATGATTAAAGAGTAGAAATGCAAAACTGATAGGTAAAAGCAACTTAAAATTTTTTGATGATTTTATAATCAATTACGTAAAGTATTAATTTTCATAACTACAACTAAATATGCTCTGAATTGTTTTGAAAATAATTATGTCACAGAACTTTTACTTATTTCCTTCTAACAGTTTCAATTTGAATTTAGAAGGATGGTGTTTCAATGTGTATGTCAATGTTTTCAAAATCATTTATTATTATATGCTGCTTTAGGTGGATTTTAATTTGTTTTAAAAAATTCTACTATTCAGTAGGACACGTTTAATAATAATATTTATTACTCATTCAAACGTTGTTACTGTGGTCTCAGGTAGAGAACTTGATAACTATAGTTTTCTGACTTATTAAACCTCTCAAAAATTCAGATAATACTGAAAATACGGCAATCTGGCATTATTCTATCATAGTATTACATGCTTACAATACTTACATATATTAATTTTAACTGAAAATAAAGTTTACTAATGTATATTCAATTAAGATTTTTCAATATTAAATTAATAAGTGTCAACCTGTACTAACATTAAGTTACTCCTGTGATTTCTTTTTGAGGAAAATAAAACTTCAAAAATTAAATCTGAACATACCTCTAACATTAACTGTGTAAACTCTTCATTACTAAGGAATGTAGGTTTCCAGTCCTGTCGAATTTCACTAGCATCTGACTGTGCAGTGATTTCTGTAAACAGATTATTTGACACATAAGTGGCATACTCCAGACACAGGACAGGGGTAGGGGAGGGGGCAGTAGGCACAAAAAGTAGGTAAAGAAGTTCTAAAATATGTTAAAAATATTTAAACATTATTAGTTTATTTTGCCACATATTTCTAATGTACTTATGAGAAAGCTATCAATAAATAATGAGTTGAACTATTTAGGCAACAAATATTTTTCCAATTTTAAATGCAGATATATTAAAACCAGGTAAAATAAAAAGTTATACAAAATGTCTTTTCTCTTCCTACTTTAAATATGAGATCCACAGGCTATAACATCGATAGGTCTAGGTACGTAGGTCAGATTGTAGCATAATGAAATACTCGGGCTAATGTGGCAAGTTAACTCCTTGGTTTCTTGGAAATACCAGTTTCTTTGATTTTTCTCTGGGAGATATGATGATCTGTGTTGCTGATAGGCCTGATATTGCTTCTTGCTTAAAACAATGAGGAAACAACCAGAACAAGTAGATCAGATTAAGCATTATGAAGAAATTCTTTTTCTCCTCCTTTCATTGCCATTCAAATGGTAGGTACCAAAGCTGACATAAAGATGTGAGCCTGGAGAAAAGGTACTAAGGAGGACAGTGAGTCACTTTAACAAATCAGACTTAATCTCTGCCATGGTCAGGGAGAGATTCCTCCCAGCCTGAGGGATTCTCTCTTAATTATCCAAGGAGACTAAATAAAGATTTTGGATAAAACTTTTGTAGTCATAATCCGAGAGTGATTTTGCTTAGTGTACTCTTCCATGTTTTTTTAGTGGTAGACAGTTGGCCAAAAATAGAGATCCCTGGCTAGAGGCAAATATTTTAACATTATTATTTTTTTCTACATATTTATAATGGATTTACTTATGAAAAAATTATTAGTAAATAATAAAACCAAAACCATTAAGGTAATAAATGGTTTTTCACTTTTAAATACACACATATTAAAACAACTAGTCAAGATAAAAATGTATGTCACAATATATGTCTAATGCATGAAATACATTCTACTTTGCAATGAAAAGTATGGACTAAGTTGTTTTGACTTTTCTATTACTGAAATATAAATATAGAATATTAAAATGTTACCCCAAATGTGGCATATTAGAAATTCCTATACTATATGAAGAGTAAGAGTACAGCTAGAAATTTTGTGGACTATAGTCATGCTTTTCAAATTCATATGAAAAAATGGCTCTGATCTACAAGCAAATCCCATCAATTTTTCTAAACACAGTTTAAAGTATCTCAGAATTTCTTTTAATGTAAGCTTAATTTTTATAAGAATCATACACTTCATGTCAAAATTTGTCTTCTATCATCACAAAGAAATGCACAGATATTATTTCATTTCATTCAGCAATCATTTATTGAACTACTACAATACCTGAAGGGCTGAGTGTACTATCTTACAAGGGTAGCTGAAGTTAGTGAGAATACTATCTGTAGAGATAAAATGTAATGATAATGGTGGTAATAAAAATGAAGACTAACAATCTTGACACATTTACAGAAGAATCAACAGAACCTAGGAACTATGATACAATACTAAAAAAGATGAAAAAAATCCAATAGACTTTTCAGGATTGAGTCTTGAGAGACTAACAGGATGATGGTGTAAAAATGGAAAAAAGAAAGCTGACAAAGAGATACTTGAAAAAATGAACAGAAAATCCGTTTTAAATAAATTGTGTTTGAGAATATTTAAGAGAATCAGGTGTTATCTGGAAATCAAAGACTGAAAAGTACATCTAAAACAGTCAGAAGTTTAACAGAGGCAATAGCTGAAGTTATGAAACAAAATTAAGGTAAAGATAAATCAAGCGCACAAAAGACAAAACCTTAACAACTTACAAGGCAGAAAAATAGAGGAAATAAGTTGTTTTCAGTTAGGAATGAGAAGGTAAATGAGAAAATGCAGTATAACATGGGCAAGGGAAAAGGAAGGCTATGGAGGGATAAATATTTCCAATGTTTCAGAGGTGCAGAAGCTGAGGTATAAGAAAAGCTATTAATTTCTTGGTGGCAGAGAGGGTGAGGGCAATGGCATTAGGAAAATCAATAAAAATAATTTCGAAGAATAGCGGGGCATAAGCTAGGCTGGTAATGCATTATTAAATGAGAAAGAAATAAAGAGAGTAGTCACAAATTCTCCTGAGATGTTTCATTTACATCTGATAAAGGAAATATCCTTTTACAAGGTATTACTCTAACATGTTACCCAAATACTTAATATTCCTTAAATTTTCTTCATGACTCATTTAGTCCAAGTGATTTTCCTCAATTAATACATAATCATTTTATTTTAAAGCTTAAGTGTTTATTTCCTAAATATACACTGAAAATGACAGTATGGTCCCCCTTATTCCTTACTTATTCTAAAACGATGACTCAGTTGAAAAATCAACTATTTTTAAGTCTTCCCTAACACTTTCCTCTGTGTTCTCATGGCAAATTTTTGGTTTATAACCACTACTCACAGTATAACTATCTGCCTGGTTAAGTTGTTTACAAGTTTCCTTCTCTTTGCTTGAGTGCTTAAGGGCCAGGAACAGTATGTGCCCCGTGAAAATCTAGGATATAGTAGCTACTAAATAAATACTTGTTGAATGAAAGAAAGAACCAGGAAAACTTTTTAAAAGCAACTAATTTCGTTCTCTTAAAAATGCTTAGAAAACATCTAATCTTAAGCTCACTTAAGTCAAATAATCTTAAACCAAACTTCTTTTACATTATACTTTAAGAGTCTGGCTTTTTTCTTTTTTTTAAAAAAATCCATTCTACAAAGTTAAACATTTACCTTTATGCTTTCGTAAAAAATCAATGCTCTTCTGTAGAACAGTAGATTTGTCCATCTTTCTAGCATTACCAGGAAGCATGGATCCCAGTTCTTTAATGAGAACATTAAATTGATCTCTACGTTTCTTTTCAGATTTGTTTCTAGATACTCTAATGAGATAAAAAAATGAAATAAGCAAACTTCAAAATATCCACTTACACAACTGCTTTAACATATACTCAATTTTGGACACAACAACACAGCATGTATTCCTCTTGATAAAGACGGTAATGTTTATCTCCCAGGTTACCAAAAATATACACTTAATCTGGGCATTAATTTTTAGCTTATCACTAGGGAAACCTACATATTAAGCATCTGATATATGTGTCTTTTATAAAAATGCAATATGATATATTGAATTTAAATTTCAGGTTCTAGTTAATATTTAACAAGGATTTTATTCTTAAGTTTATTATGAATATTTCTGAAATACATCATATGAAAGTTCATATAATGTGTAAAAAATTATTAAAAATCACTGTAAGTTTTAAATAACAGAAATTTAAAAATGAAACTTTCCCTATCTCCAGTTTTAATCATACATTCCTCCTTTTCTTTATTCCTACATCCCCGCCTCTAACACAGAGCTATAACCATTTGCTTGCAAATGGTTGTAAGCTCCATCACAGCCCAAATTTTTTTCATCTAAACATGTAAGCATAACACATAACAAACATTAAGTACTCAAAATATATCTGCCAAATGAATAATTATTATAATTCTATGTGAAGCTGTACCCAGCAAATACTTAGTTTCATTGAGAACCCTTGAAACAAGTAAATACTATCATTTATAGAGAACTGAACTATTCTATAATATTTCTAATTATCTGCTTTGTAAAGTCTGATTTTCCAATTCAGTTTTTGCTTAAGAAAAGTATACTACTTTCCCAAAGGTCAGGTTATAATTCTAATTTTTTGTTTTTCAGTAAAGAGAGGCATGTATTCTCAATTAGTACTGGGAAAAATACAACTGCTCCAACCACCTATGAACTTAATAGATATTAACTGATTCTGTCATCGAACATTAAGTGCTTGCTATAATGACAGAGATTGTGCTAAGAAGGGCTAGTGAAGCCAGAGAAAGATAAACTCTTTCAAGAAATTCACCGTATTCCTATGGAAACTCAGAAGAACCAGAGGCAGCATTTGTGTGCTGAACTGAGTTATGATGGCATAATGTACAAGGATGGTAGGTTGCAGGGCATTCCAGGTATAGAAAATATGTACAAAGATGAAAACCTATCTTTGAGCAGTTCAGCATGCTTAATGTGGCTAGTGTACATACTTCCTGTAGTCAAGTATTCTAGAGAGGTGGGTGGGAGCAATAAATATTGAAAAATAAATCATGAATTTTTATGCTATGTAAAAAATAATTTAGTTTAATCCCTAAAATTAGAAAAAGGCATTGAAGTTTTAAGCAAAGAAAGGACATGAATAGAACTGCCTGTTAATAAGACCATTCTGGCAGAGAGTGACGGCATGAGCAAGTGACTGGCAAAATAAGTTCATTTAGCAAATAATTTTAAAAACTTATTAAATAGCATACAAGACTGGAGGTCAGATGACTATGCAGGAAGCCATATGCCAGCCTACAAACCAGGGCAGTGGCAGTGTTAACAAAGAAGTGTGGGTTTGAGGACTAAGATGTAGAACTGTCAATTGTAGGTGCATCAGATTTGATTTGGAGTAGTAATACAAACGGGAAATCTGAGAGAATTTCAATACTGATAATGCTGGTTATCAATGAGAAATATGATGTGTGATACCAGTTTTTGGTGGGCAAATGATTTAGGGAGAATTCAGAAATGGTTTAACTTTTGACATTTTAAAGGACACACATAGGAGGCAGTTAAAGGAGCCTATGCACATGCCTCTAAAAAAGAACAAGAAGCAGCTGAGAATTAGCAAATATATAATATGTGAACATATGGGAAGGAGATAAAAAAAATTAAGTCAATATATGTTGTACATTTATGTACCAGGCACTACTATAAACTTTTGGTGTTTTTTTTGTTTTGTTTTGTTTTTTTAAGGAAAGGTGTAAGCAGGAATGAAGGTGAGTAGGCAGGAAGAGAGGAGGAAGAAGCATTTTATATTTGTTTAGTTGTTCACATTGGTTGTCCCCCACCCTAAGACTCAAACCCAGGATTATGTGACCTAGACTCCTTTGGAGGTGACTGATCTAACTGCTACCCCACCAGGGTACTACAAACATTTATAAAATCTCATTTAATTTTTAAGAGGCAGAGTTTCTTATAATTCTTCATTTTACGGTTGTGACAAATCAGGCATAAAGAACACGCCCAGGATCATACAGCTACCATGAAATATTCAAGTCAAGCTCTTTAACTACAAGGGGAGAAGATATGTAGAAATCAACTCTCACTGCCAACTCTATCACAGGATCATACCCATTAAAACAAACTACTTCATATTCAGGTTCAAAGTACTCAAGCCTCTGTGATCTCTTTGTTCTGGTTTCACCAATAAGGTCTTTGACTTATTGTTTTCAGTCAGTTCAATGTGGTCCTGTTTAATTCTGACAGCATTATTATAAGGTTCCATTCTCTTTTCAGGATTTTCCACAGCCACAGTATTTTTGATTCCATTAAAAACATGATCAAACCCTTGTGAATAAAACACTCACAGCTCACCTTAATATTCTATAACTTGGCTTTGAAGACTGTTTAAATGAACTCCTTAGAGTTCTACCCCTTCATTCAGGCAAGACATTCTTCTCATCTTATCAGTCTTTATCTCTAATAAGTACTTGGTAGAATTTTTCCTTTTTAGACTGAGGTTAAGAGAAAGGGGTTGTCCTATATGTTTGTTTCCATCTTCACATAAAGGTCTTTTATTTCCATGAGTAACACTATGCAGTTTTTCTAAAAATCACCTTAGATAATTTTAATAATTCATTAAAATATTTAGCAATTTACCTGGTTGTTGTATTTGTCTTATCGCTTTCATTTTGCTAAACACAGACATTTAGGAATGATTACTTATTACATGATTCTTTTATACCTGTGTAATGCTACAATGCCCTCTACTCTCATCTAAGCACCTACATAGTTCAATGTGGCTGGAAAAAGAACATAAAATGTTTACTGTTCACTTTCAATGACTACAGAGTAGGCTGTTTGCTACTTGGACCATCCCTCCTGATATAATTACTGTCAGATTCTTATTTAAGGTGAAAACCCACACCATCACCACTATAGTTCTAGGTCTCATGCCATCACCTACTTGATAATATTTCAAGAATTCTCCCCCCTCTCTCTATCACCTACTATCTCATCTATGAGAAGAAAGTCAAGAGAGAATGGAGGCATGAAAAAGTACACAGAAACCAAGTCTAATATTTTAAGGCAAATAATTTGGAGATCACTGATTTACTATTTATGTATTATTTAATTATCTTATATCTCATTTATTTACAATTTTACATCTTAGGTTGAACTACCTTTTTGCTTTGTCTTTGTCATCTTCTTCCACCAACCCATCAAAAATACTACCATCATCTCTAAAAAAAAAAAAAAAAAAAAAAAAGTTGATATAGAATATAAAGGGCAGATTCACTAAGCAGCAGAAACAGCAATACCGAATGACATTTGAGTCAAATCAATTATATACTAGCTAACAGTTAAATCTATTTTATAGTTAATGAATTGTACAAATTTAAACTCAATAATTAGTAATTGTTTAAATGTTAGCCATTATATTTAAAATGAACTTAAAATTATTTTCAAATACAACAGCCTAGTTAATGCAGTTAATTTTCTACTGACAAACATTTGTTAACATCCATTTGCTCTATATATCTCTGTTCTGGATGTGCTCAGAGCGGTTACCCAGACATTTAGGTCCTTGCTCTCCTATAGCCTATTTTCTAGTAGAAAGAAAACATGTTAGGGAAGGACTTGTTGAGGTGGAGACACTTAAACTGAGATTTAAGTGACAAGAAGGGGTTGGTCACGGGATGATCTAGGAAAAGAGAATTAACAAATGAAATCAAGAGCTATTGGCTAATCCTAATCCCTTAATCTAAGACACAATATTAAATAATTTTAGGTGATTTGTGAGCTTTTACAAGAATTCATTACTGACTCCTTTAGCCAGCCATAACTTTCTGTGACCCTAAAGCCTATAAAGTACTTGCTAATGCACTATTGAGACCATCTGAAATCATGTATCATAAAAGTCCACACATGGACTTTTGGATTCCATATATGCAATGAAGTTTATGAAAAATTCTGTATTATATACATTTGAGAAACTCAGTAACTTTCACTATACCCACATATATAAAGAAATCGTGTTAAAATCACTGCTTTAGCCTGAACAGTCATCTCTAGACACCATGCTGCCTAAAATGGGAATTGGCAATCATTCAGAGGTGTAATATCAAAGTCATATTTAACCTCTGAGGAGCAGTGAAAAAATATCTCTTCTAAGAAGATGACACATGAATCCCACTTGCTCTGGCATAACCCAAATCTATGGCAGCGGTGCAGGCAGACCTCTCTAGGGAAACATTTTGCCTCTTTTGTCTTAAGTTCTGGTAAAGTATACATATTAGCATTATTTATCTCACAGAGAAGGGAGAAGGGGGTTTACCCCAGATATTAAAAGTTTACTTCTATATACAATTCTCATCTCAAAACTCTTAAAGAATTCCCTATGGAAGAACCACACAGTACAGTATAAAAAAAACAAAAACAAAACAAAACACAGGAATTTTAGGGTCAGACCAATACAGGTCGTAATTTTAGTTTACCACTTAACAATTCTGTAACCTTAAACAAGTTATTTAACCTCTCTGATCTATAGCTCTCTCATCTGTATATTTCAAAGACTGTTGTAAGGTTAAATGAACTAATATATAAAATTTTTTCTACACTTTAGCTAGTAATGAGTAGGTGCTTAAAAAATGTCACTTTGCATCGTCAACGTTAAGATACCATTGACTGTAAGATTTACCATTTTTTTATGTACCAATACAAAGTGCTATCAGATAAACTATAAGCCAATTCTAAGTTGAATCCCAATGTCAGAGATATTAAAGTGTTTTTAAAAATATTCAAAATCTTAAAAATCAAAGAAAAAAGGTCTATCCTTTTCCTAAGAGTAAGATTTTAAGATTACAATTTCAACTGATGAAATCCTGTTTATAGTTACCACTTATCAGTCACAAATACTAAAATGCTTAAAGGAAAAGAATTAGCACCAAAAGACAAGGAGATGTCACAACTTCTTTCAGAGAGCGCCAATGAAATCACTCAAAATTACAATCCAAGAACACAAGTCATAACAAGCCTTCAGTATTTCACTACATTTGCTCAATACAAAAATTTAACATAAAATTGTTTAATCACAAAACTCCTTTCCATCCTTTACATTTTTTGATATAGACTCAATCAGCAAACTTTAAATATACTCGTACAATTCAAAATCAAAGAATCTTTAAAAACATACCAAAAACATACCTGTCAACAATCAAGCTCATTTTACTACTGCTTACGGTAAACAACATAACACACTACGTTTTCGCCTTGTGGTAGACATTTGTACGTCTCCTTGAGTGGAAAGAAAGATAAATGGTCATTAGTTCTCTAAAAAACACTTTTATAAACATAATAATCTTGAGAAATACTGATGTTATCAGAGTCTTCAAAGTATTTTTGTACTGAAGACGGGAACATTATTTCAAGGAAATACCTTTTAGCACATTTGAAGTTTTCTTACTTTTAAAATAGACTAGTAGTAATCCTTCTCTGTGATTCAGGCAGCTAAAACATAGGCGAAAGCTATGAAAGCCATGGACTAGGATTCAAGACCCAGGGTCAGAGGTGGCAAAAAAAAAACAAGGAAACGAATTTAAAATTCAGGTCCATAATCCATTTTCTTTGTACTATAATCAAAATTTAAAATTCACTATAATAGTATATACATATTAGGCTATGTAACTAAACAGGCTATAATAACACCATCTGTCAGCAATAAACATTTGTTGAAAAGCCAATCTTCTGTTAAACACAATAAGGTAAAGTTTGGAGATACAAGGAAGAAAGACACCTTTGTCTATGTATGCATATATCTGCAAATGAATAAGGAAATAGATACTTAATTATAATAAATAGAATAATGAAAATATATAGGGGGAGACAAAGGGAATATTCTTGATGACAGTGACTTTGTCAGGCAGGCTAGACTCCTGTTACTGAACATATGGCCCAGAGATCACCAGCATTGCCATTATCTAAGAGTTTGTTAAAAGACAGAATCTTGAGCCTCACCCCAATTCCTAGTAAATCTGAAATGCAGATGCTTACAGAATACATCAAAGAGCAATAGTTGAAAGGACTCTAGGCCACAAGAACAGCAATTTGTAAAGACACAGACCTTTAGGAGATGAGGGGGAGCATATTTGTGAAACATAGTAACATTTTCTTCAGAGAAAAATGTAAGCACCTTACAAGTACTAGAACACAGTAAACTAGTAGAGCAGTGAAGGTAAATCAATTAGAAAAGAGCCATATAATAGGTGTCTCATACCCACACTGAAGGATTAAAATGTACTGCTTAAAACTGAATCATAAATCTAAAATTTGTCTCTTTTTATTCTGCAGTTTTTCTAAAGTGTAAAGCAGATTTTATCAACACAAGATACTTAGGTGTTAGATCATGAATTTCATATTGAATAACCACCTTAAATCTAATAAACATTCTACAGTTTTGAGGCATAAGAAATTCGACTTCAACCATATTTTTATTTAAAATTTAGAAAATAGTGCAGACCAATGTGTAACTGTAATTAAACCAGAGAAGATTAAAGGTGTTCTAGGAACATAAGATTTGTATATTTTTTTTTCAGAAAAAGGTCATTCCAAGGTATAGTTAAGATGCAGCCTTTTCACTACCTTTTGTATTTTGGGGATCTTTTGAATTGATTGTTCAGAAAACTTTCAATGTAAGTTCAATGTATTCTTCTATATATGGATGACCATCAGCCTCGGAATTCTGTTTAAACAAGAAAATTGTATTTATTAGATTTATTCAACTTACAGTGTT
This sequence comes from Solenodon paradoxus, assembly GCA_004363575.1. NCBI lineage: Eukaryota > Metazoa > Chordata > Mammalia > Eulipotyphla > Solenodontidae > Solenodon > Solenodon paradoxus. The sequence goes on from RJWH01000664.1 coordinate 590,892, forward strand.
ATCATAAAAATGTTTTTAAAATAATTTCTAAAACAAAATTTAGAGCTTTATCACAGGAATATGTACATAACAAATGTTAAATTCTATATATCATATCTGAAAGAATTTTAAAATAAAGAATAAATTAAATCACTTAATTCTAGCACAAAATGGCTATAAAATGTTAATAGATACACAAAATAAAAAGATGGAATCTGTGATATAAATTAATATAAAGTGTGGCAGGAAGAGAGCAAAAAAAAAACTAGACTTTATCAAGTTGTCATCAGCATAAAATAGAGTATCAAAATTGTAAGATGTTTTATGTAAGACACATAATAAAAAGCACAAACAAAATACCTACAGAGGATACACAAAAGGAAATGAGAAAGGAATCAAAGCATGTCATTACAGAAGAAAAAAAATCAACAAGGCACAAAGGCATGTCCTGATGGAGTAGCGTTTTGGTCAACTGCCTCCAGTCTAAGCACAGTATACATACATCCCAGGGATCTTGGGGCAAATAACTAGAATATACAACTAAAAAATAACTAAAGTGCTTCTTCCTCCTCTCTCTTCTGGCCTGATTGCTCACCTTCACTCCTGCCCATACCTTTCCTTTAAACAGACCAAAAAAAGCACAGCACACCCTGGTGGAATAGCAGTTAAGTCAATAGCCTCCAAAGGATGCAGGCCACATACTCTTGGGTTCCTCTTCCAGGTTCAGGGGAGCCAACCAGTATGAGCAACTAAATAAACAGAAATCAATCAATCAATAAAATGCTTCTTCTTCCTGTCACTTCTGGTCTGTCTGCCTATTACTGATTTCATTCCTGCCTGTATTTTTCCTTAAAAAAAAAAAAAAGAACAAATACAAAAAATAGGAAAAAAGTGACAAAAGGCCACAAGTCAGATAAAAACAATTTACAAATGTCAAAAGTAAGACCCTCCCTATGAGTACTTTAAATGTAAATGGATTAAAGTCAGCAATCAAAAGAAAAAGATGTCTAAATGGATTAAAAAACAAGATTCAAATGCAGTTATGCACAGCTGTACAGTGATACATTGAGAAATGTTTCCTTCAGCAATTTCACAATACCAACACCACAGACTGCACTTACAAAGTTAAGTTGACTATACTATATGGTATAGCCTATTTCAAACCTAGCCCATACAGAGACCACCACTTTATTTGCAATAAAGTTAATCTAAATATTGTTTTTCAGAACATGACTACATACCATCCATAAGAGATCATTTTAGATTTAAGAACACACATAACAGAAAGTAAGGGATTAGAAAAAGATATTCATGCAAATAGTATTCAGAAGAGAGCAAGAGTGGCCATGTTTATATTCAATAAAATAAACTAAGTCAAAAACTGTCACAGGAGACAAAAAAGAACATTACATAATAAAACGGTTAATTCATTAGGAAGATATAACAATCACAGATCCAAATCAGGGAACCCAAATATCTAAAACACACATTAGTGGAAATAAAGACAGAAAATACTCAGCAACAACATAATGATAGTTTTCAATATCCCAGCCTCAATAATGGGTAGAACATCAATAAGGAAACAGACTACTTGAACAATATTATTTTAGAAATGGACTTAAAACAGATATACACAGAATATTAGTCTACTCAGCAGCATAAGAATGTACATTCCTCTCAAATACATACGGGACATTCTCCAGAATTGATCATGTTAAGTGTCTGTCTGTCTGTCTGTCTGTCTGTCTGTCTGTCTCTCTCTCTCTCTCTCTCTCTCTCTCTCTCTCTCTCTCTGCCCCTCCCCCAATCCCTTTAAGACTGAAATTATACTAAGTATCTTTTCTGACCATAACAGAGTAAAACTAGAAATCAGTAACACTGAAAATTTACTAATGTGTGCAAATTAAAGATGACACTCTTGAACAATCAATGGGTTGAAGAACTAAAAAAGGAAATTAGAAACTACAACTGATACCAAAGAAATACAAAAACACGAAGGATCTTAAGATACTACGGTAAAAAACTAAATACAAATAAATGTATAACCTAGAAGAGATAAATTCCACAAAACATACAATCAACCAAAACTAAATCATAAAGAAATAGAAAATCAAAACACTACTATAACTAGTAAAGATACTGAATTGAATAAAAAACTTTGCAACAAAGAAAAGCCCAAGAACCAAACAGATTCACTGGAGAATTCTACCAAACCCTGAAAGAATTAATCAACACCAATTCTGCTCAAAGTCTCCCCAAAAACTTGAGAGAACATATCCAATATCCAAACTCATTTTATGAAGTCAACATTACCCTGATACCAAAGCCAAAGAGACTCCACACATGTAAAATGATGAATATAGATGCAAAATCAAGAAAACATTAACACAAAAATATTCACTAGCCTATTAGAAGGATCATACACCATGGACAAGTGGGAAAAATAAATCGATGTGATAAACCACATTAATAAAACAAAGGATAAAAATTACATGGCCATCTCAATTACAAAAAAAGTATTTGACATATTTGAAATCCTTTTATGATAAAGACATTCCTATCTAGAAACAGAAAGCTTTTCAAAGATACCAACGGTCATATATAAAAATCCCACAGATAAACACTAAGCTCCACTGTGGAAAATTGAAAGCTTTCCTCTAAGATGAGGAATGAGACCAAATGCCCAATCTCACTACTTCTATTCAACAGAGTACTGGAAGTCCTAAACAGAATTAACTAGGCAAAAAATAAAAAGGCATTCGAATAGATAAGTTAAAAGTAAAATCACTTCAACATGCAGGTAACATGGTATTATATACACACACAAATGCACACACAAGCTGTCATAACTAATAAAGATTAATATTGCAGAATACAAAATAAACATAGAAAAGTCAGTTGGCATTTCTATATACTAGCAAAACAATATGAAAGAAAATTAAGAAAACTATTCCATTACGATAGATTCGAAAAGGGTAAAATACTTAGCAATACCTATGAAATACCTGCACAATGACTTTAAAAAATTCTGTAAGAAGTTAGATAAAAATATTGGAAAAATATCCCATTTCAAGGATTGGAAGATTTAATATTGTTAAAATATCCATACCACACAATGTGATCTACAGATTCAATGTAATCTCTGTCAAAAACCCAATGGCATTTTTTGCAAAATCAGAAAACTATTAAACTTGATAAGGAATCACAAAACCCTCAAATAGTCAAAACAATATGAGAAAGAACAAAGTTGAGGGGTCCTACACTTGCTGACTTGAAAACATTACAAAGCTACTGTAATAAAAACAGTGTGAGACTGCTACAAAGACAGGCATATAGATCAATAGAATAAAATAGAAAGCCCAGAAATAAACCCATGCATGATCAAATGATCTTCAACAAGGGGGCTTAGATTCTTCATCAAATGGTGCTAAGAGGATATCCATATGCAAATTAATGAAGCTGGACTTTATACATCAGACAGCACCATACACAAAATAAAATAAAAATGGATTGAAGACTTAAACTTAAGACGTGGAACTATAAATTCCTAGAATAAAACATGTGAGAAGACTTCAGGGCACTGAATTTGGCAATACCTTCTTGAATATGACACCAAAAACACAAGAAACAAAAGCAAATATAGACAAGTGAGAATACATCAAACCAAAAAGCTTTTGCATAGCAAAGGACACAATCAACAGAATGAAAAGGCAACCTATAAAGTGGGAGAAAATAACTGCAAACCATTTATCTGATATGGGGCTAATAACTAAAATATATAAAGAACTCCTATAATTTAGAAAAAAATTAAAATTAAAAATGGGAAAAGGACTTAAGCAGACTTTTCTCCTAAAATAACAAATAGCCAGTGGATATATAAAAGATGCTCAATATCACTACTCAGAGAAAAAACACAAAACCACTACACATTTGTTAAGATGGTCATTATAAAAAAAAAAATCTTCAACAGAAATTAACAAATGATAGCAAGAATATGGAGAAACATGTCCACTGTTTGTGGGAATGTAAAATGGTGCAGCTGCTATGGGAAAACAGTATGGAGATTTCGCAAAAAAATTAAAAATACAACTATGACACAATCCCACCAGCAATTCCACTACTGAGTGCTTATTAAAAAAAAAACCAAGAACAGAATCTTGAAGAAATAATTACATTCCCATGTTCACTGCAGCATATTCACAATAGCCAAGAGGTAGAAACAACCTAAATGTCCATAGATGATGAATGGATATAGAATAAAGTGATACGTATGTATATACAAATCTACACACAAACACAGGAATATTATTTGATTGTGTATTTAAAAAGGGAGAAAATCCTGGCCTTATGTGACAACATAAATGAACTTTGAGAACATTATGGTAAATGAAATAAAACAGCTACAAAAGGCAAAATAATAGAAGATTTCACTCACATATCTAAGTTGTTCATTATAAAGCCAAAAGCAGAATAATGGTTGCTGGAGGCTTGGAAGAGAGGGAGAAAAGAGAATTGCTGTTCAGTGAGCTAAAGCTTCAGTTATGCAAGATGAAAAGTTCTAGTGATATGCTGTACAATAATGTGCATACAGTTAACAATACTGTACTGCATACTTAAAAATTCTAAGAGGGCAGAATTCATACTGTTTTGTTTTTGCTATCCATTTACTTCGTGTGTGTGTGTGTGTGTGTGTGTGTGTGTGTGTGTGTGTGCGTGTCTACAGTGGTTTTCTTGTAGACAACATATAATTGGATCTTGCTCTATTATAACTGACACATTTAGACTACCATTATTCAAAGTACTTGTTGATTGACATAGTTGGATCAATTCCTGTCCTACTGATAATTATTCCTATTTGCTGTCCTTGTTTTTTATTTCTGATTGTCTTTTACTTTTTCTGCTTCTGTGGTTTTAAGCATTTTATAATTTTTTTAAGTATTTTGATTCCTGTTCTCTCATTTCTTGATAAGATATATAGCATGTATCAGTTATACTTTGATTTTCACCTTTTTAAAGGTTAGCCGTGAACTTACAATATACATTTACAGCTAAACCAAGTTCAAATAACACTATATTACTTCATAGATACTTTATACTACACTTTGTACTTTATAATAACAAAATAATCCTTGCTATACCCTCTCATCCCTTCTATCACTAAGATTTTTTCACTTATATATAAGCAGATTTTTAATTATTTTAACATGCACTTTTACTACAGTAAAAAGTTACAGAGAAAAAAGAAAAGGTATAAATTAGATTAAGGATGTCAATCACTCGTTTCAAGTCAGTAAGTACTTAAGGATCAATATATATACGAGTTCTGTGCTATAGATTACAAGCACTTAATAAAATAAAGGAATTAATTAACAAAAAATTTCTTAGGCCTTTTCCAGTAACAGACTATCTTACAAACTAATGACATGAGCCAAAGCCTAATAAATGAAACTGCAAGAAGGTATCACTATATTTAGCACTAAATAGGTTTCCTGAATATGTCCTCTATTGTTCAAAACATGCATTTCTAATAATGAAGTATTCAGGTTTGATTGATAAAAATAAGACTTTAATCAAATGACCTATAAACTTCTAATGAATGTATATTAGTTCATATACATTTGACACTTTCACTGAATTCTCTTTATGAGCTAGTGTAGAAACAGCAATGATTTGATAATGACCAGTGATCCCTTTTACATTACATAATATTTTATTAAGGATCCAATTATAACTGTTTCACATTTTGTTTTTTCTTCTAGTTCCATACTTTGTGTATGCATTTATATTAGTTTTCATTTTTACCTTCAAGGAGGAAAATTAGAGTGAATTTTATTAAGCAGTGAAGAGACATTAATGATTTGTTCTTTTATAAGATTCTTTTGCTTACATGATGGAGAATGGTATGGAAGAAGACAGGGCAAGAGTTAGGAGACTAGTAAAAACAGGGTATTATAATTTATATTTCAGGCAATATAATATAGAGGCGAAGTTTAAAGAAAGAAATTTAGAACTTTTAATAAGATAAAAAAAGTGACTAGACAGAATTGGTAAATGATTAACATTCAGAAATAGGGGTCAGGAAGCAGTTAAGAGTATAACCCAAAATTTGGTTTGGACACATCTGTGAGTTGGGTAGAAAACCCAGGAGGAATAAACTAAAGGGTAGTGGGAGTGAAGAATGGTGAAAGTAGTGGCTAACCCTTATTGAATATTTACTATGTGCCAGGCATTGTTCAAGGTGTTCTCTCATTCAACACTTTCAGCAATCATATGAGATAGGCTCTATCATTATCTTCATTGAGAAAACCAAAACAAAGAGAATAGGTAAGCTGGCCAAGATAAACTCTGATAAATGAATTTGAACTATTTTCAATCACTATATTACAGATACATCAGAAATACTTTTGAAGACTTCATTGTTAGACATATTTTAAAGATTCCTATGGGACATGCAAAAGCAAAAATGTCCAGTATGCTGCTCTAAGTAAGGATTTGGCGTTCAGAAAAGAACTTCATGACGATGTAAACTGAAAGGCATCAACATAAATTGTAAATTTGAAATAATGAAATGGATTTCTCTAGAATATAAAAATATGAGGTTAAAAAAAAGACCAAAATTGAAACCTGATGACAATCAGTATTTTAGAGACAGGTAGAAGTGTAGCTAGTAAAATAGGGAGGCAAAAAATTTAAAGAAATGGGGTCTGGAAATAGATTTCCTGGACCAGCCCCTTTACTAGCTGTGAGTCTTAGGCCAGTCACTTCATCTCCATGCATGGTTTTGTTAATCTACTTAATTAAAAAAATAACCCCTAGCTACGGGTCGCAGACCTGGGTCCATTGTTTTCACTGACTGCACCTTAGTTACCTAAGTTACAAGGGGGCGCATTTCCTCAACCACACACACCTCTGGTCCTGCTCTTGAACTCAGATCCATAGCTTTCATAGCCTGTGTTTTAGTTGCCTGAGCCACAGGAGGGTGAGGGGCTCTTTTTTCATTTCTAAAATGGAGAAAATAATAGTACCTACCATACACAGTTGCTTTGAGACTTAAATCTAACATGTTACAGGTTTGCATCAGTATTCAGAAAACAGTAAATGTTCAATAAATTTTAAGTATGATTAACAATAATTATATCAACTATAAGGAAAAGGACCAATCAAAGAGATAGATGAGGACTCTCGAAACAAAGTTTTGAGAGGTAGATCAATAGTTTAAAAATATGTATACCCTTTAACCTAGTAATTTTACTTTGAGAAAAAAGGAAACAATCAGAAATACACCAAAAGTTTTATATTCCTTGGACTATTATTTAAAATAGTAAACCTAAGAAGAATTTCAGCATCTGGTAGCACTAAGAGTCATCACATAAATTCAAATATGCCTAAGTATCAACTGTGGTTATTCCTAAGAGTTAATTTATAGAACTTTTTCCCCTTTTCTTTATCCAAAAATTTTCCAAGAAAAATTATAATCAGAAATACTTAAGTGCTACTTTTCTTCTTTTTTATCCATACTAGAGCATTAACTATATATAAAGAGCATAAAATACATTTTACATATTTTAGAAAACAAAGCATGAGACTGGGTAACAAAGAAACATGTTATTATTATGAAATGAATAATAGAGACTATTTCCCCATATACTGTTCATATAATTTAATCAAAAACTTGTAATTTCATCTAATTATCAATACTTAATATTATTAATTTTAAATGGTTAATTCAAGGGACTGAGTTTTTAAAAGTGGAAACTAACATCTTTTTTAACCTACTGACCTACTGACCTACTTTGAAATTTAGTTAAATCTGATATCACAGATATTTCTGGGACTGATGGATCTATTAACATTAATTAAAAGTAGTGCTGAAATCTGATTGGTATAACACAAAACCCAGTTAATAATCCTTAACCGTTTTTCATCATTTATGAAAAATTCTAATTTGCTTCTGCAGATTATTCTTACAACTAAATATTATTCTAATTCTATTAATTATTATAATAATAATTATTCTAAGAGAACAACAATTTTAACTTATAAAGGCCCAAATACTTTTTAAGTTGTTTCACGTCTGAGTAGTTCTCAATTTATTGAATACTGAATGAGAACATCAACCTACATTTATAATAAAGGTAAAATGTTAGCAAAATGAAAAGCATTCTGAACTCTATAGCAGTTTTTAAGACAAGCATAAATTAAAAACTGACAGTAAGAACAAGAAATATATCCAAACCAAAGTCTCATGAACTATATAGCTCTTAAAACCAGAGAAAATTCTGGCTCAAGATGAACATCAAATGATACTAAAAATCGAGCCTGTCAAATGTAAAGATGCTAGGTGTTTTGAAGTCTCATTAAATAATATGCCTAGGAAACATCAAGGCTAATTCCATTATGTCCTACTTTCCTTTTACATCAGTCACCAGGAGAAGACCCAAACTCCCAGGTCATTCACCACCACCAAGAGTCTTCTGTGAACCAGATGAGTTCATTACATGACTAGGGAACTCAGACATTATGTGAAGAAACATTAGTTGAATCATTGCAATAGTTTTGTGCCCCACTAAGAGATTTTATTAATTTTTCAGTTTTTATTTAATGAGGCATTTTTGTATTTTGTGAGGGTTCATCTCACAATTAGGGAATGAATATCTTCTCACATCAGCAATTTTCTGAGATTTCCCCAATAGGCTCCCATTTTCAGGGGGCTCTTTCCCAATTCCTCTGACCAGAGAAATGGCCTTCTCTCAGGGTATTAAGTGCTAGTGCCACATGACAATGCAACTTTATAGGTAGAGATGGTCTCAGGGAAGGCTGGGGAGAGATAAAGAAAATAAAGGTGGGGAGGACCCCTATTCCTGATACGCTGGCTAGAAATAGGGGTGTTTCTTGGAGTTTTTGTTAACTGCTATATCCACAATGAATTTCTACAATTCAGTCCACTGTTCACTCAAAGATAGGTAATGGAAAGAAAAACAGAAAAAATAACGTCCAAATTATACAGGCTATTTTTCAAGTTCTCAATTTGCCTGCTAGTATTAATTTTCAGTCTTCAGCTTTTTGTTGTTCTAAGAGTTATCATTCAAATCTCAGAAACACGCTGACTCCATTTTGGGCTGGCTGTTGTGTATTCATTTCCCAACAGACTTTTACCTAATTGCCTTAGTAGTCACTGAATGATCATTACCTAGATTTATTACTTCATTAGAAGTTGCACTGTGGTGAGTTTCTAATCCCAATCATTCTCCCAACATTTCTTACTAGCTGTGATTATACTATAAAGTTAAGCTTCTCAACTATTTGTCTATTCTAAAGTATAATCTGTACAGGAAAAAAAAACTGATTCTTTCATGAACCAATGGTTTTCTGAGTAACTAACTGATACCTATTAAAGTTTTTTAAATTATTATTATAAACTTTTGAATTCTTACATATTTGTGTTTCAATCTCCATCAGTTGTTAAATTTTTAAAAAGCCATTTTAACAGATTTTAATTTATACATAAAAGAAAAATATATTTATTAACCCATTTATCCATCAACCATTTCAACAATTATCAAATCGTGGACATCTTGCTTCATCTATTCTGCCTCTTCCCTATTTCTTCTCATCCTTGTTTGTAGTCTTAGAAGCAAATTCCAATTCTCCAGCATGAATGCATAAATTATGAGAACTTTTAAAAACTGTAACAACAAAACAATTATCATACCCTAAATGTTAACAAAGGATGTATAAAACATACAAAAATAACAAGACATTTCTGAGAGAAATTTTTAAAGGCCTAAATGTAAGGGTATATATATCATGATTAATGGATTGAAAGTCTCAATATTGAAAGATACCCAAAATATCCAGGCTGACATATAGTCAATATTAAGTCAGTGAATATCAAGTAATAAAAATATTAAGTTTGCTTACTATTAAGCAAGGAATATTTCCTCATGGAACTAATAAACTAAATATAAAATTATTATTGAAATTAAAAGAACTAAGAAGAACCAAGGCAAATTGAAATAACAAAGTTTAAAGTGACAGTAAATAAAAGAGTATGGCAATCACACAACAAATAAACCAGTGAAACAGAATAGAGTCCACATACAGACCCAAAATAAACAGGATCAATTGAATTACAACAAAGGTACTACTGTACCATGACAGGAACACAGTAGTTGTCTCTGATAAAACTCACTGCATATAGGAAGTAAAATGAATCATGAATCCTACCACACACCATGTATAAGCCAAAATGTAAAAGTTAAAACAATCAAGTTTATAGAGGAAACATAGAAGTGTATCTTGGCTTTGAGACAGGCAAAGATTTTTAACACCAAAAAAACCACTAACTGAAATAGTTTGATAACAGACTTTATTAAGACATTTATAAATCAAGACACTATTAAAAGAGTGAAGAAGAGAGTCAAACACTAGAGCGAGAAAGATCTTATATATGTAACCCAACAAGAAACTTATCTTAGGAATAAAGATTTCTTGCAAATTCTTATTACAAACCCAACAAAAAAATGGGTAAATAGGCATTTCTCAAAAAAGGATATCCAAATGGTCAATAGGCATATAAAAGTGTGCTAAATCTTTTATACTATCAGGTAATTACAAATTAAAGTTATAAGAACTTTCACAATTTATATAGCAGTTAATATTAAAAACATCATTTTAACTGAAAAAGAATATAGAGTAATAAAAGTACATGTCACTACTGATGGGAGTGTAAACTGATTCAACTAGTTTAGAAAACTAGGATCACCTATTAAAGCCGAATACCTGAATCCAGCAGTTTTTGGTTACATGCCCAACAGAAATGCACACATACACATGCACCAAAACACATGCTCAAGAATGTTCGCAACAGCACTGTTCATAATAGCCCCAGTGATCCAAATGCTTATCAGTCACAGAACGGACAGATATTACACACACACACACACACACACACACACACACACACACACACACACACTGAAGTATCACAATGCAATGAAAAAGGATGAATTACTGTTACATGAATGAATGGGGATGACTTGCATAAACAAGATGATGTTCAAAAAAGGACAGACACGAGAAGTTCAAAGGTAGACAATACTAATAAATAGTGAATGAAGTCAGAATAAAAGTTACCTTTGGGAGTGCGTGAGGATTCCTATTGTCATGTCAGAGGACATGAAAAAGTGTCTTGGGTTAATGAAAATATTCTCTATCTTGATCTTAGTATTGGTTAAACGTGTGTTGACTTCATAAACTTTCATCAAAATACTTGGGATTTATGTATTTTATAATTTGCATGTTTTAATTTGATATAAAAAGTTTTAAAAGTTAGTAATACCATATCAATCCCTTTATTCTCTTAAATTTTTTGTTGTTATTTTACTTGGTGAAATTGAAGTCTAGTAGAACTAGTTTCTGCTTTAGTCTGCTTCTTACCTGGGCACTAAGTCACATTTCCTTCTTTTTTTCAGTACTGTTACTGAAGAACTGCCTTGATACGCAGATCATTGCCACATTACAAGGGCAATAGTGTCTAGCTAGTTAGATCTATACCATATTCTCGAGCTAGAAAATTCTAAGAGGGCATTTTTTTCTTAATGCAAATATAACTGATGATTTTTTTCTTATTAAGTTTCACATCATTAGCTACCACAGCTTCCATTTAACAAAATGTAGTAACAAAAATTGAGGATTCTAAGGCTTAGCATCTAAGGTCAGTTTTAGTTAAAGCTGAAAAGAGCATATCAAAGCAGGAAGGCTGTTGTAAAAACCAAGTAAATTACTGAATGTAAAGTTCGAAGAATACATAGTGGCTGGCACAAAGTTTACTTTTACAGAGTTTTTTCATTTTATCTCCCTATTACCATAAATTTTATAAAATCTTTAAAGTCATAAATGTACTAAATCATCTACAGAGACATAGAATAAAGCATCTGCATTGATAACCACATAGTTAATCACATGCCAAGACTCCTGTTTTTAGACAGCCAAAGTATTTTCTCACTTTGGAAACGAAGCAACTAGTATTCAGAGTGGTAAATGTGTCCAACATCATAAAACCATTAAGTGTCCCAGAGATTCAAGAAAAGCAAATAAAATTATGGTCTTCTGTCTGCTACAATGGGACTACACTTGTACAACTATAGAAGAACACCTTAAGAATATCCTCCATGCCTATCTATTGGCTCCAACAACTAAGTTTTGCCACTATATCTTGAAAAATCTATAACCAACATATGAAAAATAAGTGACCATATTCTATGCTAATAAATCTTTTTTTTTCCCCGCCACAGATGATGAACTATGAATTTCAAATAATTTTCAAGTAACAAAAGTGTTCTTTTTAATATTAGTACAATGAAGAGTGATACCTCTTGCCAATTATATTTTTGCAACCAATATAAACACTTCTTAGCGCATGGGTCATAGAAAACAAACAAGCAAGCTGAATTTGGTAGTGTGTAGACCCTTGATGGGTAAACTCACTTGTAAGCTGAAGCTGTAGTAGGTGTTTGTCCTGTCTTTACTTCAATTAACTGATTCTTCATCTCTAAACAAAAAGTCTGACAAGAAATATTCTTATTCGTTTTCAGCCATTTGTAATTACATTCCTTTATCTCAGAAAATAACAGGAAATTATTATCCTTACTTTTGAGTAGTAACTCTGAAAAATTCCAGAAATTTATAGAAAGAAAATGCATCTGGATATTAATTATCTTAATATTGAATAATAATAATAATTTTTATTCCTCTTAAAATGAAAAATCTAAAGAGAAATTAAAGCTATTAAGGAAGGAAGTCTTAAATACTTTTGTAATACTTTGTCCTACCCTCCTTGCCAGGAGATTGCAAAACTCACTGTACCCAGTAAGTATACAATCATTCAATCAAGAGGAATACCTCTGAGCTCAAAATGAAGACTGAAAGTATCTAATGAAACTCTTAAGTTCTAAAGATTCATCTAAGAGGAATGCAGATTTTTCTAAAGGTATATTTATACTGTGACAGAATCAGCTTCTAAATTCCAACAGCTTTACAGGAAAACAAATTAAAAAAATCTGTGTAAAACAAGGACTGCTATAGAAATGTTAAGCAAATTCTAAGGAACAATATCTCCAGTGTCTTATTTCCTCATTCAGACATACACAGCATTTATTAGGGCTTCCTGTGTGCCAGGAATTGGGAATGCAGCAATGAACATATCAGATCTCATCAACCTCTATGGGAGCTCAATCTGTAGGGCAACTCCAAATGGAAGAAAGGATTTAAGAATCATGATAGTATGAGGGAAAAGTACTGCTGAGATACAAATCAGTCTGGTGGGAAATGGTTAGAGAAAATCTCCTACAGGAGTGACATTAATGTAAACATGAATAGGATCGGTTAAATTAAAGCAAGGGGACAGGGACGATAAAGAACATGTTTCATCCAGACAGAACAAGGTAAAAGGCCAGACATAGGAGAAAAAAAGGCATTTGTGTATAAGTCCAGTGTGGCTGCTCAGAGCAACGAAAGAGATGAGGTCATTCTCCGAGATGAGATGGCTAAGGAAAGAGGTGGTGAAGCAATCGTCCTGAGGCACAAAGTCTCACAGGTAGACAAAGGCACAGTCTACTTTAAACCCTGACCACTTGACAACAACAATATTCCAGTCATTCTGACACTGTTCTGAACTCCCTAACCTGACGTGTCTAAAGAAGGTCCTGGAGAAGGACACCAAGTCTGTAAGGAGGACGATCCTTTCAGAGCGCTTTCGCCAGCAGCCTGAGAGAGAAGTGCTGGGCAACAGCAGCCAGTCTTCCTATGGAAGGATTAACTGATCAACAGACCACCAGGAGCCCTCCTGCAAAATGATCAGGAAGAAGTCAGTCTCAGCATCATTCTCAATTGCTAATTAATAGCTATCAAGCACTTTTCTATGTGTGAAACCCTGAGCTAAGTGCTTTATATGTATTAACTAATTCAATTCTCACAACATCCCTATGAGACAAATACTTTTTATTACCCTATATTTAAAATATGATTTTATGAAACAGACCAATCACAGCCATTAATTTTATTAACAATAAAAATTACCGTTAATAACACTTCTCACCACAATAATAAAAGCATTTTTTTTTTTACCCTCATATCACAAAAGTACTAGTTTAAGTATCAATGAAAACAAAAGACTTTACAACATCAGTTTAGTTTTTTAAATTGCAGTTATACTAAGGGAAGAGTTGGGGAAAATCTGTTCTTTCTCATTCACTAAGATTGGTCCTACAGACTCAGCTGCAAGGAAAACACAATAAATTTCTGTCCTTGTGTAGTTTTAGCACTAAAATACAATGAAGAATGATAGCTCTTGGCATTGTATTTTTAAAATACCCTAATGTTAATATCCTAAGTTTTTGAATGAATGAGAATAACCGCACAGACAAAACATGATTCAATACAAGAAAATCAAAACCAGAAATGGACTGTGAATAAAAAAATATATACATATACATATGTTAAAGGAAGAGGAAGAATAAAAAGCTGTTCCACTAAGGAGCTAATTTTGAAGAATGGGAAAGAATCCTCATTCAAAGAGAGCACAGAGAGGTACCAACAATCACTGCACAATGATGAAGATCCTTTAGGGAATTAAGTTATGAAAATAAAATGCAGATAAACATTACACAGCAGAAGAGTCAAGATTAATACTGATGAAAGATTAAACCTTAATCCAGCAGTCTTCACATTGGGAACAGATGGTTCTAAGGGAATCAATTTCTAGATCCTTAATTTCCATAGTTACCAAGTTGCCAACTAATTATTAGAATATCAAGGTCAGAACATCATGCTGGTTCCTCCTTTCCTCTGCTACCTCTTCCACTTCACAAGAGAAAGTGGTATCTCTCACATATCTTATTCTTATTACAATGTATTTTCCCTGAGATGGAGAAACATCCAGAACACCAATCAAATGAATAATTTGAAACACTGATTTAGGGACTATCCATTAATGGAGGCAGCATATACCCCATCCCATACACTTCTGTTAAGGACAAAACCTGACATTAAAAAGGAGAAATTTTGGCCCCAATGGGATGTTTAAAATTTATGAAGTGAGAAAAATAAAAACATCTGATTAAGAAGCACACCTGAGGGTAAATCTAATGAAAACAGTGATGATATATATTGAAGGCAGCTATAAATTTTCATCCAGGTAAAAAGTTTATGGCAAGACTAACATAATTTATCTAGAATTATTTGTAATTCGAGATCTGAGAAGCATGTGAATTAGAATTCAAGATCTGTACATTTACCATTCTCAGAGAAATGAGAAAAGTTACAGCATTTTATAAATCACTTTGTCTTGATTTTTTCCATGAGCTCAAGAGCTGAACTTACTGTTAAATCAAGGTCACATCTTCAAGTAAAATAACATACACCAAAGTTAAATTAGTGTTTTACATTTTCTTGAACATTTGTTGATAATCATTTTTATTAACTTTTGCAAGAGAATACTAAACATGATAATTTTATTTATTTATATATTTTTTAAATCTAAACAAGTCTTCATGTCACATTACATCCATTTCTCTGCTAAGCCTTTCATTCCTACATGGATTTACTACATAAAGATTAATTTAGCAGGAATAAACTAGAAGTTATACTATAATTACTAACAAAATTATCTCTTGTAAATATAGATTTTTTGCAAACCTCACTTACTAATGACCCAATATCTTTTCCCTCTTAATTTCTTCTAAAGCCAGTCGCATTCTAACATATAAACTATTCATCCACTGATATATAAATTCCAGGAAAATAGCAGTTCTCTTTGAGATGCATTTATGTTTAGTAATCGCTTGATAAAATCAACATATTTATATTTATTCATAGTAATTATAATTTAGAAGAAATGTTTTTATTTAACACAAACCATTTTGGTCACAGTTAATAATCATTTTATAGTCATTCTTTTAAGGCCCAGAAGCAATTAAGTGCTGAAAAAAAGAATTACCAACCCAGAAACCTATATTGAGACAAAATATCCTCAGGAAAGAGGTGGAAATTAAAACATCCTCAGATGAAGGAAAACTAAGAGAATTTGACACCAGTAGATTTACCCTAAAAAGAATGGCTATAAGGAAGTTTTTCAAATAAAAGAAAAAGATAAAAGGAATACTGCAAAATCGGGAAGAAAAAAATGAAAAAGAATATAAGTTAATATCATACTTTCCATTTCCTCGTCTTCTGTATTACTTTTGATGGTTTAAACAAAAATTCTAACACTGATGATTCTCAATGTATATAGAGAAACTATAAAAGCAACTATATTAGGAATGCAAAAAGAAGGATAGACGGACATCACCAGTAGACTATAGTAAGTTATGTATACATAATACCTAAAGCAACCACAAAAAAAAGCTATTCAAAGAGATGCAATCAAAACTTAATAGCTAATTCAAAAATGAACCCTAAAATACGTTCAACTAACCCACAGGCTTCTTTCCCTCACTACCACTACCAAAGGAGTTGAGTCAACGCACAAGATATTCTATCCCTGACAGGACGTGTGTTGCTCAAGTGTAAGGACAATGACGAACCACATATTAGGGACAGAATTTTCAAAGCATTTATAATATCACTTTGACACTATCTTCAGACATTTCTGATGAGAGTAAAAATTGGTACAAACTTATGGAGAAAATATATCAAAGTCCTAACAAAATTACAAATGTGTTATCCTTTGGTCCAGCAATAGAATGTGCTATGAACAGGCATTTTAAAAATGAAACTGGATAGGAAAAAGAGTCAGAGCTTGGGACAACAGGTAGTAGTAAGGGTATTTCCTGGAGAAGATGTTTCAGATAGGTGTTTATGAGTGTATGCATGTGTACTGGTCACAACTGTGGTTGTGGTCAAAGAAATGTGGAAACCACAGTTTTGGTTCAAAAAGACAGCCTGTGGCAGAGTTGGACAAGCCTATATTTTGGGAAGGGAATGCTCAATGGCAGGATATAAAGTGAGAGGGAAGTAAGGCACATAGGGAGACAAAGCAAGCACAAAGTGGTATATTACCAAGCTATTCAGAGTCACGAGAAAAAATGGTGTACTGAGGGTGAAGGCAGGGGATACAAGGAAGGAAGAGAATATACTAACCAGTGTCACAGAAGATAGGAGATTCTGCAGTTTGACCCATAGTGTATTAATTCCAAAGTTTAGGAAATAAAATAAACTCCAAATATTTTTTTCTCAATGACATTATTTGTTTACATTTTTAAGGTAAAGTTTATATATGCATCTTATATTTGTGATTCACATGATAGTCATTGGACAATGTTGATCTAAAGACTGGAGTGCTTTTTTTTCCTTTACATTCATGATAATTTGTTGATGAGCTATAAAACATCACCCATCTTATTTTTTATCTCGGGCAATATAAAGCAGAAAGAAAATTTCTGAATTCTCAACTGTGTTCAATGAAAACTAAAAGCAGCTTACAAAGATGGTTATTTTCTGGTTCTTTCACAACTTCTTATAAGATGATGCAATAACTTAGGCAATAAAAAAATTTTAATGAAAACTTATGCAACAGTAACATTTTTCATCATATTCTATCATCCTTCTACATGATTCTATCATTCTTCTATTTTCATACCTTTTTAAGAGAGATGAAATTAATGTGTCCAGATGAAATAAATCTTAGGATGATGAAATAGCACAAGGTGTAAAGATCAATGAATATAATTAACGGAAGACAGAATGAATTTTTCTCTAAAAAAGGTAAATTTCTCCTTTGTCCTTTGGAATATGTCAGAGAAAGAAAAACAATCAAAAATGCTAGTCCTTAAAAATAGTTCGAAATGCTCAAAAAAGAAATAAAAGATAAAATTAAATTCAGCAGGTAACATTAAATTTTTAAAAATTATTAAGTAAAAGGAAACCCTCAATCCCTGACCTGTCAAACTGTACTTCAAAGTAGCTAAAGGGACTTAATTGGAAAGGGTTAATCCATCATAGAATTCAGCTAATTAAAAAAGAAATGACAAGTAGATTGGCAAGCAATCATCGATAGATTTCAAAGCCATTACGAAAAACAGGGATAGCAAATTTAACAGCAGACTATAATGTTATCAACTGAATGCATGAGCAATCTTAGTAGCTCCAGAAATGAGACAACCAGATATTATACACCTCCTGATGTAACAAAATGTGTAATAGTAGTACTACTTATAAAATATTCTTGAGTCAAATAGAACATTGTTGAGTCAAATTATAAAATATTATGAGTCGAAATCTCATGACACCTTCAGATCATATATTATTAAAAGCAGCAATGTCACATTAGAACATTTGAAAATAATGTCTTTAGTTTTAGAAATATGCTTACAAGTATTTACATACGACTGTGTAGAATATGACTCAAAATAATAATAGGAGAGGATAAGTAGAGGAGGATATAGCTTACACTAGACGGGATCTGAGTTAACAGTTACTAAAGTTGGGTGATGGATAATCATAGTTCATTCTTCTATTCTGTGTATTGCTGTAAGGTTAAACTATTCCATTAAGGCACTCCCTGGTGGAGTAGCAGTTAGGTTCACTGCCTCTGGCCAAGAGCAGTCCACATAACATCCCAAGGACCTGGGTTCATGTCCCAGGGCCAAGGGTGGGGGATAAGGAACAACCAAAATTAAACAACTAAATAAAAGAAAAATGCTTCTTTTCTCTCTCCTCCTGCCTGCCTACATACTTGCCTTCATTTTTGCCTGTATCTTTCCTTTCAAAAAAAAAAATCCCAATAAAACAAAAGTATGTATTATTGGAAAAAGATGCTTTCTTAAGAAATTAAACTATAAAATATGTAAGCTTACGTGAATATTTCCTTACATAATGATCTACAAACTAGTGTCACTCCTCTTCCAAATAAAATATACTCCCAAAAATTATGCCCAAAATCAAAAAATTGGGGGGCACAGTCTTGTGACTCAGGCATCTGAGATCCTGGTGTGCAAACCATACACAGCCCACGGGCCTGGGTTGGAGACCTGAGGCTAACTGAAAAATAAAAATGAACAAATAAATTTCAAAAATCAAGAAATATATCAACTGGAACATGTGTTTCTTATTTGAATCCTGATTCAAATAAACCAACAACAAAAAGGTATTTTTGAAACTTGAAAAAATTTGAATATGGATCAAGTATAAAAGATACTGAGAAATTACCAGCTATATTGGGTTCTTCTGGTTTCAAGATGGCATACTATCCTTCCCATAGAACATCAGAGAAAACATCTATTTGGTTAGCACAATCTGTGGAAAGAAAGGGGACCAGCATCTTCACAGAGTGAGGGCATATATAGCCTCCAATATAAAAAAGAAGTGAAACAGACCGATTATTTTCAGTGCCACATCTTTGTTCTGCCCCAGGAGGTCTGGTTAAGCCTCTGGAGTTAAATTCCTCTGGCAGGGAGCACTCCCTAAATGGCTTGCAGTAATCATCACGGGGCGGGTGGGGGTTGGGGGGGGACACACAAAGGGGACAATGGCAACTTTAGTGTTGGGTAAAAGAGGACTAGCACCATATTAAACAGACATTCAACTCCTAAAGGAGCAAGCATGGGAAGCCAACATTAGAGAAAGCCCCTGGGGGGGAACCATCCACCCTCTCCACCATTAGTACATTGGTGCTACACTGTCAATCCTCCTGAAATTCCAGTTCCAGACCTTCAGGACTGCGACTTCTCTGGAGGACTGAGAGACTTTCAGAAGGGAAGGTCTGAAAAAAACTACCTATTAACGATATGTGGGCTGTGTTGGAAATGAAGCCTGCTTGCTTGTCTATGAGCCACAACCCCTGGATCTCTCACTGTGGGATTTATGATTCATACTTGTGATTCTAGAGAAAATTTCTGTATTCCCTACACCAACTGCAACCCTGAAAGCTGTACTGCCAAGGCCTCAACACAGGACTCTCTTAGAGCGTCCACAAATCTGACCACTGTTGATATCACACAACTAAAAAAAGTCCAGCAGTCAAACCAAGATCCAGGTCAATCCTGTGCAATTCAACACAGTAACACAAGGCCTTTGCATCATGGAAGCCTAACCTACAGAAATAAATACAGAATGCCAATCAGATGAAAGAAATATATGTGAAGTGATGACTTAAACAAAACCCCGAGGAAAGAGTGAATGAAAAAAATTTAAGCAAACTACCCTATGAAGACTTTAAAGCAACAGTTTCAATGATATTCACTGAAATCAGGAAAATAATGGAAGAACAAAAAGAGAACTACAACAAAGAAAGAAAATGTGAACAGCTCAAAACAAGAGTCAAGGAGCTAAAGAATATAACAGCTGAACTAAAGAACACAAGAGAGGGTCTCAAATGTAAGCTGAAAGAAACCAATAGAATCAGTGAGCTAGAGGACAGCAGAGCAGAATGTACTCAGACCATCAAAGAGAAAAAAGAATTAAAACAAAAAAAAAGAGCATATAATGCCTACGGGATAACGTCAAGAAGAACATTTGCATCATAAGCATTCCAGAAGAGAGAGAAAAGGGGGCACAAACTATATTTTAAAATATAATAGCTGATAAATTCCCTAACCTGAGGAATGAAGCAAACATTTAGGCCCAGGTAGCTCAAAGAGGTCCAAACAAAAGAAATCCAAACAGAGCTATACAAAGACAAATCACCATTAAAATGTCAGAAATGAAAGACTAAGAGAGAATCTTAAAAGCAGCTAGAGAAAAACAAGTTACATATAAAGAAATTCATATCAGCGGTTTTGACATTAAACTTCATAGGCCAGAAAAGAATGGCATAATACATTCAAAGAGCTGAAAGAAAAGGATTTCCAACCAAGGATACTCTACCCAGCTAGATTATCACTTGCAATTGTAAGAACAATGAAGAGCTTTTCAGGTAATCAAAAATTAAAGAAATTCATTACCAAGAACGCACCCTTAAAAAAAATACTAAAAGTTCTATAAAATGTAAAGAAACCCACTTAAAGCATCAAAATACAAAAAGTGAGGAGAATAAAATTGTAGATGATTAGAAGGAACTCAAAACTAACTTTCTTTCATGTAAAAACAGGATAACATAAGCATAGAAACCCTAGCGCAACTTCAAAACATATCTCCAAGGAAAAGGTAAAGAAGATAACAAAAAGGAAAACCAAGTACAATATAACCACTTCAAATTACCTAAGAGAATGAGAAAAACAAATATATTGTCTGCAACAACATTCTGAAAATTAATGAAATGGCAATTTATCAATAATCACCATAAATGTCAACAGATTGAACTCACCAATCAAAAAGAATAGATAAAAAACAAAAGCCAAATTTCTGCTGCATTTAGGAGACTCAACTTCTTTCAAATTAAAAAAAAAAAAAAAACCAACAAAGTCAATCAATGGTTCAAAAACAATCCTCAGTCAAATGGTAACCAAAAAAGAGGAGGCATAGCCATACTTACATTTAAAAAAAATAGACTTCCAACTAAACAAGATAACAAAAGATATGCATGGACACTATGTAATGATTAAAGGGTAAATTCAGCAAGAAAACATAACCCTTCTTAATATATATGCACCAAATAAAGAAGCAACAAAAATACATAAAGCAATTATTAGCAGAGCTGATAAGAGACACTGACAGCAATACAGTTAACAGCAGGAGACTTCAACACCAAACTTACAACAATGGACAGACAAATCAAGCCGAAAATTAACAGGGAAACAACAGCTTTAAATTACAAATTTAAACAGATGGGTTTAAGAGACATACTGAAAACTTCATCCAATGACTGCAGATTCTACTCAAGCAGATATGCAACATTCTAAAGACAGACCACATGATGGGACACAAAACATGTCTCAACAAATTTACAAAGATTGAAATCATACCACGCATTCTCTCTGACCACAATGACTTAAAAGTAGAAATCAATCACAAAAAGAAAGCTGGAAGATAATATTTGGAGGCTAAACAACATGCTTCTGAATGACTCTTTGTTAAAGGTGGAAAACAAAGAAGAATTTTAAAAGTACTTGAAGACAAAGAAGAATGAAAACAAGAGTTACAGAATGCACAGGATGCAGCAAAAGCAGTTCTATGAGGGAAGTTCACTGCAAACCAAGTCTGCCTCAAGAAATAAAAATAAACAATGGAATTACATCCAATTAAAAGGATTTTGAAACAGCAAAAGAAACCATCACCAAAACAAAAGACAACCTAGTAATAGAAGATATTTGCATTTCATATATTGATAAGTGCTTAATATCCAAAAATATATAAAAAATGCTTAAGACTCAACAACAGAAAACAGGCAATCCAATCAATAAATGGGTAAAAGAACTGGATAGCTATTTCTCCAAAGAAGACCTACAGATGACCAACAGACGTATAAGATGAACTTTTTCATTTGTTATTATGGAAATGTAAATCAAAACAACAATGAGATATCTCCTTACACTTGAGAAGCTATTATTCAAAAGTTTAAAAACAAACGCTGAGAAGGATATGGAGAAAAAGAAATATTTTATACTATTGTTGGGAGTGTAAATTGGTACAACCCTTCTGGGAAGCAGTATGGAGATTCCTCAAAATATTGAAAATGAATATTCTGTATGATCCAGTCATCCCACTTCTGGGT
Organism: Solenodon paradoxus; assembly: GCA_004363575.1. NCBI lineage: Eukaryota > Metazoa > Chordata > Mammalia > Eulipotyphla > Solenodontidae > Solenodon > Solenodon paradoxus. The sequence goes on from RJWH01000664.1 coordinate 613,519, forward strand.
ATTTTCCCAAAAGACACAAAAACACTAATTCACAGAGATATATGCACTCTCACACTTACTGAAGCATGATTTACATTAGCAAAGAATTGGAAGTTACCTAATTGTTTATCATCAAATGAACAAATAAAATGTAGTGTACATACACACACGCACACACAATGGAATACTACATAGCCCTTAGAAAAGATAAAATCCTGTCATCTGAGACAACATAGATGGAACTAGAGGAGATTATGCTAAGTGAAATAACAAGAAAAACAAATATGAGATGATCTCACTCATATGTGGACTATAAAGAAACAAAGCAAAGGAACAGACTAAACATAACACAACCCTTGGACATTAGCAATAGAACTGAGGTTACCAGTAGGGAACAGGATAAAGATTGGAGGTAAGTGGCAGTGAAGTTCAATAGACAATGGTGAAGAACTTTCGATATTTCGGTGGTGGTCAGGGTGTGTTGTCATAGCTGAGAAATTAGGACTCTGTACATTTGGGTTTATATTACTTTATAAAGCAAGACATCTCAGTAAATACTAATTTTTTAAAAAAAAGGAAAGAAGATACTGTTAGTTTGGTTAGCTATGGAATAACATTGAGGTTATATAAGAAAATACCCTTACTATTGTTGAACAAAGCTTAAAGTATCACACCCCCATATTTCAACTGTATTATTAAGTTAGTAATCAAAACAGCATGACAGTAGAAGAAAAACAGATACACAGATCAGTGGAATAGAACTGAGATCTCAGAAAGACTTAACACATATACTGCCAATTAATTTAGGGAAGGGAGCCAAGAGCATACAATGGAGAAGGAACAGTCTCTTCAATAAATGGTTTTGGGAAAACTGGACAGCCACATGCAAAAGAATGAAACTGGTTAAGTCTCTAATATCAAACACTAACATGAATTAAAAATGAATTAGAGACTTAAAGTTAAGAGCAGAAACCATAAAATGTATAGAATAAAACATGGGCAGGTACACTCCTGCGGCTCAGGCATGTAAGGAAGCTAAGGTGCAGACTATGTAAAGCCCAAGGACCCAGGTATGAGACTTAAGAGCTAGGAAAAACAAACAAAAAACAGGTAATATGGTCTATGACATTGGACTTAAAGACATCACAGGGAACTCAACTCCAGCAGCAAGGGAAACAAAAAAATAAACAAATGAGACTACATGGAACTGAAAAGCTTCTGCACAACATGAAAAATTACCATCAGAGCAAAAAGTCAACTGAATGGGAGAAGATATTTGCACAGACATTAGACAAGGGGTCAATAGCCAAAATATATATATGAAGAACTGATACAGCTCAACATCACCACCAGCAGCAAAACCCAGTCAAAAAATGGGCAGAAGATCTAAAGAGGTATTTCTGTAAAGAAGACATACAAGCAGCCAACAGGCACATAAGAAAAACCTTTTCATCACTTATTAGGAAAATACAAAACAAAACCACAAAGGGGTATTAACTCACAACTGTGAAAATGGCTATTATCCGAAAGACTGAAAATGTGTTTGTGGGGGTTCAGAGAAAAGGGAACCCTTGTACAATGTTGGTGGGAATGTAAATTGGTGCAGCCACTTTAGGAAATAGTATGAAAGGTTCTCAAAAAAGTTAAAAATAGAAATACAGAATGATCCAACAAATCCACTTTGAAGTATCTATCTGAAGAACATGAAAACACTAATTCAAAAAGATAGAAGCATCGCTATATTCATTGCAACACTATTTAGAGTAGCCAGGAAAGGGAAACAACAAATAAACGGATAAAGACATTGGGAATATACACAATGGAACACAGCTTTAAAAAAAAAAAAAAAAAAAAAAAAAAAAAAAAAAAAAAGAAAAAAAAATTGGGAAAAAACAAAAAGGAAAAAAACTTTAAAAAAAAAAAAAAAAAAAAAGGCAATTTCGCAATTTGCAACAACATGAGTGGAACTGCCAGGTGGAGCTAGGGGGCTGATGCTGAGAAAGAAGCCAGAAGGACAAAGACAAATACCAGATGATTTCATTCATATGTATAATATAAAGAAACAAAACAAGTGAACAGATGAGACAAAAATTAACCCATGGACTAGGACAACAGAACTGAGTTTACCAGACGGGGAGAGGATTGAGTGTGGGAGCAAAGGGTAGCCGGGGTCCAATGGATAGTGGTTGAGGATTGTTAGAAATGTGATGGTGCTCAGAAAAATGCAAATAAAAACTACAGTGAGATACCATTTCACACCAATGAAATATATCAAAAAGATCGTAAACAGGTATTGGAGGGGTTGTAGAGAAAAAGAAAAACCCTCCTACACTGCTTCTGGGAATGTAAATTAGGGCAACCTCTTTGGAAAAGAGAATGGAGATTCCACAAACAAAGACCTATCTGGCAATCTCACTCTTAGGCATATACCCAGAGGATACAAAGTCTCTAATGAGAAAAAATATCTGCAGCCCTATGTTCATAGCAGTGCAGTCCACAATAGCCAAGACATGGAAACAAACTATATGCCCATCAACAGATGACTGCATAAGGAAGCTGTCGTATATCTACTTAATGGAATTGTATGCGGCTATTAAAATTTTTTTAATAATTGTTTTTTTTTAAGAAACTTGTGCTCTTGGCAACAATCAGATTTCTTGAGAACAGAAAGCAGACCCAAGTGAGTTAACAAGTTAAAATGAAAGAAAACATGGTCCCAAATTCACAGACTAAGGGAGGTCTGAGTTGAGTTTCATGAGACACTAAGCTTAAAATCAGTAGGCAAAGAGGCTGAAAAAGGGGACCCAGGAAAAAACTTCATCTGTCCTTTTAACTGCACCACTTCCCAGGCTAATAAGCTCAGCATCACCCCCAGGATCAAAATTGCAGTACTTTTCAAAAAAAGAAATTTCAACAAATTGATCAAAAAGAAAACAGACCTTCGATCATGAATGTCAGTATCCGTACAGCCCATGTCAACAGGACAATTGCACAATTCCTGAGACAACAACAGATTCCTTGCTCTTCCGCTCTAAATTAAAAACTTGCCAGTTGACAAGATGCTCCCTTTACAAAGAATTACCAACCAGGCTTTTCATCCTGAAACGGCAACTGAAAAACAGTTTTAAAAAAAAAACAAACAGGATGCCATATATTGAACAAAAAAAAAAAAAAAAAAAAAAAGGTTTCACTACACCAAGAATTGTTATGTGGTTTGCACATATGAATCCACAAAGTAATTACTATCTATATTTTGTAGATTAGAAACCGAAAAGGAGATTAAATAATTTGACCAAGGTCACATGGTTATTATATGATGAGGGAGGATATAAACACAGTCTGGTGGTCTGGTTCTGTTGCATACATTTTTAACTACGTCATGTGGCTCCTTAATAATAATAACAGAAAATAAGCAAAATTTATGAAACATTAACGATGTGTTAAAAGACATTCAACAACATGAAGCTGAAGGAATCTGCCCGAATACAGAACAGACAAAGATAAAAAGCATGAAAGAAGAGATAAAAGACATAGGGATCTTCTGAAAAGTATACACAGATGACTAACAAGCACATGAAATTATGTTTCTATTCACTGGCTATCAGGGAAATGCAAATTAAAACGAGATATAACTTTACACCTGAAAGAGTGCTTATTATCTAAAAGTCTGGAAACAACAAATGTTGGTGAGGATGTGGAAAAAGGGAACACTTTTGCACTGTTTGTGGGAGTGCAGATTGGTGCAACCCCTATAGAGAACAGTTTGGAGATTCCTCAAAAACCTGAAGATGGAAATCCCATATGATCCCGTCATTCCACTTCTGAGCATCTACCCAAATGATACAAAAGCCCCATCCGCAGAGATGTATGTATCCCCATGTTTACTGCAGGCCTGTTCACAATAGCTAATAACTGGAAATTACCTAAGTGCCCAACGTCAGATGACTGGATAAAGAAGATGTGGTGCATATATACAATGGACTACTACATAGCCCTTAAAAGAGACGAAACCCTGTCATTTGAATCAACATGGATGGAACTAGAGGGGATTATGCTAAGTGAAACAAGTCAATAGAAGATATATAGATACCAGAAGACCTCACTCATAGGTGAAATGTGAACAGACAAAACAAAGAAACAGGTGAAACATAACCAACCCTGAAACATTTGCAACAGAACTGAGGTGACCAAAAGGGAATGGGGCTGGTGGAGAAAATGGTGGTGGAGCCCATTGGACAGTGCGGAAGGACACTTGGTGATTTGGTGGAGGGCAGGGTGTGGTAAAATATATCTAAGAAATGGGGAACCTATACATAGGAAATTAATGTGTACAATGTTTACCACAATAAAAAAATACATTAAAAAAAAAAGAGATAGGGATCAATCCAGAAAGTCAATATTGTGCTGCTGAGTATCCCAAAGTGGGAGAACATAGAACACCAAGAAATATTACCAAAGAAATTTTTTTAAAAGGAAACCTTAAGGCAATTGGATTTCAACCAAAGGTCCTACTCAGGGTGTGCTGACATATCTGAAAAATGGGGAACCTGCACATATTGGAAACTTATACATATGAGTTTATTTTCACGTGTAAAATCAAAGTTACTGCAATAAAAAAGTTAAAAATTAGAAAAACAAACAAACAGGAAATGACCTTACTAACACTCCAGAGTCCAGACCAAATGGCAAATACAATTAATACGTAGATACATAACTATAAAATTCTGCAAAGACAAAGATACAAAAGCTTAAAGAGAGAGGGAAAGAGTCATTTTAAAAGCAACACAATTCACTGGAGTAAAAACAGATACAGGTCAGTGGAACAACTGAATGACCAGAAAAAGACTCACAATACATGGTCAGTTAATTTATGACAAAACAGCCAAAAGCAAATGATGGAGAAAGGAAAGTCTTTTCAAAAAATGGTGCTGGGAAAACTGGGCAGCCACATACAAAAGAATGAATCTAGACCACTCTCTGACACCAAAATTAACACAAAAATTAATTCAAAATAGATTAGCAAATTAGACGTAAGACTAGAAATCAGAAAATCGTTAACAGAAAGCACAGGCAATATGTTCCATGACACTGGCTTTAGACAGGTCTATGGGGACTCAACTCCAGTAGTAAGGGAAACAAAAAAAGATAAACAAATGAGATAATATAAAACTAAAAAAGCTTCTGCACAGAGGAAAAAACTATCACCAAAACATAAAGAATTCTACTGACTGAGACAACCTATTCATCTATCATACATCTGACATGGGCTTAATATCCAAAATGCACGAAGAACTCAAAATATTCAACAATAGAAAAACAACCCAATAAAAAATGGGCAGACGAAGTGAACATAAATTTCTCCTAAGAAGACATACAAATGGCCAAAAGGCACATGAAAAGATGTTCTTCCTCACTTGTTATTAGGGAAACACAAATAACATCAACAATGAGGTATTAGTTCACAATTGTGAGAATGGCTATTATCTAAAAGACTGGAAACAACAAATGTTGGCAAGGATGTAGAGAAAAGGGAAGCCTTTTACATGGTTGGTGAGAGTTTAAGTTGCTGTAATCTTTATGCACCTCCCCCCCCCCCAAGTTTACTGCAGCATTAGTCACAGTAGCCAAAACTGGAAACTAGCTAATTGTCCAATGTCAAAGGAATGGATGTGTTACATATACACAGTGGAATACTACATAGCTCTAAAAAGATGAAATCATGTCATTTGCAACTACATGGGTAGAACTAGAGGAGATTATGCTAAGTGAGTAAGTCAGAAGAAGACAAGCACCAGAAGATCTCATCCTATATGTGAAATAGAAAGAAACAAAGCAAATGCATAAACAAAACAAAAACCAACTCTCAGATACTGACAATAGAACTGAGGTTACCACAGCCGGGAACTGGGTGGAAGATGGGAATAAGCAGTGGTGAAGGTTCAATGAACAGTGGTAAAGGACTTTTGATAACTTGGTGTTGGGCCTGGTGTGTGGTCACGTATTTGACAAATGGTAAACCTACATATAAGGGCCTATATTACTTGGCAAATCAAAGGTAAACTAAATAAATTTTTTAAAAAAGAAACTAACAAAACTCAAGAATCTCATCAAACTCTTACCATCTTCATGTAAACAGAATAAGAGTAAAACTCTGTTCTAAGGGAAAATTAACTTGAATCTAAAATTCTACACCAACCATCAAGCAATCATGAGTCAGGCCAAAGTCATTTTCAGATATGCAAGAATTTAGAACATTTATGTCTTAAGTATTCTGTATACAGTGCAGTTAATTTAGACAATACATCCAGCAAAAAAAAAAAAGGTGGGGAGAATATTATGAAAGAAGAATATGTGGGAATCTAAAAAACAGTAAATCTAAATCAGAAATGCCGTGAAGGAATATCTCAGAATGACAGACACAAAGCAAACTTCCAACTCATCAAGACTTAAGCGAGAAGTAGGAGGATTCTAAGAGGGATGTCTCCAGGAAAACAAGGAATTTCATCAACAAATAATAAATATTGTGACTCCAACAGGAAATACTTGTGAATACAGCAAAGGTACTTTTATTTCAAGAAAAAAAGGTAAATACAGATTATAAAGAGAGAGGGAAATGAACAATATAAAACAAACTAGTGGTATGATTGAAAAAAAACTAATTAAATAGAAATAAACTTATACTGATTATCAAGTATTTATTTTTTGAGCTACATTACATGAAGACTTTGGACCCATAGAGAAGAAAAAAATGACATTAGTTCGGTGAGCAACTACAGTCTATTGTGTTCAGCTTTCAGATCAATCTATTAAGTTTGAATATGTTCTCATTATAGAACAGAACGCAGATGTTATCAACCCAGTCTAACACAAAAGAAAAAGAAGAAATAGAAGCAAAGGAGAACAGACAAGGAGAAATGGATAAAGGCTCTACTACCTTTATGTTAAATAGTAGGTATTTAAAATGTTGATAAAATTTAAGTATTTAGAGTTGCAAAGAATTAAAAGTTTTAAACACTGGAATAAAGAGAAAAAGAAAGAAAATTAAGAGCACTCCCTGGTGTCTTAGCAGATAATTCCACTAGGAGTAGTCAACCTCCCAAAAGACTAGGGTTCACAACCCAGGGGCAGGGGAACAACCAAGATGAACGACATAAAAATAAATTTTCTTCCTCCTCTCTCTTCCTGCCTGCAAGCCTGCCTACTCACCTTCATTCCTGCCTACACCTTTCCTTTAAAAAAAAAAAAAAAAAAAAAAGGAAAGGAAAGGAAAGGAAATTAAGGACAGCCTACCTTAGCTAAATCCTCAACTTCCTCAGCAGGGAGTCAAGAGACATAATATGAAATGAATTAATCAAGGCTCAAAAGATAAAAGCAGATTCCAAAAAATAAAAGTCTGGGACCAGTTAGCTTTACAGAACAACTCTACAAAACACTGAAGAACTAAGACCAACCCCCCTCAAACTCATGCAAATAATTAAAAAAGGGAACATTTCTCAATCCATTCAATCAAGTCAACATTACCCTGATACCAAAACCAGAAAAAGACACAAGAAAACTACTGACTACGGCAGGACTGTTGATGTTTAGGACCAAAGTTGTTTTTTTCATATTGATTTTCTACTTTATAACTTAGTTGAAATCATTCATTAGGTTTCACAGGGTTTTTTATGGTGTGGAAACTCCAGAGTATTCTACATATATGATCATGTCATCTATAACCAGAAGCAATTTTTTCACTTCTTCCTTTCATATTTGGATGCCTTTTTTTTTATTGCAGTGACTTATTCTACACATTAAAATAAACTCATATGTATAGGTTCCCCATTCCTCAGATATATGTCAAATTTAACCAAAGTAAAATACCTGAACACTAAAAACTACAAAACATAGCTAAACGAAATCAAAGACACAGACACAAATAGAAAGCTACTCTGTGTTTGTGGATTGGAAGTCTGAGTATTGTTAAAATGCCCATACTACCCAAAGCAATCTACAGATTCTATGTAATCCCTAAACAAGTCCCACTGGCATATTTTTACAGAAATGAGGGAGCAAACACTAAACTCATGGGCAATCTTAAAGCTATTTTAGTCCAAAGAGTCACACACACACAAAAAAACTCTTGAAAAAGAACAAAATGAATGAACTCATGCTTTCTGATTTCAAAATACACAGCAAAGCAATAATCAATAAAGTGTGGTGTTGGCATGATGAAACAGAATATTAATAAAACAGAAAAGAGTCTAGAAATAAACCCATACATATATGGCCAATTATTTTTAACAAGGGTGCCAACACAACACAATGGGGAAAAGAGTCTTCTACAACTGCTGCTGGGAAAACCAGATTATTTACATGTAAAAGAATGAAGTTAGAACTTTACCTTACATCATATAAAAAATTAAGCTCCAAATGGACTAAAATAAAAAACTACAGAACTTCTAGAAGAAAACACCAGGGAAATGTTTTAGGACATTAGTTTTAGCAGTGATTTCTTGGATCTATTAAAAGCATAGACAACAAAAGCAAAAATTGACAACTGGCATGACAAACTAAAAAGCAAACTGCACATCAAAGGAAACAATCAACAAACTGAAAACACAATCAACAAAATGAGAGAAAATACTTTCAAATTATATACCTGATAAAGTGCTAGTATTCTATTATTCAACAACAAAACAAACAGCTCGACTAAAAAGTGGCAAAAAACTTAGACAATTATTCAAAGACATGTAAGTCCAAGTGTCCAACATGTATGTTAAAAAGTACTCAATATCCCAAACCATAAACAAAATATAGATTAAAACTAAATGAGCTATCACCTCATATTCACTAGGATGGTCACTGTTAAAAGAATAGAAAATAGCAAGTGTTAATGAAGACACGGAGAAATTGAAACCCTTAGTCACTGTTGGAGGAAATATAAAATGATATAGCCATTATTGAAAACAGTATGGCAATTTCTCAAAATATTAAGTATAGCATTTCCAAATGGATCCAGCAATCAGATTGCTAGGTATATATCCTAAAGAATTCAAAGCAGAATCTTAAAGAAATATTTCTACATGTTCGCTGTAGCATTACTCAGAAAAGCCAAGAGGTGGAAGAAATTCGATGTCCACTGACAGATGAATGGATAAAGAAAATATGGCTTTACAAACAAGAGAATATTATGCAGTCAATAAAAAGAATGAAAACCTATCATATGCTACAAAATGGATGAACTTCAAGAACATTATGCTAAGCAAAATAAGCTTAAGAACAAATACTGCATGAGTTTGCTTACATGAGTTATCTAGTCAAAAGCAGTCAAAATCTTATATACTTTGATACTATTCATAACTGCTTATCTTAGACTTAAAAATTAAATTCTAAAAGTGATTTAATCTTATGTCTTTGAGCATTATTTCTATATTTTAACAGAACATTGCATTAGAGCATAGAGGTTTAGACTGTGTATCTTTGCAACCAACATCTGTATATTACACATGAAATTCATCAAGTTAAATTCCATTCTTCACCGTGTAATTGTCCTTTTCCCCTGATTTGCTCCTCCTTCTCCTTCCCTTCTGGTAACCACAACTTTAGTCCTATAGACTAGAAGCCTATTTTTTGTTTGTTTTAGTTCATTTGTTTGATTTATTTATAGATAAACATGAGTGAAATCATGTCATGTTTGTCTTTCTCCTCCGGACTTATTTCATTAAGCATAATTCTATCTAGATCCATCCATCTTGCTCCAAATGACAGAATTTCATGCCTTTTATGGAAGAGTAGTATTCCATTATGTGTGCATATATGTGTATATATATATATATATATATATATATGTAAAATCTTTATTCAGTCATCTGTTGGACACATTGCTTCCAACCCAGCTATTGAAATCAACGTTCCAATAACCTCTGGAGTGCATATATCTCCACAAATTGGTGTTTTTGTGTTTGGGGCATAAATTCCCAAAAGAAGGATAACAAAATCACATGGAAGTTCCGTTTTCAATTTTTTGAGAAATCTCCATATTGATTTCTATATAATTGCACCAGTTTACACCCCCACCAACAGTGTATAAGGATTCCTTCCCTTTGCTACATTCTTGCCAACACTTGTTTCCACTCTTGGATAATAGTTATTCTCACAGGTGTGAGATATGTTGTTTTAATTATGACCTACTTAAAGTGAAAGCAAGTTAATTTCAAGCTCATTCTATCAATTTTTACTCTCCCTCTCACCTCCACCACCATTTTGTATTTTTTGGCATCTTGCTGCTTCAAAATGAGGGTTCTTTTCAATTTATAGAAATCCCTTTAGTATTTCTTGAAAGGTTGGCTTATTCATGATAAATTCCTCTTTTGCTTTTCTGGGGAGTTTATTGCTTTTTCAAATCTAAGTGATAATCTAACAGGATAGAGTTATTCTTAGTTGTCACTCCTTTTCTTTCAACACTTAATATATTGTGCCATTCCCTTCTAGACTGTAAAATTTCTGCTGAGAAATCTAAGAAAACCTTATGGGGTTCCCTGGTATAAGATTCATTTTTCTCTAGCTGCTTTTAAGTGTCTTTTGTTTAAAAAAATAAATAAAAGGTAGGCTGCAGGTAGGAAAACAGTAGAAAGAAGCATTTTAGTTATTTTCCACCCCCACCCCCACCTCAGAGCAGTGAGCCCAGGTCCATGGACTACACTCCAGGTAAGTTAAGGGCTTAACACCTGAGCCACCAGGGCAAATCAGGACTGTGTCATTTTACTTACAGTGCATCTTGGTGTGTGTGTTTGGATTTGTTTTGGAACTCTTTGAGTTTCCTGGATTTGGATGTCGCTTCCTATCCCTGGTTAGGGAAGTTCTCAATTATTTCTTCAATTAAGGTTATATCCTTAAATATACCAAATTAGTTTGTTTCTTGCAACCAAAATGTCTAAGTTAATGAAGGGTTAGCAGAAAGGATGAATTGAACAAGCTATATATAAAGATCTCGGGAACCCTGTGGCGAGAACATTGTTCTCTTCTTCTAGAACCCTATTTCATGAAAGTTGTTCCCCTTGATGTTATCTGGTAAGTCTCTTATGCCACCTGTTTTTTGGGTTGTCTCCTACAGTGCTTTCCACTGTGTCGCCTTCTCTTACTTAATTGGAAGCTTTCTCTGGTCTACTGTTGGTTGAGCTCCTCTGCTGTGCTTTTTTTGTTGTTGTTCAGCTATTATGTTCTTCGGTTCTATGATTTACATTCGGAACCTCATATTTATATTTGGTACTTTCGTTTTGAATCTTTCATTTTTATTTTGTTTACCCATTGTTCTAATTTTAGCATCTAGAGTGTTACTTTGAAATAATCTTTAGGTAGTTTAATTTTGTTGCATTAGGATTTTTCTCTAGGGTTTTGTTTTAAGCCATCATTTGAGGTAAATTTCTGTCTTATCATTTTGCTTAGAATTTTGTATTTATATCTATGGGTTACACTAAATGGCTTTCTGTCTTGTGGTAATGGCCTTTTATTTCAGGATTTCAGGTTAGAGTATAGGCCTTGGGGGAAAGGAGCTCCAGCTATTGGGAGCTGTGGACTTTTAGACTGTTGGCAGCAGGTGGGTTCAGCAGGAGACCCAGTTGAGGGAGCAGCAGCTGTTTCACAGAAATCCACCTTGCCATCTTCCCTGAGAGTTGTTGCAATAGAAAGCTCCACAAACCAAGCTTTTCAGGAAAGCACTCAACTGCCTATACTGGGGATGCAGGTTCTGGCTACCCTCTCTGCTACCCTAAGTGATTGTTGTTCTGTTAACCAAGAGACCCATAATTATGGAAACACACTGCCCAGAGCCACAAGCACCTCTAATGGCAGAGTAGCAGGAATTCTGACCTCTGACACTACTGTGAGTAGACAAAAAAAGCCTGAGGATACACAGCAGTTTCTCTGTTCACTGGAAGGCTATCCTTCTTTCTTATTTCACTTGAAGTTTTCAGTTAAAAAAATGAAAATCAGAGCCCACAGGACAATGGTGAAGAACACTTGGTAATTTGTTGGAGGGCAGGGTGTGTTGACAAATAAGAAAAACAATTATTAAGAGAGAGAAAATCCTTTAGATGTGTTTACACACTTCATCTGTTGGCACCCCCTACTCTCTGTCTGCATTCTCTGCTCTCCACAATCCTACTGTCCTCCAAAGGAAGTCCCCTCAGTTTTCCTTAACAGGCTGTATAGGCTCCCCTCTCAGGTGCAGTTCCCAAGTGCAAGGGCACTGGATGTGGAAGCAACACCTTCAGTCCCTAGAAAGAGGTTCCATATCACTTTTGTGCCACCCCAAGGTTGCAACGTCCAAGTGGTATTCCTGGTGAGACAGTTTCACAGCTTTTCCTACCCTCTCCAATGTCTGCCACTCTTCCTCGTGAAAACACTGGTCCTCTTGATCCTCGGTTCCTTCTCAAAGGCTGTAGTTTATATCTAGATGTGGTTTTATTGTACCTGTGCAGAGGTGAGATCAAGGTCTTGCTTGCTGGACTCTTGGATGGAGTCCAGAGCATTAATTTTCTTAAGATAGCTACTAATCTCCAGTTTATATGAGAATTCTCAACTGGCACAAATTAAGAGTATTTACATTTGGGCAATTGGATTATAATATGGAATATTATTCCCATTTATGGTTTAGTATTCCATTAATGTGAAAGTTTTTCTCCAATTCCTTAAAGAGTTTAAAATCTAACTGGATTAAGTTCAGTAGTGTTCTTTTAAATGGAAGGACAAGATACCAAACTACTATAATAATTTTAAAGTATCTGCTAAATATATGGAGCACATAAACATATAGCTAGTGATATAACAGTACTTTCTGCATTTATTTAACTTTGAAAACTAATTATTGAATATCTACTATGGTCAGGCACTATTTTAAGCAACAGGGTTATAATATGGAAGGAAATGGCCCTATCATTAAAAACATGATTTATATTAATATCTTCATTTTTACTCCTATAATACATACAAGAAAGCACTCAGTACTAACGTCTTCAGGAAATTTAAAAATCTCAGTGTCTCAACAAAAGGTAGTGAAGGGCAGAAAGAGCCCTAAGGATGAACAAATTCCATCTTCTAATAATACACAAGCATATAGCTTGATGAGAGCTGAAAGAAAAGCATAATAGAAGGTTGGTATTATTCCAATGGTGCTTCATTAGAATCTTGCTTCATATTGCAAACCATAATTATTAAAGTAAGTATTTTAGAGTTGGTAATCATTAGGTAGTACAACCTGGGCAAATTTACAAATGTTACATTTGCTATTGTATTTTACATTACATTTATATTATGACATTTATTTACACTATTAATGTCAATTGTAATTATTTACACTACACATTTACATTGTATATTACTATTACTATTTATTTTTTAAGAGGAGGAAGAAGCACTTTATTTTTTATCTAGTTGTTCACACTGGTTGTTCCCCCCCCCGGAGCCTGGGACTCAAACCCAGAGGCATGTGGCCTGTATCCTTGGGAGGTAATTGACCTAACCGCTGGTTCCACCACCAGGACACACCGGGACTTTTTTTTTTTTTTTTTTTTTTTAAAGAGGAAGGAAAGTGAGCAGAAATAAAGGCCGGCAGCAGGCAAGCAGGATGAGGAAGAAGCATTTTATTTATTTAGTTGTTCATTTTAGATATCCCCTCCCCAGGTCCCTGCTTAACTCAGCCATGGCATGCCTACTACTGGATTAAAAAAACAACATCACTGTTTTTTAACATACATGAAAACAAGAAAATATCAAAATTTAAAAGCAAAGTATTAGATGTGTTGAGTTCAGCAATTATCCAATCTACTTACCTTCTCAAGCACTTTAAACTTTACAATAAGTACACATCTTTGTCTCATTTAATTCTATCTTCTCTTTTATAGAGTTCTTATTTTAGTAATAATTTTATTTTTGTATTAGTGGACACCTTTATGTCTAAGTATAATGAACTTAGTCCTCAATTTCTTCACATCATTTATTAGTTCTACACTATAATCTATGTTAGGATATGCTTTTCCTCCCTTTCTCATTAGATTTCAATCAAAACCAACATCTTTCTTACTGCTATTAGTTATACTTTGTTTACTATACTATGTTACTGATTCCTAGTTACTAGACGGGAGGCAAATAACATATTTAGGACACTTAAATTGCTATCTTCTTTCCTCCTTTCCTTCTGATATTGTTAACTTTTTAATTATTGGCCTACACAAACTAAGTTCTGCTCAATATCAACTTCTCTTTGAAGACTTTTCTATGCACATACTCATATACTCATATACTCTACTCCCATACATCCTGAGTTGTTTTTCGCTATAGCACTAATGATATCTAATAAACATTTAATGTACTCATTTCTTATCTGGTTTTCCCACTTGGAATGTTAAGTTCTCCAAGGGCAGAGTTTTTTGCCTACTATGCTCACTGCGATAGAAGAGTGCCTGGCACACAGTGGATGCTCAGTAAGTACACGTCAAATGAGTATGATGAAGTCCATGACTGAAAGTATATTCCAAAAACATATATATTATTGAGATAAATTAAAGACTTCAATGAATGGACAGGTATATTGTATTTGTGGATCAAAAGACTTGCTATTAGATGTCATGTCTCACTATAATGACCTATAGCATCAATACAATCTATCACAACAATTCCAGCAGCAATTTTTACATAATGACAAGTTAAATGACATGGTAAAGTAATACGGAATTTTTTCAAAAAGGCCATAATAGTTTTGGAAAAAACAAGTTAGGAATATTCAAAGTTACAGTAATAAAGGCATTAATAAGATATTAATATAAGCATAAACATATAATTCACCACATAAAGGATCTACATATATATATACATTGATTTTTAACCAAATTCACAACATCTATCAGTGGAGAAAAGGTAGTCTTTCCTCAACAAATGATGCTGGGACAACTGTATATGTACATGAGGAAAAATAATTTTTAAGAATCTCAATCCTTCATACTATTTATAGTAATTTAAAATGAATCATTCTAATATTAAGAACTTAACTGTAAAACCTCTTTGAGTTAGGCCAAAATTTATTAGCTAGGATACAAAAAATACAAAGCATTTAAGAGAAAGTTTCATCGAAATTTAAAATGTGGCACGCCCTGGTAGAGTAGTGGTTATGTCAAAGGCCTTCAAAGGAGCACAAGGTCACATACCCCTGGGTTTGATGTCAGGTTAGGGAGGAAACAACTAGTGTGAACAAGTCAATACAAATACAAATAAAAATGCTTCTTCCTCCTCCCTCTTTCCACCTGCCTGCCTACCTGCTCTGCCTGCTCACCTTCATTTCTGCCTGCACTTTCCTTAAAAAAAAAAATAAAAAATAAAAAAAATTTAAATCTCTCTTCAAAGACACCTTTGATAAAGTAAAAAAGAAAGCCATAGATTCAGAGATACTTTCACAGTCCTAATATCAGATAAAGATCTCATATCAAAATATATTAAAGAAAAAAATCAAACATCTTACATTTCAATAAAAAGCAAAAAACCTAGCTTTTTTCAGATGGGAAAAAATTTGAAAATCTATGAATGACCAGTAAACACACAAAAACATAACTCAATATCATTAGTCACTAGGGTAATGCAAGTTAAATCATAAGGCAATATACCACTATGCCAGTAGAATGACTAAAGTTAAAAAACACTTGACAGTAGCAAGTTTCGGCAAGAATAAGAGATATGCAGAACATCATCGTGTACAATGTTTAAATTAGAATACAAAAATTTGGAGAGGACAGAAGCAATATTTAAAGAGGTAATGATAGAGAACTTTCCAAACTAAAAGGCACCAAATTATAATTTCAAAAAACTTTGTGAACATAAAGTTAAAACACATAAAGAAAACCAGACCTCAACACATGATAATCAAACTGTTAAAAAATGAAGACAGAATAGAAAGTACTTTAAAGTAACCAAAGAAAACTAAAAACACATTATTCTCAGGAAGACTACAAGCTGTTGTTACACTATCTTTAATAAGACTGGTAACTCCAAAATAAAGCAGAGGACATGAAATAGTTTTTAAATGTAGAAAGAAAATAACTATAAACTTAGAATTCTATAGTCAGTGAAAATATTCAAAAAGGTGAAATTATAATATTTTAAACAAACAAATATGAAAAGTTCATTGTCAGTGTATACTAAAGGAAGGTATTCAGAAGACCTAAAATGATCACAGAGAAATTCAGAAAGAGCTATAGGAAAATAAATATGAATAAAAACTGTCCAAAATCATACTTGTATCTAGAGGATACAACATATTTTAAGATATTAAAATATGTATAATTAAAACACAAAACAATAATAATGCAAAAAGGCTGGAGTAGGAATTAAAAGAAATGGACATTATTGGGAAATGATATAAATAGTAACTTTTATTATACATACAATTATGTCAATTATGTTTGCAATCTATAGACTAACGAGACAGTGAAATTAAGAGCAGAAAATGGAATAAAAACCATTTGATTAACACAAAATGAAGAAAAAGGAGGAATAAAAAGAAATACAACGTGACTCAGAAAACTTTTCAGGAGGAAATATTACTCAGATTAAAATAATGAAAAGCAAGAGAACATTAGAAAAAAACAAAATCACACATATTCTACTTGCTATAAAATTGTAATATGAAATATATACACATACACACACAAATGTCTTAGTGTGTTGAAAAAAATCTTAACAGGGCTTATCCCTCAGATTTTAGTTGATCTTTTTTTCTTCATTGATTTTCTTTGTAGTTTTGGTACTTTAACTTTTCCAAGGAGCAAGACTCATTTTTTTACAAAAGCCAGAAAATTATTTTCAAAGTAAAAAGTACTGCAAATTTCAATAATGACAAAATGCAATTACAAAGGAAAACGGAAGAATGTGATCAAATCTAAAAAGAAATGTCAGCTTTATTTTACATAATAAACTACTGGTGAAACTAGGACACTTTTATAATTACAAATACATGATATCATTATTTCTGATAGAGTCAAAAATTATTGGGTAAGAGTTAGAAATATCCCTTTGCACTAATCTCGTTTTAACAAAAACTGAACTATATAAAGTTGCAAAAAAAAATTAAGTTCTAACGTTTTTCATTTTAACTTGTGAGGTGTTTTTCTAAAACACTTGTAATATTTTTGACTAAAATTTAAGCTTCAACATAGAAGAAACTTTTGAGAATCAGTGTTACTTGGCAAAGAGATTCCAAAGAAATACGTAACAACATTCATCTTGGAATGATGTTCTAAATAACTTTATTATTTTTTTAAGTTATATAAAAAAGTCACTTTCTATATAAATACAAAACTATAAGCAACTTATTTAAATAGAAAGACAAAAGTAAAAACATGCGTCATATTTATATACACACTATGAAAGTAACAAAAAAGAACAGGAAATAAAAATGGCTAACATTTATCAAACACTGGACGAAGTGATTAATACTTACTGATCCAGGCAACATACATATAGCCTCATTTAATCCTAACAACTCTTATGAACTAGTATCTGCATTTTACAAATAAGAAATTGAGGTAACCTTTGTCCAAGGTCATATAATCAGTTAGCTGCAGAATCAAAATTTGAATGTCAAGCTGACTAGTTATACAGCCCTACACTCTTAAACATTACACCACACTGTAAATAATTAAGTAAGTCCTTGTTAAAGTAGTTTGTCATATTTGCTATTTTCAGGCAATAAATAAGAAGCATAATAAAACCAAATGTTTTAACAATATGGTCATGTCATTGTGATAAAATGAAGAAATTAACATCTAAACACTTCCTAGTTTTATGACAAAAATAAAAAAGTACTACCAAAAATAATATTCATAAAAATCTGAGAAAATATGTTTAACTTCCAAAAATTGGTAACAGATAAACTATTGCATCTTCTCTTTTCTATTGAAAATAACTTAACCTAAGAGTTTTTCTAAAGATACCTAGGAGCTACATGAAAAAGAAAGAGAAATCCTATATGTCAATTCTTCGCAATGAAAGTGTTCAAACAGGCCTCCCCAAAATGCGCTAATTTGGAATACTGATCATTTCAAGCTGAGGTCAATCAAGGCTCTACAGGCTCACAAGAAACTTTCTACTACTCCCTCAACTACCTAGAAGAATAAAAATTTGAAGTCTTACCCAGAATTAAGGCTATTACCAGAAATAACCTTTCTAGATGACAAACCTATCTGTGTAGCAGGGCAAACATCTACTTCAGAGCATTTGCTCTTCATCATGTGAATTCCTCTCCCTCTCTAAAACCCCAGGCCCCATCCATTCCATAGTTCAGGATATACACCAGCATTTGCCTTGCTGTCTTTGGAATCCTTGTATCTGTGTAGATTCTCCGTATATCCATAAAAAATTGGTCTTTTTCCCTTCTGCTAACCTGTCTGATGTTAATTTGATTTTTTAACCAATCCAAGAAGAACCCAAAGGAGTTAGGGAAAATTTCCCCTGTCCTCTCCCACAGAGAAAATGGATTCTTTCTTGGAATTTATACTGTCCATTTAAGGAAGTATTTTAAAGCAAACAAATTAACTACTGAACTTAAAATATTGTAAAAAAAAAAAAAAAAAAAGTTACAACTCAAATGTTAACTGTGCGTGTGAGCTACTTCATAGATTTCCACCCTACTTAGAAAGCTAGCGCAAAACCATTATTACCCAAATAATTTATATATAAAAACAAAGTTAGTTCAATACAATTCAAAGTAAAGTATATTTTAAAAAGAAAATATATGTAAAAATCTTAGATCTACTTCATTATTATGGATCATTATTATAATTTACTATATGCTTTTGGAATATATTTTTAACAAAACCCATAAAATTTCTATTTAATATAGATATTAATACAAATTCAGTAGCATTCTACTTGAATTCTAATTCTTCTTTCAAGTTATCAACTCTACTTGATTATTAATATTATCACTTAAAAAAGTAATAGCATTATTTTAAAAATTGAAAATGACTTAAATGGTCAACAGAAAAAAAAAGTAAGTAAAAATGATTAACACAGATATTACTGCTACATAACTATCAAAAATAATCATGCTGCAGAAAAATACTGACATAAAAATGTTCAAGATTCACTGTTAAGTGAATAGTTTGCTCTACAATGGATGCAGCATGAGTCCATTTTGGAAATATCATGTGTCTGTAAATTTACATATACAATGCTAAACAAAATGCAAAACATGATAATCCAGCAAATCTGGGTGGTGGGATTTCCACTGATATTTAAATTCTAATTTATTCTTTACGTTTCCTAAGTTTTTTATATGAAACATGTATATGTTTTTAGAACTCTGGAAAGAGATAAAGAAAGGCAATTATTTACATTAAATTCACATTTTAATATAAATGGTAAATTCTAGGCATATGGTTTAACCCTAATTGGTAGAACCCCACTGGTGTGTTTTTTTAAATACAAACCTTTGAACACAAATCAACCTGTATTTTCCATTTTTCACTATTTTGGTTGAGCAAATTTTAAGGTCATGATTAAATATGAATTTTTTTTAAAAGACTGGAAATTTTGACTTACTATTTGACCATATATATATTTGACCTTATTAATATAGAAATGAGAATAAAATTTATGCAAAATAAGTTAGATCACATGCTAAAGAGAATACTATAAGTCAAAAATAATTCATAAATGCTTCATTTTTCACAAGTGATTTTTACAAGTGATTTTACAACAGGTTTCTAATACTGCAAATAAGTAGAATTATATCTGTGAAACATACACATACAAGTAGTAACTCAGAGTGGACACTATCTGAGGATAAATGTAGGTTACTTAATGTTTTTATAATCAGTAATATAAAGAAAAACAAGACTCTCTTGTCCACCAATTCATAAAATTTACACTTGACGAGCTATAAAAATGACTAACAAATGGTTATGACGTAACCTATAAATATGTCATTATAATAATTAGTCAATTAGTAAGAATTAAATTGCTCACTTAAAAGTAGTCTATAAATAATTCATATAATTTTATCCAGAATTTTAGAGTCAGAGAAAAAGAAAGCACAACGTATATACTTGTACAATGCCTACAAGAAGCTACACTTCAAAAAAAATATATTTTACTTTATGCATCTGCAGAGACCTGGAAGGAAATAGTAAAAAGAATCAAAAGTAGTTTTGCTATAATGTGGAACTTTGATTTTTCATAATGAAGGCATATTACATATAGCAAAACTACCTTCGATTCTTTTTACTATTTCCTTCCAGGTCTCTGCAGATGCATAAAGTAAAATATTTTTGACAAAGTACCAGAAGTAAAAATGTGGGACAGAGGGCGCATTAAATAAACGCTGTAAGGAAAGGAAATGAGTAGGAAGAAACAATTTACATTTAATACTAACAGTGCTTGACATATTAGATGGAAGACAATGGTTAACTGACATAATTAAATTCTTAGTATTTCTAAGTGTCATGAAATCTAAGAGGTTATATTGCAATTATCAAATAAAACATCAAATGGCTTTCCTGTGGGAAAGTCTCATAAATGTCTGCATAGGATGCAGCTTAACTTCTTATTCCTTAAAAACTAAGACTGATATCCACATTTGTTTTTTTTAACTATTTAAATATTGAACAGATACTAAGGCTCCAAACATTCCAACTACAAACAAGCACACAAAAAAGCTGGAATTAGTCTCATCTTTACAAATCATATGTATGTTTTTCCTCTGGACTCTATCACTTCCTATCTTGAGTTATGATCATTATGTGCATACTAGATTTCAAATCCACTGAGGGTAGGGTCAATTGTACTACATCTTTCCATGTATCTCATATAGCTTAGTAGAGAGTCTTGATTAATACCTTGAATTTTGTGCATAATATAATCTAAATAAATAACAACAATAAGGCTTAGTAGGCCTGGGTTGAAAACCCAAACTGGATCCATTAAAAATGTAGTGTTCTCTCTGCAAGGAGAGATGGAGGTGGGTGGGAGTACACATACTACTTGTCTGCTTTCAGCTAGGCAGAAACCAGACCAAAGGGCAAGCCTTCCCTTTCCCCTTCAAAGACTGGATTCTAATCCAGACTTTAATCCAAGTCAATTAATGACCCTTAAATAGAGACAGTCTTTCTGGGTTCACATCAGAAGACCCAATAAAGGCTGGTATAATTAGGGAGCTTTCTGGTAGTCTGCTAGTACAAGAGAACACACTAAAAAGTTTTACCCATGAGCCACTGACAAGGTCAAAACGCAAAGAAAATCATAAAACATGAACCTTGAAAGAGTCCTGTAAAAGCCTTAGAATCCAAGTATTTACCCTGAATTCAATCTATACCAGGTAAAACTCACTACAAAGCCTGTAAATGCTTCCTAAAACAGATTGCCCTCTCACAAGTAAAAAGATGGGTAGATCCTAAGATGCATATACTATACCTAAATTAAACTTTCTGACCTGCTCCAGGTCATTTCCCTGTCTTCTGGGTAGTAAGAGACTATCATAGAGGCAAACAGTAAATGATCAATCAAGACAATTCAATTTCAAGTCTGAAAAAGACATGCTTGTAAACACACAGAAAATGATACAAAAGGTTATACAATAGTGTTAACAGAGGTTATCTCTGGGGAGGGAGGTGAGATAGAAGTGGAAGGAATAAGGAGTTTTCCCTTATTATATACACATTGTATTGTTTTTATGTGATCAATTTACTTGCATAATTTCAAGTGAAATTTCGAAATGTGATTCCACTTTTCCAAATGACTGAATAAATAGATCCACAAAGAGTTCAAATGAAAAATAAATGCCAGGTGCACCCTTGTGACTCAAGCAGCTGAGGCAGCAAAAGGTGCAGATATTTATTACAGAAAGCCTAGGGTCCTGGGTTTGTGACCCGAGCAAGGGGAAAAAAAAGAAAGCAGAAATGTCATTTTGCAGAAGCATAACTAATACTTACAGATGAAACAGAAATAATATAGTTATCCTATCCAAAATAAAAAGGAATACTTGTAATAAAAATGTCCACAGCAACTGTCTCCCACTATGCAACATTTACCATTTTAATTATAAAATATTAGCCACCAGAGGGAGTTCTCCTCAAATTATATCCACTTTGCCAACCCCCCTTTTCAATTTTAATTTCATTAAAAGGGTTAGGCTGGCAGAGTTAAAAAATCTTAATATTTACAGCAATCCTTAAATCACAAAATTTAGTTTTTTGCACCAAAACATCTAAGTTTTAATCTTTCGTAAGATATATAAACATATACACATTTACATTTCACTGGGGTTCCTATCTGATTTTTCCAAGAGAAAATAAGTTTCCCAGTGTGTGCTACCTGGATAACCAATTCTGTTTATCACCTAATAGAGTATTAATATTTTCCAATTTTTTTTTTGTCATGACAACTTTAAGGTTAAAAAAGTAAAAATGCTATACTGTGACTCCTAAAAAAAGGAGGAAATGAGGACACAAATGTACTCTGAAAACAGTATCATCCCACCCTAAAAGTTATTATTTTCCAGTATCTTCCCATATAGTTTCTTCCTATGTATTTGAGCAAACACAATGATATTCCTATTCCACCTTACTCCAACACAAAGTAACACATTATTTAAACCTTGCCTTTTCTTCACTTAAAACATATTTGGGGGATCATTCTGGGTCAATACACAGATTCCTCATTTTTTGCATATCTGATCATGACTAGGTCTACCAGAATTTTCATCTATCTACTCCAGTCTAACCTTTAATGATGGTCTGTCCAGTCAACTGTTTAATACCTGTTATTTCTTTTCCTTAACAAGATTTTAAAATCACCCAGATTTAAGATGTCCCAAGGGATAACTTTCTTAGCTAGCACTCATCTAAATTATATCGTTTTGAGAACGTTTGCTTTCCAAGAAGATAGGGGGAAAACATGCCACAATTTTCTCAACACTTAAAAATAAAGCGACAATTTAGAATGCAATAGTCAAGGGAAATTACCTTTACTTTGATTTGGGGGGGGACCAGCGTAATATCAAATCAACAATGACTGAAAAGTTTCTCCGTGTACTTTTCTTTCACTGTAAAAGAAAACAGTGATTTTGGTTGTTTAGAACTAGAAGATCTGCGCGTCGTATAACATTAGCAAGAAACCACGACCTGATTTGATCTTCCATCTGCCAGGTCAGAGGCCGAGGCTTTATTTTTCAGGATTCTGCTACTATCAACAGGACAACTTCTATACCAGCGAAAACACGCAAAAAAACATAAGCTCTGCGACGCTACGTGTTAGAAATTACAATGCAGGAGCCAAAGCGCTGGGATCTGCTGGACACTTGGGCTTCGCAGGCGGCAAGGATTCTAAAAAAGCCAACCGCGAGGGTGACAGGACACGGAGGGGCGCCGGTGGATGCAAAGAAAACCCGGCGCGGCGCGGCGAACCCTCGAACCCGCGCAGTGGGTCGAGCAGGACGCGCGGAGCCGGGTGCGCCTCAAGGACCGAACCCCGGAACCACGACCACTAACGGAACTAGCCCAGGAGCGGCGGCAGCCTCCGCTCGGACTCCGAACCGCGGCGCGCGGGCCGGGCGCCTGGAGGGCGGGGGTTCCCAGGAGCTGGCCGCCCCGGCGCCCCATTGGGCGCCGCTCCAAACGTGCCCGAGTTGTGACAGGAATAAAGTGGGTCACAAGGCCTAGCGGGTCCCCAGCGAAGGCGCTCCCGGCACCCGGTCTCTGGCTTTCCCGGCCACCCAGCCACAGGCACTGGCGGCAGAGCCCGGGCGCGCTCGGACCACCCAACCCCGCGGCGCACCCCAATCCCGCCCCTGCCCCTCAGGTAACCCCAGCTGCCCCAAGGGCCGCTCAGCTAGGGCGGGCCTCGGCCACAACTCCCGGGAAAAGACACACTAGGGCGACAGACAAAACTTGGGTTTCAGCTCCCGCCTTCCCCTCCCTTGGCCGCCGCCCCCCGGCCCCACACACGCCGCCCCCCGTCGTTCCCTCCCTTTCCCCGCGCCCTCACCGTGTGGTTCGCGGCGGCTCCGGCTTCTTCCCTCCCCCACCCGAGTCTAGCTGCGGTGTCTCGGAACCACTAACGCGGCTGCGTCCAGGAGACACCGCGGCTCCCAGCACAA